>JAWPHD010003290.1:20000-223205 GCA_037043455.1 Cyrtodaria siliqua | reverse complement strand
CCTATACAAAAACATGAGGGAGCATTCGTCCACCTATACAAAAATGGGCAGGGGGGCATTTGTCCGGGGGGGCATTTGTCCTAGATTCCTTTATTATAGTAATGTGTCATACCTTTATTATTGCAACGCGTTGAGAAACGTTATTATAGCAATGGGACAATTGTTTATTATAACAACGGAACACACCTGTATTATAGCAATTAACGGGACAAACTTTTATTGTAGCAAAGGGACGTACCTTTATTACAGCAAGCGGAAGCACCTACAAAATCATATCATAATCACGACATAACGTTGGGCCGAATAAAGGTAACACTACCGAATACACACTAAACGTAACATCATATAATTAGAATAATTATCAATGCAATTTAGATACAAACCTGTTTCCCTTACAAAAGGACTCTAAATCCGGCCAAATAAAAATGTGTGAATTTCAATATGCAAATATGTTGGTTCTTATCAGTTTCATTACGTAATAGTCATTAACGGCCTAATGGGATTCCACAGTAAATTGCGTAACAGTCATTATCGACGCAGCAGGGTAATAACCATATATCACGCACCTGACCGTGGTATTCCATTACGCGGTTAATGACTATTACGTAATGACACTGATAAGGGCCACAGGTTTGTATCTCGGTTCCCAACTCCACCCACTCACACACCCTCACACACACACACACACACACACACGTGTAGCAACGAAATCATACGTATTACCCAGGACCCACACTCCCCTCACACACACACACGCATACACATATACAGCAACTTGAAACTGAATAAATCCTACGTTTACAACTTATCAATCAATTATTATTATTTCTTTTTTTGGGGGTAATATATTTGGGTCTATATTACATTTATACTAGCTAGAATTATATTATGCTTATTTTTATTATTGGAAGCAGACATCGTCGTTATATGACTGAAACATTGTTATCCGCGGACACCATGGCCGGCGCGGGCACCGTGCATGGTCTCCTACACATTTATGTAAACTGGATGGTACAGTGTATCGGAGTCTATCCTCCGAATACGTTAAAGAACGACACGAATCTATTCATTAATAAGACTATGTCAGGTTCCTGGACTCCTATGAACCATTCCCTTAATCTCTGTGGCGGCTCTAAATAATTAAAATATATTGATGAGCCGTTAAACCATATTCAAATCAATTTACTTATTTAGTCATTATTTTACCTCTCACTAAGTTATAATACCACCTTCCACTTTCTTTTGGGCGGCTCTAAATAATCTATAATGTATTAATGAGCCGATAAACAAGATTCAGTTCAGTTCAATTCAGTTTCCTTATTTAGTCAATATTTCACCACGCAATAAGTTGTAATACAACATATTCCCCTTTTCCCGTGATTTCTCTAAATAACCTGTTATGTGTTGATGAGCCTTTGAACAATATTCAGTTCAATTCAATTTACCCCATCTCAATAAGTTCTCCTTATTTAATCATTGTTTCACCACTCACTAAATTTTAATACCACCTTCAATTTTCTCTGGGGCGGCTCTTAAAGGGACACATGGCAATCATGAAGTTGTTATCAAGTATCAAAAGTGTGTGTGTGTGTATTTCTAAGGATTATAGTCCCTCCACCTACGACAGGCGTCCTACCTGACGATTATAGGCACAATGTCTGGACGTTTATCTGTGTGTTGTTGTGTCATGTGATGATATGTCTACTTGAAGCAGCGAACTCAATGGTTTCTTTATAGTGCTGTCACACTGGAATACCACGCCGTAGTAGACATGATACCCCCACCCGCCAGTCACATTATTCTGACACTGGTCAATCAGTCGCAGCACTACCCATTATGTGCTCGTCAGGCAAGGGTTACAAGTGACTACTCCATTTTTAAAGTCTTTGGTATGACGCGGTCAGGGGACTCGAACCCACGACCTCCCGAATGCAAGGCAGACGCTATAACCACTACACCACAATGCTTCGGTATCAAGTATCAAAATTAACGTCTGTTCTTATTTATCAAGGAACATTTTAACTTTGTATCTGCTTGCATATCATTAAATAAAATTTTGAGTTTTCAATTTTCTATTTTATTTTAGCAAATATTGAAATGTATTATTGGTGCAGTATTATCAAAAGTCAGTAATATACAAAAACAATTTGGTTTATACTATTCTTATAATTATTATTAATGATTGAAATAATGCATGTTATTTAGAAAAACTAACGGGACGCCGCGAGTTTTCAAAAAAGCAAGATTGCCGTGTGTCCCTTTAATAACATATAATTTATTGATGAGCCGTTAAACAAGATTTAATTCAATTCAATTTACTCATTCAGTCATTATTTCTCCACCCAATATGCTGTAACACCACCTTACACTCGATCACATAACGTTGAGACGCCCCCTGCGGACAACATGCCTCCTACGCCTAGGCCAGTGTATCCGCGGACACCATTGTGCCCTTTATTCAAGGACTAGCCTCAAACTACAGGCCCATTTCTTAAACAAGCATCCCATATGAGGTGCTAGAACATATTTTCACACAACACATATAGTTTCACACTTTGACCAAAACTACAGCCTTCACGATCTAAACGGTCGTGTGAAACTCAGTTGATGATTGCTAGTATAGGACTTGGCACAAAATGCAACAAATGGCAGGCATTATATTATTGGATTTCAGCGAAGGTAAGGAATGAGGAGCTCCAACTCAAGCCCCATCAATACGGCATCAGAAGCTTTATTCTCCAACGGATTAATGCATTCTTGTCCAACAGAACGCAAACTGTGATGTTGGAATTTGACAAGTCCTCAGAAGTTCATGTTATTTATGGCGTACCTCAGGGACTGGTCATAAGGCCCATATTAGTTATGGCCTACTTAAATGGGCATACACTGAAATATGGCTTGGCCTCATTAGCCTGTCCTGGCCTGGCCTGGCCTAAGATAAATTGGTCCCTTGGGGCTAGTTTAGGTCAGGCCAAGGAGTCATGGGTTCAAAACTGGGGTTAATGTTTGCTATTCAAGGTCATTTATGTTATTTCTACACGGTCAGTGGCTCACGTTAAGGTTAGCACCTCTCTCATGGGACAATGCAGCTGTACGGAGTATGTTAGGAATTGTACACCTTGTGAGGGTCATTCAGAAATAATAATTTGATAGTTATCATGTTGAAGCAACACATTTTTGTCTTCATATGATAAAATGCAACCAGTTTATGATGTAATGGAAACATGTTTTTATTAATGTGAAATAGACAATTTGAAGCAACACATTTTTGTCTTCATATGATAAAGGGCAACCAGTTGATGATGTAATGGAAACATGATTTTATTAATGTGAAATAGACAATTGACATGAAATAATGGAAACAATTATAATTTCTAAGCAAGTAACTTCAAGCGCTTAATGCAACAATCACATGATTATAGCATTTAAAACATATTCCGTTTTGTTGTTGGCATAATTACAGTGCGTTTTATATTTTGAACTTTGAACAAGTTCGCATGAACCAAATGCATATGAAGTTGCAATCGTCAGGAACAAGCCACTACACAATACAATTATAACACAATACAAACATATTTAGTTCATATACACATATATACATGTATATACATGTATATATATTGGCTCATACAATTGTGTGTTTTTTTATTTTTCTACATTATATCTGTTTATTCATGAACCTGTATATGGCTGGCTTATTGTATTTTGAATCATTTTTTCAACAAATGTGCACATGCGTATTTTAGTTTTTTTAAGAAAATATAAGCGGATTTGCTTATATACTCATCTTCTGTTTTATAATGCATTATACTTATATGCATGTATAACAGTCTATTAAACCATCAAATGTGAGTGACAGGGAAGCATGCTAGTGTTGCAGATTAATGGGCAATTATCTTAGTATGTGGTCATTATTGGCCATGCACTTGTCGGCAAAGTTGATACACACAAGAAGTACTGTATTTATATGCATAAAAAGTGTAGAAGACGTAATGAATTAACGTATGGTTTTATATTTAAAATCAACATACAATTGTATGTTAGCATATACCTATAAGTCCATGATGCTAGTTTATGCAGCTAATAAATGCAAAGTAAATCAAGATTTTCCCTCAATAAATGCCTTTTTTGTTGTCGTTGTTTTTAGCTTAAAGATACATCTCTAGTTTAAAAAGTCATCTCGCTAGCTTAACGGAACATCTCTCTAGCTTAAAGGGACATATCTATAGCTTAAAGAGATATCTTTCTGACATCTAAAGAGACATTTCTCTAGCTCAAAAGGACATCTCTCTAGCTTAAAGGGACATCTCTCTAGCTTAAAGAGACATCTTTCTAGTTTACAGAGACATCTCTCTAGTTTAAAGAGACATCTCTATAGCTTAAAGAGATACCTCTCTAGCTTAAAGGGACATCTCTGTAGCTTAAAGAGACATCTTTATAGATTAAAGAGACATCTCTAGTTCAAAGAAAAATCACTATAGTTTAAAGAGACGTCTCTCTAGTTTAAAGAGTCATCTCTCTTATTTAATCTATAGCTTAAAGAGACATCTTTCTAGATTAAAAAGACATCTCTCTAGCTTAAAGGGACATATCTATAGCTTAAAGAGACATCTTTCTGACATCTAAAAAGCTCAAAAGGACATCTCTCTAGCTTAAAGGGACATCTCTCTAACTTAAAGAGACATCTCTCTAGTTTAAAGAGAAATCACTCTAGTTTAAAGAGACATCTCTCTAGTTTAAAGAGAGACATCTCTCTAGTTTAAAGAGAGACATCTTTCTAGCTTAACGAGACATCTCTGTAGCTTAAAGAGACATCACTCTAGTTTAAAGAGAAATCACTCTGGTTTACAGAGACATCTCTCTAGATTAAAGAGACATCTCTCTGGCTTTAAAGGACATCTCTCTAGCTTAAAGAAACGTCTTTCTAGTTTAAAGGGTCATCTCTCTAGCTTAAAGAGACATCTTTCTAGTTTACAGAGACATCTCTCTAGTTTAAAGAGACATCTCTATAGCTTAAAGAGATATCTCTCTAGCTTAAAGAGTCATCTCTATAATTTAAAGAGGCATATTCTAGCTTAAAGGGACATCTCTGTAGCTTAAAGAGACATCTCTCTAGTTTAAAGAGAAATCACTCTAGTTTAAAGAGACATCTCTCTAGTTTAAAGAGACATCTCTCTAGTTTAAAGAGACATCTTTCAAGCTGAAAGGGACATCTCTGCAGCTTAAAGAGACATCTTTCTAGTTTACAGAGACATCTCTCTATCTCTCTAGCTTGAAGGGACATCTCTCTAGCTTAAAGAGACGTCTTTCTAGTTCAAAGAGACATCTCCCTAGTTGAAAGAAGCATCTTTCTAGCTTAAAGGGACATCTATGTAGCTTAAAGAGACATCTCTCAAGTTTAAAGAGGCATCTCTCTACTTTAAAGAGACATCTTTCTAGCTGAAAGGGACATCTCTGTAGCTTAAAGAGACATCTATCTAGCTTAAAGAGACATCTCTCTAGTTTAAAGAGAAATCACTCTAGTTTAAAGAGACATCTCTCTAGTTTAAGGAGACATCTTTCTAGCTTAAAGAGACATCTCTGTGGCTTAAAGAGACATCTTTCTAGTTAACAGAGACATCTCTCTAGCTTAAAGAGACATTTCTCTAACTTAAAGAGACATATCTCTAGAGTTTAAAGAGACATCTCTCTATCTTAAAGAGACATCTCTCTAGTTTTAAGAGACATCTCTCTAGCTTAAAGAGACATCTTTGCATAAATCGCATAAACCGCTTGGCTGATTTTAACTAAACTTCACATGGATGATCCTGAGGTCATTGCTGTCAAATTTATACGAATTAGGACAATGCGACATCCAAGATGGCCGCCATTACCATATGGTCAAAACAGCTTATTATCAAGAACCACTGAACATATTTTGACAGTTTTTCTTCATTAATGATCGCCAAGACTATATAAAGTGTACAAATGAAGTTCCCAGGGTCAACAAAACAGATGTTTTGAACAACTTACCGGTAAAACACTTTTTTTTCTCTGAAACCACAAGGCACATAGCTCTCATATATTACATGTAGCATCAGCTTTTTATCTTCTATCAAGTTTGTTCAAATGGTGACCCTGGGGTCAAACCTGGCCCCGCCCCAGAGGTTACAATGTTTTGCATAGACATATAATCAACAGTTGCTCCCAACAAGGGTAGAGACAAGTAAATGTTGCATTTTATTGACTTAAAACATATTATTTTACTGAAAATCATAAATTGGCTCAGTGGTGCCATTGGTAGACCAAAGCGGCAGACCCTGTTCTAAAATAGTTTTGAAATATGGAATCTTATAGACAAAACAAAACTCATTTTTTCTCTCATTACTATCAACATAACATGATATAATCTTTCCCTAAACAGTTATTTAATTAAAGATTCCATAGTTTTCGAAAGAAAACAATATATGCAAAATCACTCTGAAATAAAGTTTAAATGTACATGCTTTAGAATAATAAAGAACTCGGATTTAATAGTGGTTTGATGATCCCAGCAATCATTCATTATTGTAACTTGTTTACAATTCTAGGGAGCTGACCCTGATCTGACCAGACAGAACCCATTAATGTCCCATCACCTTGAACTACATTTAGAGTTACAAGGTGATTATAATTCGGCCAAATAGTTATATAGTAAAGCAATACGATAGCAACAGGACACGCTTTTAAACACTTAAATATTTTCATTGTTTAAGGCTCTTCAAGCAAATCACAGCTATCTAATATTGACCTTCGTTTTTAAGGTCGACTAGTATTCTAACTTTCATGTGCTGTTTAACATTTGCCACCAACACGTTGCATAAACCAACGGTTATTACCACTTTTCAACGTGTCTTGGTCATGTGAAAATCTATTCAAATAAGACACAAAGGTCATTATATCCCACATTAATCTTATTTTTAAATATGGTTCGCATAATTTACTTTTATGACTAAACAATGAAGGCCAAACTAACCAAATTATGTAAAATGAGTTGTGCACCTTGAAAATTGTCACCCGATGACCATTTTCAAAGATTTTAGATATGGTAACCTTGAAATTCAGTTTTTAATGTCAGAATATAAAAATGCCCATTGTTGAGGTAAAAGGACAGCTATGCTAAGGTTTGACCTAATAGCTTTTATATTTTTCGCGTAATCAATGTGGTAATACAAATTCAAAGTGAAATAAAAAAGATCATATCAACCAACATCTGTTGATATCAGTTGCTATCATAATTAAAAGCACACATTTGAATGTGAACACTGCCTCTATTAAAATACCACATGCTCTTAGAATATACACCATTTGAGTTCACAAGTGTATTGTGTTTTTGTTTATTGAAAATGCACCTGTATTTGTTTGTCCCATTAGTGGTCTCTTAATAAATATTTGACTAAAGTTCATTTCATCTGCCCATCTATATGCATCATTCATTATATCCATGGTATAATCCCATTATATATACAATAAAAAGTATGTATTACCAACCCCTTAGGTAATATATGCAATCAAATGCTATATAGAGTATATTACACTACACATCCTACCATCCAGCAACCCATCCACCCTACCAAAATGGAACCACTCACCCTTTCAACCATCCATCCACCTATCCATTTGCCTACTACCTATTCAATTTTATTTACCATCCATCCACCATCTCACCTTTCCAAAAATATTGTACCAACATATCCTTAACTTATTTATTGAATCATTATCATTGCATAAATATATTGTTGTATATCCTGCCGTTCATTTATAAACCACTCAATCGTATTATCAATTTCAAACATTAATTTATTTTATTATTCATATCATCCTTATATATTATTGTATTCCCATTTGCACAAGTTTATGTTCCTTCTACACGTTAAGCATTGACATAGCATAACCAATGCTAATTCAATGTAATCAAATATAGTTATCTGAAGTTTAGACCTTTGTGAATGCCCCTCATTGTGAAGTTGGTCAATCGACCTGACTAAGGACAATGACCTGGAACAATAACAATTAAGGTAAACAAGTTTTAGGCCAGGCCAGGCCAATGAGGCCAGGCTAGTTAGGCCAAGCCATGTTTCAGTGTATGCCACATAAATGAAGTATCCATGAGAAAAATCAAATGTAAGACTCTTAGGTGTCAAACATTTAGGATGTCAACGTTTTACAAGACGACATTAATCACATAGAGCAGTGGGAACTCGATTAGGACATGGGCGGGCGGAGATAGAAGGATGTTCGTTCGAATGTTCAGCAAATTTAATTGAGGGTTTGTTTCAACAAGATCTCGGACAGGTTCAAGCAAAATTGAAGCGCAGAATTTCATAGTAATTTCCCTTAATGTAAAATGAAATAATAAATGCCACCTTCTGTGCGATATAAATTAAGTGCAATATTTTCTATTTTCAATGAATTTATTTAAAAGTTTCTATCAATAAGGTCTGAGAAGTGTTCGACAATGAGAAAAGTTGATGCATGTATTATGGAGTTACCTTCATTGGTTATTGAAAAATAAAGGATGTCAGTTTATGTACTTTAATAATAATAATAATAATAATCATCATAATCATAATAATATAATAATAATAATAATAATATCTTTATTAATCGAAGATAACGTATTTGGCGTGTTGCCCATCTGGCATATGATCCTCAAACAAAAATATATCCTACATACAAGCTAATCCACTCGGAGACAATATACATTTTAGGTAAACATACTTGTGCTAAGTACCCACCTAGGAATATGTAAATAATGTTCTCATTGTTTTGTGTATTGCAAGCTTGATTGGAAATACGGTAGAACTGCGAAATAAAGAGTTAAAATCGTCTGCTCTGATTGCATGAACACAATTTAAAGCTTTCAAGTAGAAGTGTTTTTTTAGAAATAAATTATAACACGTATACAACTGTGTACTTAGGATTTTGTTAAGTACTTTGAACTAGCAGATTAGTGCATCTTTCGATGTTCCTAATTCTAAGACATGCCAACTAAACTTATTTTACATCATATTTTACTAGAATTACCACTACAAATGCGTTTGCAAAATAAATTGCAGGGAATTACCTTACCTATGAATTACAGTTGTTTGCCGGATAGCCAAAGTGTGATACTAGTATTCTTTTTTTTATATCGTAAGCCCGTCTTATAGTGTCTTAAGATGTATATATTATGTTAGAGGAAAATATTCTCTCTCTCTCTCTTTCTTTCTCTCTCTAGCTCGTCTTTTCGAGCGCTTTTTCAGAAGGATGACATGAACATTTCCAACGGTCATTCTGTTTTAGATCATCTGAATTATTTGTCTAACCTACTTTTTTTTTTTTTAATAACAAAATTGTCATAATACTTGTTGGTGTAGAATATAATGTAAAACTGGCAAACGGAATAAAGAAAAAAAAATAAAGAAAAAAAATAATTAATACGTGGCTCTTGACGGGTGTACATATTATCATTAATCTATGGTAAATTTTGATGTAAATGTTGCGTACACAGTCTCAAAATAGTTCGCAACTTTGTCACGTGACTAGAGCCGGTCCTTTTTCCTACGAGTCCGCCATAAAGGACAACTGCGTATATAGTTGTTGTCCATCAAAAGACTCAATCCAAGATGGTATGTGACATCACTTTTATTGTTTTGAAAAAATGTAATCTTGAATGTTTAATGAACATTTCTATGGCATCTAGTTCGTGATTTCCGACTTTATGATGATTTTATATTGACTTCAAAAACGTCTGTTTCGACTGATGTTGCGAGATCAGAAGCGATGGATGGTCTTGAAAAAACGTAACATATTTTCTAATAGATGAAACGATGGTCATTCTTGTAATCAGAACAATAACTCATTGTATTGATTTAATATGTTTTGTCTTTGTTTACAAATTAATGTATTAAATTCAACTTGTTGTGGCGGCTGTTTGTAAACGGGTGTAGGACAGGTATATGAGTATGACAGTCGCTAGCATGAACGTAATACCGTGTTTTATCGGACAGTCGGGTTTTTAAGAACAGTTCAAGATATCTGTCTTTATAGCTGTTATAAACGCAATACTACTGTAACTGCATTGCTATTCCTGTCTTGTTTACATTTCTGTCCTACATAAACACAAATGCGTAAGCACAAGTGACGAAATGTATCGACTGTTTTTAGGAGTTTTAACTTTACACCTATGTCATATTTTATACATGACGCGTAGATAAATACCCCACGGTAATCACATCAAGTTACACTGCAGTGTACAGTTCGCTTATAAAGCCTATGCTAATCTAATACCCAAAACCCCAAGCGGTCGGCACAGTGTTGGGATGGTGTTCAAATGGTTTGATATAGGTCTTAAAACCCCAAATATCAAAAACCCATGTTACTAAGTATTCATAATTTTTCATTGCAGAGATGTTGAGATTTTATCTTATTTTCAGTAGGTGATAAAATTTGTGTTACTCGTTTTTTATCCTTAGGTTCTATAGTAAAAAAAAATTATTTGACCAAGTAAAAAGATGATAATTTTCAAGATGTTGTTTTTGAAAGATATGTATGTTGAATCAGTTTGCATGAATGTGCATGAAATATGCAGGGTTTTAAAAGAATCACATTGTAGATACCTTAATTTTAACAGTAAACTTGGTTGAACATCAAGGATAAAGACCGAGTTTATCACCTACCAGAATGAATTAGGTAGGTCTTATTTCTGGTCACTGATTGGTCAGTTTTATTGATGATGCTGTATCAAAATTATGAATACATATGGACAAGGGGTCCGACTTCCAAAATGCCATTCTGTGCAGAGAACATGTAACTGGCCAGAAAATAAAGGTTTAACATGATAATCTATTCACATAGTGCCCTATTTCAAGCAATAACATGTGTATCTGAAAATAATATTCATTTGTTCATAACATGTACCACCTTTTCACACCAGACCACCGAAACAACTAATTTACACCAAAATATAGAAGTAGGAAGAGATCGCGTAACCACCCCACCTCACTAAAACGAGCTTCCCGCCAACGGTGCAGTCAAAAACTCGACAGCCAATTTAAGACAAACATTAAATGTTTTACAAACCGTTGTTCTTTGACTGTGAATGTCCAAATGGTCTTCAGTGATACGTTTTTTCCTATTTTCACAAATACAGTCTGCGAAATAAACGCATAGTCCGGGCCCGAGGCTATACCTTTTTCGTACGGACCATCACTCTGCTACAAATACAGTCCGATCGGACCATTAGATAAAAATTCTTTAAAAATATTTATCTGACCTGAAAATTCCGTGAATAGCAGTCCAGGTTATCAGACGCTTAAGAGTATCATTTAGTAACAACTGGTATTTTTCCATCGATAATTATGAGCGTCTGAGCGAGCGAGACACAAAGTTATGTAACTTATTTCTTAGAGGGTTGGGTTGAATTCGGGATATTAAATATCCAATCAGATTGCCAGGAAACAATGGGCACTTTTGTAATCGTGATTCATCGCTTGTTTACGTAAAGTTTCGGCCTAGTCAACCTTGTAAGTAATAGCGGGAGAGACGAAACACGATTTGAATTAATTATTTGATCTTCATTTATTCTATTATTAAGTTTTTATTTTAATTTTAAATATACTTACTAAATCTGAAAAAGAAATAAGTCAAAACCACCAGAATAAGATGTCGATGTTTTCTCTACTTTCATTTAGGTAGCGCGTGCGCTTAATGACGTCCTAACCAATCATCGTGGTATGCACTAGAGGGATAGGGCAATTGACGCAATTACTCGGGATAATGTTTTTGTAAACAAAGCGTTTTAGTTTCGTTTTGATTTTTCAAAAAATATTCGGACAAAGTGGACAAGAATTTGGAAATCTACCGACGGTCATGCTTTCTTATTATCAGACTTGCATTTTTTCTTTGCGTGCATGCACGTACGAGGTCAGTTTTCTGTGCGTGATTTTTTGTTTTCATGCGTGATTCACGTACATATGTGCGTGAATGGGAACACTGATACATTTTTTCGTTCCAGCAAGCAGGTCATGTTGCATGGTTATCTTTTCAGGTGAACTTTACAGTAGACGAGATTCGGTCCATTATGGACAACAAGTTCAACATCAGGAACATGTCTGTGATCGCTCACGTTGATCACGGCAAGTCAACCCTGACCGACTCCCTGGTCAGTAAGGCCGGTATCATTGCTGGTTCCAGGGCTGGTGAAACGAGGTTTACTGATACCAGAAAAGACGAGCAGGAGAGATGTATCACCATCAAGTCCACGTAAGTCCTCAGGTTGAGAATATTTTCTATACAAGGCTTTTTTCAAAAAAATTGGAAGTTCCAAGGCCTAGGCCTGCTGAGTTCGGGATAAAAAAGCACAAGACTTGTCAAAATTGGTGGTGGGTGGGGTGGGGAAATAGCATGAAACTCGCCATTTAGGGGGGTGGTTTTTAAGGGAAAATTGTGCATTTTAGATATAAAATAACATCCATATATATTTAGCATTCGAACATGTAGATTGTCGTCACCCTTTTTTTTAAGATCAGTGATTCATTTTTAGCTCTACTGATCAGAGATCATCAGAGCTTATGCCGTGGTGCGTGTCCGTCTGTCCGTACGTAATTTTTTTTGTAGCGACTACTCCTCTGAAACTTCTGAATGGATTTTCATGAAACTTTACAGAAATGTTGCCCATGAAGTCTAGTTGATCCTAGCAAAAATTCATGTTGATGTGAAATCCAAGATGGCCACCAAATCTAAAAATAGGTTTTTAAAAAAGTTTGTAGCGACTACTTCATGAAAACTGTGATATTGATATGGGACTTTTTCTAAAATGATCAGCATGACATGAAGTCATGCAGATCTTTATTTACAAAGTAATGTGTCAAATGAATGTTTCTTTCCCTTTTTCTTTTAAATATGTGCTACTATTTTCACAAGTTGGTGTTAAACCCGTCATCTTTGCTATGTAAACAAATGAGTACTCGCGTTAGATGGCCTACATGACTTATCGTGACAATGTCAAGGTCAAATTTGAACAATTCTGAAAAATGAGTAAATTAGCCTAAAAAAGCCAAAAGTTCTTTCGTGATGAATGATAACGTGTATGAAATATTTAAAGTGTTATTTCAATAAAGAATTCATGAGAATTATTAGTGGGAACAAGTTTCTAGTCCGAAATAAGACTCGAAAAAGACGATATTGTTTGTAGTACCACGCATGCGCATTACAGTCACATGACAAGAGTTGTCTTTTCTGATGTTAGCAGGTGTTGAAAAATGCGCAAATACACCACGAGTACGTCATTTTTGTGAGATTAAATATAACACAAATTGAAGATTAATTATTGAAGTACTTTATTTGTACATAAACTAGAGCGTAATCATCCGATTTAATACTGAACTTCCAAAAAACGTACTTCGCTTCCATTTATTTTTCAACTACCAATAAATAACAAAAGCCGTGAGGTCAATTACGTAATGTATGCAGTGTTTTCTTCCTATATTCAACATAAAAAGTTCCACTTTTTAGTGTCTTAGCACTTAAAAGATGCGTAATTTGACGTACCCAACTCCAGGTTGGGATATTCCTAAATTCTAAATATAGCTTACGCGGCGCCACCTATCGGGTTTTGCATTGCTACTTGTAGCGACTACTCCTCTGAAACTACTTGACGGATGTTCATGAAACTTCACAGGAATGTTGCTCTTGATGTCTAATTGATCCTAGAGGGCCGCCATGGCTAAAAATAGATTTTCAAAAATGTCCTTGTCAAAAATCGTTTTGATTCGATGTTAAACATGGCTGTCAGCGGCCATCTTTGTTTACATAGAGTTATATAATGAAAACTTGTAAATAGATTTTTAAAAAACAAGTCTTGAAAACTCGGAAGTGATATTGCTATGGGACTTTTTCTCTAAAATGATCAGTTTGACATGATGTTGGTCCTTGTTGAAAATTGTTTTGATTCGGGGTTAAACATGGCTGCCAGCGGTTATTTACTAAAACTTGTAGCGACTACTCCTCTGAAACTACTCGACAGATTTCCATGAAACTTCTCAGGAATGTTGCTCTTGATGTCTAAATGATCCTAGCAACATTTCAGGTTGGTCGGAAGTCAAGACGACCGTCACAGCTAAAAACAGATTTTCAAAAAACAAGTTTGCAGAGAGTATTTCTTGAAAACTATAAGTGATATTGATATGGGACTTTTTCTAAAATGATCAGTATTGAATGTTGTTGATCTTTGTCGAAAATTATTTTGATGCGACGTTTAAACATGGCGGCCAGGGGCCATCTTTGTTTACATAGGGCCTAAAAAAATTGTGTGGTTCAGGTCACCCGACCCTACCTACGAATACCCGCCGACCCTGACGTTTTTTTGGTCCATTTCGAAAAAAAATAAATAAAAAAAATAACAATATAAAGTATGTATGTACACAAGTGAAGAGCAAAAAGAAAACAATTATAATTACAGTAATTATAGTACATAATTCAGTGCATCTTCTTTGCGTTCATAAAAAACAATCCTTCTACCCTAACTACCAATTTTGAACATGTTACCAGAACCACACAATTTATTTTTTTAGGCCTAGTTATATAATGAAAACTTGTAGCGACTACTCCTCTGAAACTACTGGACAGATTTCATGAAACTTCACAGGAATGTTGCTCTTGATGTCCAATTGATCCTAGCAAAACTTCAGGTCGGCCAGAAATTCAAGAGGGCCGCCACGGCTCGAAATAGATTTTTAAAAAACAAGTTTGTAGGGACTACTTCTTGAAAACTAGAAGTGATATTGATATGGGACTTTTTCTAAAATGATCAGTATGACATGATGTTGATCCTTGTCAAAATCATTTTGATTTGACCTTACACATGGCCACCAGCAGCCATCTTCGTTTACAGTTATATAATGAAAACTTGTAGCGACTACTCCTCTGAAACTACTGGATGAATTTCATTAAACTTGACAGGAATGCTGATCTAGCTATCAAAACCCTATCGGTAGAGCTTCAAGGTCATTGACCTCTTGTTTTACTAGCTCTACTGATCAAGTTTGAAAACCAGCCAGATCGGACCAGTAACAGTGAGTTATAGCCTTGATTCAGTTTTAAATGCTATATTTTGCCTCGTTAAGACCATAGGACTTTCATTTTTCATCTGATCTTTACCAAACCTTAAGAGATTGTTAATACCAATGAAAGCTTGGACAAATTCGAAAACCAGCCGGATCGGACCAGTAACAGCGGAGTTATGGCCCTTGATTTAGTTAACAATGCTATATTTTGCCTCACGACGATAGGGCCTTCATTTTTAGCTCTATTCGATCACTTGGTCCGTCGTCTGTCTTGTCTATTAGCAATTTTATAAAATCGACATCTCCTCTAAAACCGCTTGAAGGATTTTGATGAAACTTCATCACAATGTTACTTGGGAGGGTCCCTCCCAGATTTGTGTTTTTCGCGGCCGCCATGGCTAAAACTAGGTCAAATTTAAGGAAATTTCAAACAACATCCACTTATTCCAATCTTGTGAAATATCATATACATGTTCCTTGGGTTGGCCTCTGTCAAGTTTGTTTTTCATTTTCGTCTAATAATCAAAATGGCTACCACGGCGACCCAAAGTTTACATAGAGTTATATAGGAAAAGGTTAAAAATTACATCCCCTCTGAAACCTCTTGAAGGATTTTGATGAAACTTAATCACCATGATATTTGGGATAGTCCCTCTAAGATTTATGTTTTTCGCGGCCGCCATGCTAAAACTAGGCCAAATTTAAGGAAATCAAACGACATCTCCTCCGAAACCACTTATTCCATTCTTGTGAAATATCATATACATGTTCCTTGGGTAAGCCTCTATCAAGCTAATGTTTTTGGATGTCGTCAAATAATCAAAATGGCCGCCACGGCGACTCGAAAGTTAACATAGTTATATAGGAAAAGGTTAAAAATTACATCTTCTCTGAAACCGTCTGAAAGATTTTGATGAAACTTAGGCCTAAAAAAAAGGTATGTGTGTTTCCAGTTTCCCGACAGACCCTACTTTTTCACCGCCAACCCTAAATATTTTTAGCGAGATTTACAATCAAACAACAAATATTTTTATTCAAATGATAATTTTATTAGCCAGAGTTGTTAAGCATCTAATCTGGATCCAAACTGTTTGCAAAGGTTATCAAGAAGTTGCCTTGAAATTTGAGACTTATCGTAAGATGTTTAAATAAAACAGGCCCTGATCTTTACGAAACTTTACCGGATTGTTAATTTAAATGAAAGCTTGGACAAGTTCGTAAAACCAGCCAGATGGACAAGTAACAGCGGAGTTATCATCCTTGATTTAATTAAAAATACTATATTTTGTCTCGACGATAGGGCAGGGCTTCTAAAATTGTAAAATGCAAATCGGTCCAGGTTTTTTACTGCCGTAAGAATCACACTTATTTTGAAAATCGCCGTACCCCACCCACCATGTCAGCTGCACCATGCATTTTTCCCGTTTAGTCATTTATATAGAGAACTATTTAAAATTTATGTTTGTATTATATTTGTATTATTTATAACTTTATCACAATTTGTACATTTTAATGACTGACATCATATGATGTCTTCGCTTTACTGAATGAATAATTTTCACTCAATATTAAAATTGTTGATCATTTGAGGAATTTAACCGAAAGTGTCTAATAAACCGGAAGTCGCGTGAAGAATCACCGTGGTAACATATGTAATTTAGAGGTAGTCAAGTTCATTTGTCGTTTCTAACACTTTGTTTGGTCACTTTCTTTAATTAATGTCATTAATATTATACTTTAAGTTATTGTAAAAAAAAAAATCAAAAAAGTAACACCGCTCGGTATTATTTATTTTTTTAATGACGCAAACAAATTTCAGTCCCAGCTTTGGCCACTTAAAAAAACAAACCGACACAAGCAAACAGGCTAACACCTTACTACTAACGGTATATCAAAGAAATTACAGACGGTAACACTCGCTTTAGTGAACCGACAGAACGCGTGATGTACTTTCTCATGCTACCTAGCTTTCGGTAATGGTTTAGTCCAAATTGACCTACTTTCGCACAGCGAGTGACAAACAATCGTGTAGGATCAAAGAATATTGCCGCAAGGCATAGTTTAAGGGTAAAGGGCAATTGTAGATTGTTTAACGACCGATAGATAAAATATCTGGACCGATTTAAACAGAGATTTTGAAAAGAAAAACGGTCTGGAGAAACATATTTCGGTCTGTGAACTGATAAACCGACGATTTTAGAAGCCCTGCGATAGGGCCTTCATTTTTCATCCGATCGTGACCAGACTTTATAACAATGAAAGCTCAGACAAGTTTAAAACCCAGTTAGATCAGACCAGTAACAGCAGAGTTGTGGTCCTTGATTTAGTTTAAGATGCTGGATTTTGCCCAAAACATAATTGCAGTCGCTCGCTTCATTGATGTTATAAGAGCCTTGTTAGCCAGTAGAGCATCCACAGGCCCTCTTGGGCCTCTTGTTTATAACTTTCTTCTGTGGCATGTTTTGTTATCGTCGGGGATTTCCATACGAACAAACACCAACAGTTAGTAAAATGCTGTTACAGAACGGATAACAAAATAGTTTTATCCAATCATAATACGCATACTAAATTGTAATTGCGTTCTACGTTAACCGGTGTTGTGTTATATTTGTTCCTTTGTTATCGCATCGAAAATGGTTATTTACCACTTGTAAAATTTTCGAGCAATGCTTCCATGGGGTGCACATGTTTAAGAATGATGCGTCCTTAGAAAAAAATGTGCGTCTAACGCAGAGCAAACAGAATCGCTGTAAGATAACGATTTTTTCCCCAGAAGTAGCAAAAAATGGTTTTGACAAGTGACGAAAATAAAAATACTGTTTATTATTTCCTGTTCATTGAATGCTTCTGTCATCATTGACATACATCTGTTTCATTGAGTTGGTTTGTTATTTAAAAGCATCTTTGAATAAATAATTTCAGTGCTTAAACATTGACAGACTTTTAAATTAGCCCATGTCAGAGCTCAATCAAGTCAATATTGATGATATGTGCCGAGCAGAAATTTTGTTATCCTGAAAAAAAACTTAACGGTTTTGAGACTTAGTTCTCTGTGATTATTTTCTTTTTGCATATACTTTCAGCGCCATCTCCCTGTACTACGAGCTGAATGCAGAAGATGTTCAGTATGTCAGGCAGCCGCTGAGTGCTGACGGTGACAGGCATTTCTTGATCAACTTGATCGATTCACCCGGCCACGTTGACTTTTCGTCAGAAGTAACTGCTGCTCTCCGTGTAACGGATGGAGCCGTTGTTGTTGTAGACTGTGTATCTGGTAAGAAGACTTTTTTCCGCTGATTCAATGGTGTTTTTCTGCTCATTGAATTAGAAAAATATTTATTGTTATGATGCAGTGGTGTCGCTTCTTTCCGATACATTTTAAAGGGACACATGGCAATCTTTATCATTTAGTCTTTATCAAGCATTAAAATTGGGCTCTCGATTTAGTAATCCAGTATCATTTTGACTACAAGGTTCAAACAGCCTTAAAAAGTCCTTAAATTTCAATAGTAGCCTTTAAAAGTCGTTGAATCCACTCCAGCCTTAAAAAGTCCTTAAATTCTGACAAAATGTCATTAAAGTTCCTTGAATTTCATAATCGGTCGATTAATTATACAAGAGGAATAATATCCGACGTAGTTTTAAAAAAATCTGCAAAAAAAGATAATCGCCGTAACTGGGCCTTAAAAATGGGTTATTAGGGCCTTAAAAGTCCTTAAATTTCATAATGATAATTCTGTATGAACCGTGGACTAAATCTGCTTGCATAGATTTGAATACAATTTTACATTTTCAACTTGTCTTTGTTATTCTACCATAGGTTTGATATATTATTGGTGAAATGTAATCAACAGCTAGTAAATGTAATATGCAAAAACAGTTATTCTACAGCTATTGAATTTTGTTTAGTCCTGCTAAAGGAAAATGTACGGGTTTTCATGGATTATATAAGAATTCGGTCTAGAAATTTAATTCAAAGACTTCCCAACATCTTGAGCATATTATGGAGGCATGATCCCGAAGAATGACGGGATTTGCCGACTGTACGATTGAAAATTGAAAATCATGGAAACTTCAGTGATGGAAACTTAGATCGTATGCATCGCTCTGTTATTCAATAACTTTATTTATTGCAATCAGCTGTTAAAAATAGCGAGTAAATATATTACCGTTGCCATCAATATATTACCGTTGCCATCACGTGATATAAACAAATTATTATGTTATCCAATCACTACGTCGTATAAATATAACTTCATCAGTATTAATGAGGGCACTTGACAGTATTGATCAATCCCATCTCCATATAAAAATAAACTTATGAATATTAATGAAGTATTCAACCTTTCAATATAACGCTATCAATCATCGATGTTTTCCACATTCGAAGGTGATAATTGGTATTGAAACTTACTAATTGGTACTTATATTTGATATCTCCTACAGGGGGATGATGATTACAAAGGCTAATTAGGTTATTGTTGAATTTGTTTGATCTCGGCCCTGAATCTATCCAGATGCATATTCATAAGCTTTGTTTTTCCCAGGTGTATCTGTGCAGACAGAGACTGTACTTCGTCAGGCCATCTCAGAGAGAATCAAGCCTGTCCTCTTCATGAACAAGATGGACTTGGCCCTGCTCACCCTGCAGTGTGATAAGGAGGCGCTATACCAGATCTTCCAGAGAGCCATTGAAAACACTAACGTCATTATCGCCACTTATGAAGGTGAAGACAGTCCTATGGGAGTAATCACGGTAATGCACCTGGCCACATTGTTCCAGGCTCATTAGTTTTCTTAGGCAAACAAAACTATTTAAACTAGCCTCTTGAACACATACACAATGAAGGGGGAAAATCCAGTATGTTGTCCGCTGCAAAATGGATGTGTTTTGGGTGATGGAAGATAAAAAATAGGATCAAGGGCACTAGTCGTGGGCAATTGGTTGAAATTTACATTCTTGCATACCGGATGAGGTTCACCACATTTTACAAGGGTGACGGAAAGCCTGATCTTATACATGGGGGAAGATAAAAGTGGCATGCTGATAGACAGTTGCATGATGTCATTGTGTAAAATAAACAGGCAAGACGTTGGTAGTTGGCGGCGTCGATGCGCATAATGTAAATGATATGCAAGAAAAAGAATCTATCATGGGTTTCCGGTGAAGCTCGGGAAATTTCCCTACCTGCAACGGATACCCATAAAAGATTCTTGTAATCTGTCATGGGTTGGATGTATTGGTCGGTCAGTCGTCTGTTACAATTGGTTAATAACAAGTAAAACATGAATATTAGGATAATTTCTGTTTTGGTATGCTGTCTTGTTCATTATGCCATTGATGTTTTATTTTAAAATTCTGCTTGTAGGTTGACCCTCAAATCGGTACTGTTGGTTTTGGTTCGGGTCTTCAAGGTTGGGCCTTCACCCTCAAGGACTTTGCCAAGATGTACGCTTCTAAGTTTAAGATTGAGGAACCCAAGATGATGAAACGATTGTGGGGAGACAATTTCTTCAGTGAGGCTGAAAAGAAATGGGTGAAAACTTGCACGGGTGACATGACACCTCTTTTGTGTCGAGGCTTCAACAAGTACATCCTTGTACCCATCTACCAGGTAACACATTCAGAATTCTTTTCCAACACAACACTGTTGGTGTCTGAAAAATCTTCTTCCCTTGTAACGCAGACTAGTTTGGGTACCACCGTAATGTTTATCATGTTATGTTGGGGGTCCATTGTATATCTATATAGGGATAATATACGGAAAGCTGCAGTGGCAAAACAAACAAAAAAATGGGTAGGTATGCATTTAAAAAAAATCTCTTCTAATACATTTTAAACATTTGTCTTTGTGGCGACTACTTTTCAAAAACCATAAGTGATCTTTTAGGGATTTAATTGATCTAGCTTTAAAATTAAAATTTGTGGTAGCATGACATTTTTATAAGCTGTAAAAAGATATATTCTTGAGTATTTTAGGATAAAATTGAATGAGATAATAATGTTGCATAGGTAATGTTGCATAAGATATCACAATATTTAGGAATATAGGACTATTGCTCTTTATGTCTAGTTGGTCCTAAGTAAAAATCAGGTTGACCTTAAAGTCGAGAAGGCCACCATGTATAAATATAGATTAATTAAATACAATTTTGTGACGACTACTTCTCTAAAACCATAAGTGGTATCGGTTTGGTACCTTAACCAAAATGACTTTTATAAAACTTGACAGGAATGTTGGTCTTGATGTCCAGTTAGTCCCAAGTAAAAATCAGGTTGACCAGAAATTCAAGCCACAGCTTAAATACAAGTTTGTGGCAACTAACAGGGTTCGACACAACATTTTTTGTCTGGGATCCGACTGGAATTCCTACTTTGTACATCTGTGCGCCCACTTTAACATCCCACATAAAACGAAGAGATTTTATTTTAGTCCTACATATTGTATTTCATTTTATTATTCGGGATCCTCGATAATAGAGGCCAAGAGAACGAAAGGCAAACTGAATTACCTTTTCGGACAAGTTTTGGGTGATTTTCGATTAAATCATCTATAAAGTGTGTTCTTAATTAAGAACCTGACAGCAAAATCAGGGTTCCCTGTGGACTCGCACCTGAAAATCTGGGATCCTTGGGATCCTGGGACACTGTTAGTGTAGAACCCTGACTAGTGCCAACTACATAAGTGGTATTGATTTGGAACCTTTACTAAAGTGACTGGCATGACTTGAGTTGGTCCTGAACAAAATTCATTGATTCTAAGACTATTTCAAACATGGCTGCCAGCACCCATCTTTTTTTAGAGTGATAATTGGAAAAACTAGTGGCGACAACTTCTCTGAAAGTGTTGGTCTTATTTCCATAAAACTTCACAGGTTCCCATGTCTGATCAAGCTATTAAAATCTATCCGTAGAGCTTCAAGGTCATTGACCTCTTGTTTATTTTGCAGTCCGTGGGGTCGGGGTATGTTTATATGGAATAGCCTTAACATACTTGCCGTAACGTGGAGGATTTTTACACAAGTCCATTTATAAATTATTGTTTTGTAGGTGTTTGAAATGTGCATGAATGCTGACGCTCATGATCCCAAGCCTCTTAAATTGGCTGAAAAACTGGGAGTAAAACTGACATCTGACGAAAAAGAATTAGTGGGAAAAGCACTTCTGAAGGTGAGTACTCTGTCGGTATAATGTTCAGTAAAAAATCCTATTTTACTACTTGCAGTAAAAGAAGTTAAAAACTCGGAAGTTTTTATCACTTTGGAAATTTACTTCCGTTACACAATACTAACACAGTACTTTAATAATATTAGAGCTTCCTCACACTTCTGGGCTAAAAGCGGTATCAAAATAACATTAGCGTACAAGTAAATATTATTTATAGGCAGTGTATTAGCCAGCCAACCGTACAGCCGTCTTTTTCATAGCCATTTTTGCTAAACAATACTTCCATACTCTCTACTTCCTCAATATTGTTATGTTTTGTATACATTTATAGGAAAAAGGTGATTTAAAATTTATCTGTAAAATTAAATAGCCTCGGAGACACCAACTTGGCGTGATTGGCTCTTGGCACGTGTTAGCCAATTGTTTTATTAACCCTGTTTGCAGATTTGCACACCCAAGTCTTAACTTTCCGCCTAATACACTGTTTATATGATCTTAAAAAAGTTTCCATTTTATATAAGATTTTATGAAAATTATTAAGAATTATTTATAACGAGTTCCATAAGGCCAAAAAGAAAATTATGTATACGTTTCCTATTACATGCTCTGAAAAAGAAAAAGGTAGGTTGGTAGGATTTTATTTTTTTTAGCAAGATACTGTGAGATTCTGTTTACCACAGAAAACCCATAAAAGTTGATGATAATGAAAATTTCTATGTGATGTCTGTTTACCTGGATATAAGACTGCCCCAGTCAGATTATTACGCATTCTTGTTACACTTTAAACATAGTGATACCACCAGTGCCCAGTGGATTACAGAAAATATAGAATAGTGTTATGTTTCACTTTCATGATGTAAACTATATAAAATTATATGATAAATCATAGTGCAGAACAAATAGGGAAAAACACTATTTTTTTCTCTTTTTAGCACGACTGATCAGAGATCAGCAGAACTTATGCCGTGGTGCGGCGTCCGTCGTCCGTCCGTAAACTTTTATTTGTAGCGACAACTCCTCTGAAACTACTGGATGGATATTCATGAAACTTTACAGAAATGTTGCCCATCAAGTCTAGTTGATCCTAGCAAAAATTCATGTTGATGTGAAATCCAAGATGGCCGCCAAAGCTAAAAATAGAGTTTATAAATACAAGTTTGTAGCGACTACTTCTTGAAAACTATAAGTGATATTGATATGGGACTTTTTCTAAAATGATCAGCATGACATGATGTTGATCCTTGTCAAAAATCGTTTTGATTCAACGTTAAACATGGCTGCCAGCGGCCGTCTTTGTTTACATAGAGTTATATAGTAAAAACTTGTAGCGACTACTCCTCTAAAACTACTTGGCGGATTGTCATGAAACTTTACAGGAATGTTGCTCTTGATGTCTAATTGATCCTAGAAAAATTTCAGGTCGGCCGGAAATTCAAGATGGCCGTCACAGCTAAAATTAGATTGTTAAACAATAAGTTTGTAGCGACTACTTCTTGAAAACTATAAGAGATATTGATATGGGACTTTTTCTAAAATGATCAGCATGACATGATGTTGATCCTAGTCGAACATTATTTTGATTTGACATTAAACATGGCTGCCAGTGGCCATTTTTAGCTCTACTGATCAGAGATCAGCAGAGCTTATGCCGTGGTCCGTCGTCCGTCCGTCTGTCAGTAATGTTTATTTGTAGCGACAACTCCTCTGAAACTACTGGATGGATATTCATGAAACTTTACAGAAATGTTGCCCATAAAGTCTAGTGGATCCTAGCAAAAATTCATGTTGATGTGAAATCCAAGAGGGCCGCCAAAGCTAAAAATAGTTTTAAAATACAAGTTTGTAGCGACTACTTCTTGAAAACTATAAGTGATATTGATATAGGACTTTTTCTAAAATGATCAGCATGACATGATGTTGATCCTAGTCAAAATTGGTTTTGATTCAACGTTAAACATGGCTGCCAGCGGCCATCTTTGTTTACATAGAGTTATATAGTAAAAACTTGTAGCGACTACTCCTCTGAAACTACTTGGCGGATTGTCATGAAACGTTACAGGAATGTTGCTCTTGATGTCTAATTGACCCTAGAAAATTTCAGGTCGGCCGGAAATTCAAGATGGCCGTCACAGCTAAAAATAGATTTTTAAAAAATAAGTTTGTAGCGACTACTTCTTGAAAACTATAAGTGATATTGATATGGGACTTTTTTCTAAAATGATCAGCATGACATGATGTATTGAATTGAATGTTGTTTAACGGCTCATCAACACAGTATAGGTTATTTAGAGCAGCCCCAGAGAGAGGGGAAGGATACAGGGGTCGAATTTCACTCTTACGGACTCGCAAGATGCGAGTTGATTTTTCAGATTGCTACTGACAATTTCGAGCACTTGCTTTTTTCTGCGAGTTGAAATAAATAACACACACTTGATTGAATATCACCCACGAAAGACTGACAGAACCAACAAATGGTCCGACGACACAATATGTAGTCAAACCTCTCTCCAATTCAACGATTATTTGCGTAACTTCATTGTCAAACGAAAATAAGATTGACGCTTATCCAGTAATTAAGACTAGTGCAAGCGTCTATACGGTCAGATAACTCGGGACTTTACACAATCAATAATCATGGCAGATTCGTCTGCTCGCAAAATCACTTCGTTTTTCAAAAGACAAAATGGCGAGATGGAGTCGATGGAAAGCGGAGAAAAGTAAGGTTCACAATTCATAGTTTCATCAACACAATAATCAATAATAAATTATAACAAACAAATGAAACAGTGCAGTAAACACTACTGTAGTATATAGTCCGTTATCACATAATAAACAACATACCGGTACATATACTAAAACACTATTTTGAAACAGAATTTACATCCCGTTGTTACTTAATAAAAATTCTAGTGAGAAGCGATTTTAGCTAGTAGATTTTTTAGTCACGGATATTTTTAGCTAGTGGCTAAATTTGTGAAATTCGACCCCTGGGATACATAGGAATCCGGGAACACGCCCTACTCTTATTATCGAATATAGATTCCTATGGTTCTTAAACGTGCTCGGAGGATAGACCGATACACGGGACCGCCCGTTTTACGTCCCCATCCGACGGACGAGAATAAGGGAAAGTGTCTTGCCCAAGAACACACCGAAGGAACTCAGTGGCACCACGGAGGATTGAACCCGGGGCCTCCGGTCACAAATCCTCCGCGCTACCGACTGCGCCACGCCAGCCCTCATGACATGATGTAGATCCTTGTGGAAAATTATTTTGATTCGACGTTAAACATGGCTGCCAGTGGCCATCTTTGATTACATAAGAGTTATATAGTAAAAACTTGTAGCGGCTACTCCTCTGAAACAACTTGACGGATGTTCATGAAACTTCACAGGAATGTTGCTCTTGATGTCTAGTTGATCCTAGAAAAATTTCAGGTCGGCCGGAAATTCAAGATGGCCACCACAGCTAAAAATAGATTTTTAAAATAAATAAGTTTGTAGCGACTACTTCTTCAAAACAATAAGAGATATTGATATGGGACTTTTTCTAAAATGATCAGTATGACATGATGTTGGTCCTTGTCGAAAATTGTTTTGATTTGACAAACATGGCTGCCAGCGGCCATCTTTGTTTACATAGAGTTATATAATGAAAACTTGTAGCGACTACTTCTCAACTACTTGACGAATTTTCATGAAACTTCACAGGAATGTTGCTCTTAATGTCTTATTGATCCTAGCAAAATTTCAGGTCGGCCGGAAATTCAAGATGGACGCCACGGTTAAAAATAGATTTTCAAAAAACAAGTCTGTAGCGACTACTTCCTGAAATCAAAATTATTCGGTAGAGCTTCAAGGTCATTGACCTCTTGTTAAGTCCAGCCCCCCGTTAGGCGAGACATGTGAATCCGCGGATTTCTTATTTATCTAATGCTGAAACGTCCATCGGGGGGCAAGTGACGGACAACCAGTTTTACGGTCACCTGCCACACCCAAAATCCACTTGCCCGGGGTGTCGGGCACCCATATTTCCAAAGCCCTGAATACACACTTATACTCGACACAAAGTCTGTCTCATCTCCATTGTGTTGAAAATAAACATATTGCAGGGATCACTTTGTCATTGATTTCTCAAATATCTCTCCAAAGATGTTAAATGGGCAAACAAATCTCATTACTTTTAACAATTTGTAGTAATACAATTTTTGATTTGCACTCCAGAGATACCTGATATTGTGGCTTTAATGAACTAGCAAACTTGTGTTTCAGACGATGATGAGGAAATGGCTGCCAGCTGGAGACGCACTACTTCAGATGATTGTTATTCATCTGCCATCCCCTGTCACTTCCCAGAGGTACCGTACTGAGCTTCTGTATGAAGGTCCTATGGATGATCCCTGTGCCATTGGTAAGGCTCATGTTGACACAATTTTGTTAAACTAAGGTACTATTTTAAAAATGTGGCATAATAACCTACTTTGTTTTGCTGACTGCTAACCAGTTTAGCTCTGCTGATTACATCAGCAGAGCAGACGTAGTTGGTACTAACCAAAATCCATTTTGATTCGTTGTCAAACATGTCAGTGGCCATCTTTACATAGAGTTATATAGGAAAAACTTGTGGAGACTACTCCTCTGAAATTACTTGACGGATTCACAGGAATGCTGCTGTTGATGTCTAATTGATCCTACCACAAATTCAGGTCGGCCAGAAATAAAAGATGGCCCCCATCGCTAACAATTTGTTTTTTAGTGTCTACTTTTCAGGAACCATAAGTGAACATTTTGACTGACACAACATGTAGGTCCTAACCAAATTCATTTCAATTCGATGTCAAACACCGCCAGCGGCATCTTTGTGTACATTGTTATATAGGAAAAACTTGTAGCGACTGCGACTAGTCGCGAAATAGCGAAACTTTTTGATGGAATTTAATGAAACTACAGGGATGTTGCTGTTGATGTCTGATTGGTCCTTTGTAAAATTCAGGTGGCCTGAACTTCAAGATGGCCACCACAGCTAAAAATAGATTTTACAAGTACAACTTTGTGGTTACCATGTGTTGTAGATTTGGTACCTTGAGCAGAATGGCTGCCATAGCATGAAGTTCGTCCTATACATTTTTTAGCTCGAACTGATCTTTTTGATCAGCAGAGCTTATGCCGTGGTGCGGTGTCCGTCTGTCTGCAAACTTTTTTTGTGGCGACTACTCTGAAACTACTTGACAGACTTTCATGAAACTTCACATGAATGTTGCTCTTGATGTCTAGTTGATCCTAGCAAAAATTCAGGTTGGCCGGAAATTCAAGATGGCCGCCCAGCTGAATATAGATTTTAAAAATGCGATTTTGTGGCAACTACTTCTCAAAAACCGTAAGTGCTATTGATTTGAAACATTTACCAAAATGACTGGCACAACATGTTGTTGATCCTAACCAAAGTTCAGTTTGATTGAATGTCTAACATGGCCGCAAGTGGCCATCTTTGTTTACATAAGATTTATATAGGAATAACTTGTGGCGACTACTCCTCTGAAAATACTTGATGGAATTTCATGGAACTTGACGGGAAAGTTGCTCTTGATGTCTAGTTGATAATAGCAAAAATTCAGGTCGACCCGAAATAAAAGATGGCCACCACGGCTAAAAATGCGATTTTGAGGCGATTACTTCTGAAAAACCAAAAGTGCTATAGACTTGTCGAACTGTAAATTAACATCTAATTCGGTTTCACATGCTGAATATCCTCTCGCACTCGACACTTGTGACTTCTATGCACAAAGCTGTTTTGGCTAGTTTTGTCATGTTTAAAACAGCTTTGTCATGTTTGGGAACAAGCTACTGTGCTTAAGAAGCAACCTCTGGCAAAGATCAGGAAGTGTGATGTCTTTATATGAGCCCTGTTTTTGCTAGTTTTGTCATGTTTGGGAACAAGCTACTGTGCTTAAGAAGCAACCTCTGGCAAAGATCAGGAAGTGTGATGTCTTTATATGAGCCCTTGATCGTTGGCTGCAGACCTTGCAATTACTTTTCAAGTTCATGTCCATTTAACAAAGATTGAACTGGTTTTTCTACAACTGTCGCCCCAGACAGAAGGTCACCCTCAGTAGCTTTCACAATCTTCTGGCTTCCATATTTATCAGCCAAACAGGTGATGGCTTTTTTTGCATTCCTCTGATGCAGCCTGATTAACTGTTGATGGCTCAAATAATTGACTCAAAGACAAGAAGACTTCACTGTCATGTTTCCTTTTATTTTGTGGATGTTTGAAATAATATTGGTCAGGTAAGTAGTTTTCACATTGTCAAACTGAGGCTCAACATCTTTGCTGTAATATTCCAATTCATCTCCTTTGTAATATGCTTTGCCATTTTACAGTGATGGCTGCTTTCATATCGCTCATACCTACACCATCTTGTGATTTCAAGAATTCCCGTTTACCTACTGTGCTTTTGATCAATGGCGCAACATCACTGAAAATCAGGTTCTTTGTCTGAACAACATAGCACACCTAGCTGGGAGTGAATGTCAATCATAAGGCCTTTTAGCAGTGCTGTTTTATAATGAGCAGAGTACTTGTACCTTTTGCAGCTGGATTATCAATAGCCATTTGTTATAAGGTGCCAAGATGGCACCATATTATTCATATACTGCCTCCACTGCCCGCTTGAGGCCAAGCCACCTTACAGAGTAAGGCTCCTTCACAGTTAACTCCGGCTCTTCCAACTCTTTCTGCATTTGTTTCCAAGCTTGTGACCTTTTTGCAGAAGCAGACATAAAATTGTACAGTTCAGCAAACTTATTCTTTAGTTTGTTCAGTGGTTCAATTTTTTTTATAGAATCCGTCACAGCCAAGTTTAGTCTTGTGCACCACACAATGGGTCTGTTATGAACGGTGCATGTTTGGATTGCATTTGCACCCCCAAATACAGTTAGGAGTTCAGATGCGTAGTAATTAAATCACGAGTGCGTTAGCACGAGTGATTTAATTTCTCGCATCCGAACTCCTAACTGTATTTTATTCAGGCCAAATAAAATTATACCTGTGTTTACTGTAACATTGCTGAAAAAAATTGGGTAGGTAGGTAGGCATTTTATTTTATTTTTTTATTTTATTTTTTGGCGAAGTTACATTTAAGGTGGCGATGAGCTTTGATGAATGGGAAAATGTGGTATTTTAAAAACTACAATAGATAACAATATGAAATTGTGTATGTTTTATTGTTTCCCAAAAGGCCTGGTAACAACTGGCTCTTTTCCCAAACACTTGCAATTATTACAAAGGTGTAAAACAGTTTTAAATGTTTTCCGAAAGAGGGTCAGCTTCAACAGCAATGAGTACATGAGTCGGCTGGGATCAGTCCAGCACCATACAGTGTGATCTCCAGTTATGAGTGACTTGACTTCCATGCTCTTCCTGAATACCGGTATATGACCGTCAGGAAGGATGGGGGACCCACAGGTGTAGTCAAATTCTGAGGTTGACACATGTAACCAAGAGCAGTTCTTGCCTCCCAGACAGCTGAAAAAATATTCAAAGTTATAATGTCAAAATGTGTTAATTGACCATTTGAATAGTTTTGTAAAAGTGTTGACTTACATGTATATTACTTCTCTAACAGAAAGTAATAAATATTTATAAATTTCTCATGTTAGTTATTATGAGCCTATATTGAGGTTGAGTTCAGAATTATTATGGAACGGCATACTTCTTCAAGAAGTTATAATGCAGTAGTAGTCGATACCAATGCTTAGTGCTGAGAAGCAAGTAAACATATGCTCATTAATATTACTGTTTTAGAAACAAACTTACGACAGGTGGCCTGGAACTCGGGGCATTTACCGACCTGTTTGTGGTACTTGTCAAACAATTCAACAATCGATTCTTTATGGAGAGTGCACGCCATAACATTAGCGCTTCCATGTGCTGACATTTTTGAAACTGTACAGCCAAAACAGCACTGGGAGACGCCATTTTGACTGTTTTATACCAGTCCTGTGCACAGTATACCGTGAAATTCACACGCTTTCAAAACCGCACCGCGAAATTGAAAATTGCACCGTGATCTCATGAACATTACTATTATTTTTTTTATTTTTTTCAATAAAATAAAAACGAGTCGGGGGTGTTTTCAGCGGGTCGGTCGGGTTACAGTAAACTCAGGTATAATTTTATTTGGCCTCACCAATAAAATACAGGTCCGTATTTATTATTTCGATTCTAACACAATTACCCCATTATTTACGCTATTGTTGGGGCACTATATATTATCTCGGAGGTCAAGGTAATCAGGCTGCTATGTTTACAGGCTGTTCCATTGGGCGCCCCCGTATGCAAAGTTCTGCGTTTCAATGCACTAGTTTTCACGTGACAAACAATTAAGTCATTGCTTAAGTCATATAGATTGCGCTGTATGACGTCAAACGTTCTCACCTTGTTCAAGATGCTAAATAATGTTATATGTACATGTGCATATGATTTGTTTATTTCGGGGCTGTGCACAGTTTGTGAGAATGACAATTTTGTTGTAATTAACATTTCATTAAAATTACTGTTCGGTTTGTCTTCGTGACGTATATTTACCAAGTGACGTCATGTAACGTGGCACTTCCAACGGATGAAATATACGCGGGGAATTAATGGAACAGCTGTATTTTATCGTAGAATAACATACAGCTGTCTCCCTTCTTTGTGTATATGAAAGATTGCAGAGGTCGTGTTAGAATTTTATTTATTTTCAAAATGGACCAAAAAACGTCGGGGAAGTTGCACTGAATTATGTACTATAATTACTGTGACTTTATATTGTTATTTATTTATTTATTTATTTTTCGAAATGGATCAAAAAAAACGTCAGGGTCGGCGGGTATTCGTAGGTAGGGTCGGGTGACCCGAACCACACAATTTTTTTTAGGCCTTATATATATATATTTTTCAATACAATTAACAATAAATCACAATTAATTTGTACGTAATAGGAACTATGCAGTATTATGAAATCAGTTTATTTCAATTTGCTATTGTGATTATATTATTTATTAAAAATGTGTCGATTTGTTTTATATTTTTGAAAACAATCATTAAGTCTATAGGTGGTGGATGAACATCTATAGGTGGTGGGTTATAAAAATATATAGATACAGGCGGTGCGGTAAAAAAAAAAATGCCGCACCCCCCTGCCTTTTTCCTTTCTGGAACAGCCCTTAACAAAGACTGCCCCTTTAAATAATGGTAAAATTGATGATACCGTTTCAAGATGTAGCTGTTCAGATCTTCAGGAGAGTTTCAAGGTGGACATCTTGTATCAATTGTTTTCTGAACTTAAAAAGCCCCATAAATAAAAATAAATAAAAGGGGTCTCTTAGCGAACTGGCATGGTGATCCAAACGGGTCACCACTGTAACCTACTTTTGAAATATAGGTTGTATGGTTTGGGTACATGTTCAGAATCTCTGCTTTGTTGGTGGGATATTGAACCACTGCATCAGTATGTTCCCCTTAACGACCCGACGGTGAGTCAATTTTTTCTCACCGACCTACTTTCTATAGAATGGAGGTCGCGTCATGTTTTGGGTGAACAAAAATATTTGAATCTTCTGTTGTTGGTAATTTATAACCTGCATCAGCTTGTTTCTCTTATTGACGACTTGGTGAACCAATTTTGTTATTGCTGTGACCTGCTTCGAAATATTCCTCACTTCTGGTGTAGGGTACAGGTTCTGAATCTCAGAATATAGTGAACTTAAACTGTGTTAGTATGAACCTCTTATAGACCCGACATGTTGGCCCCTTTTTATACCCCTGTTTTCACAAAGTTGGAATCGCGTTGTCCGTAATGTCATGTCGCGCAACACGGATTTGTCACGTCACGTTTTTTTATTGCTTGCGTTTTTCAAACAGTTTTTGAATGTGTTGTTCCCAAACTTCATATTACGCATAACAACTGACTTTATGTCTCTCTACATCACCCATTGTTGATTGCCCAATTTATTATAGAATTGTGGCCCTTCGTTTGAATTATTTAAGCGGGGGTATTCATCACCTTCAGTGATAGATCTAGTTTTTTCACTGTAACCTACTTTGTCCAAAATGTATGTCTCGTCCGGTTTTTGAACATGAACATTTTCTAGTTAATAAGATTTGCCAATTATGATTTCAACAATGAAGAAAGCTGCAATGGTTTTATCTTGCGCGTGGCTGTAAACAAATTTCTCATAATTTCTTTTCTTTCCATTCAGGTACCAAGACGTGTGACCCAAAAGGAGAATTGATGATGTACATCTCGAAGATGGTACCGACAAATGACAAAGGACGTTTCTATGCTTTTGGTCGTGTATTTTCCGGCACTGCAGCTACTGGTCAGAAAGTCCGAATTATGGGCCCCAACTACGTGCCTGGTTCAAAGAGTAAAGCAGACTTGTACGAGAAAACTATCCAGAGGTATAGCCTTACAGTTATGTTTACAGCACAATAACTACACCTTTTCTGAAAGGCAGATATTTAATAGAAAAGAAATACATCTATGGCACAGTAATTTCCGTAGATGTTTGAGTTCGGCTAGGGTTTCCAAGACTCTTTTTGTCGAACAGCAAGTCGAAAAAATGAATCGTAACACTGCAATTTAAAACATATTTACCAATTAGGCCATCCTTAAAAAAGTGGTTTGATGTGCTACGAACCAAAAAATTTAAGCGGGTGGGTGGGTAGGTTGGAGTTTTAGCTTAAGGGATGCCGAGTTGTCCGTCGTCCGTCGTTGGCGTTAACTTTTGGCTCGTTAAGACGATAGGGTCTTCATTTTTCATCCGATCTTTACCAAACTTAAACAGGTTGTTAATATCAATGAAAGCTCGGAAGAGTTCGAAAACCAGCCAGTTCGGACAAGTAACAACGGAGTTATGGCCCTTGATTTAGTTAAAAATGCTATATTGCTATATTTTGCCTCGTTAAGACGATAGGGCCTTCATTTTTAATTTGATCTTAACCAAACTTTACCACATTCTTAATATCAATAAAAGCTCGGACAAGTTCGAAAACCAGCCATATCGGACGAGTAACAGCGGAGTTATGGCCGTTGATTTAGTTCACAAAATGCTATAATTTGCCTCAAGACGATAGGGGCTTCATTGTTCATCCGATCTTTACCAAACTTTATCACATTGTTAATATCAATGAAAGCTCCGACAGGTTCGAAAACCAGCCATATCGGATTAGTAACAACGGAGTTATGGCCCTTGATTTAGTTCAAAATGCTATATTTTGCCTCAAGACGATTAGGCCTTCATTTTTCATCCGATCTTTACCAAACTTTATCAGATTGTTAATGTCTAAAAGCTTGGTCAAGTTCGAAAACCAGCCGGATCGAACCAGTAACAGCGGAGTTATGGCCCTTGATTTTGTTAAAAATGCTATAGTTTGCCTCGTCATACGATAAGGCCTTATTTTGCATCTGATCTTTGCCAAACGTTAGCAGATTTTATGACTTTCCTTTTTAGCTCTACTGATCAGAGATCAGCAGAGCTTATGCCGTGGTGCGGCGTCCGTCGTCCGTCCGTCTGTCCGTCCGTCCGTTAACTTTTATTTGTAGCGACTACTCCTCTGAAACTACTGGATGGATATTCATGAAACTTTACAGAAATGTTGTCCATGAAGTCTAGTTGATCCTAGCAAAAATTCATGTTGATGTGAAATCCAAGATGGCCGCCAAAGCTAAAAATAGATTTAAAATAAATAAGTTTGTAGCGACTACTTCTTGAAAACTATAAGTGATATTGATATGGGACTTTTTCTAAAATGATCAGCATGACATGATGTTGGTCGTTGTCAAAAATCATTTTGATTCGACGTTAAACATGGATTCTAGCGGCCATCTTTGTTTACATAGAGTTATATAGTAAAAACTTGTAGCGACTACTCCTCTGAAACTACTTGGCGGATTGTCATGAAACTTTACAGGAATGTTGCTCTTTATGTGTAATTAATCCTAGCAAAATTTCAGATCGGCCAGAAATTCAAGATAGCCGCCACAGCTAAAAATAGATTTTTAAAATACAAGTTTGTAGCGACTACTTCTTGAAAACTATAAGTGATATTGATATGGGACTTTTTCTAAAATGATCAGCATGACATGATAGTTATCCGAGTCGAACATTATTTTGATTCGACATTTAACATGGCTGCCAGTGGCCATCTTTGTTTACATAGAGTTATATTATGAAAACTTGTAGCGACTACTCCTCTGAAACTACTTGACGGATTTTCATGAAACTTCACAGAAATGTTGCTCTTGATGTCTAATTGATCCTAGCAAAATTTCAGGTCGGCCGGAAATTCAAGATGGCCGCCATGGCTAAAAATAGATTTTCAAAATACAAGTTTGTAGCGACTACTTTTTGAAAACTATAAGTGATATTGATATGGGACTTTTTCTAAAATGATCAGCATGACATGGTGGTTATCCGAGTCGAACATTATTTTGATTCGACATTAAACATGGCTGCCAGTGGCCATCTTTGTTTACATAGAGTTATATAATGAAAACTTGTAGCGACTACTCCTCTGAAACTACTTGACGCATTTTCATGAAACTTCACAGAAATGTTGCTCTTGATGTCTAATTGATCCTAGCAAAATTTCAGGTCGGCCGGAAATTCAAGATGGCCGCCATGGCTAAAAATAGATTTTCAAAATGCAAGTTTGTAGCGACTACTTCTTGAAAACTATAAGTGATATTGATATGGGACTTTTTCTAAAATGATCAGCATTACATGATGTTGGTCCTTGTCAAAAATCATTTTGATTAGAAGTTAAACATGGCTGTCAGCGGCCATCTTTGTTTACATAGAATTATATAATGAAAATTTGTAGTGACTACTCCTCTGAAACTACTTGACGGATTTTCATGAACTTCACAGGAATGTTGCTCTTGATGTCTAATTGATCCTAGCAAAATATCAGGTCGGCCGGAAATTCAAGATGGCCGCCACGGCTAAAAATAAATTTTCGAAAAACAAGTTTGTAGCGACTACTTCCTGAAATCAAAATCAATCAGTAGAGCTTCAAGGTCATTGACCTCTTGTTTATTATATTATTATTGTTTTATTTCATTTTTTTATTTAATAATATTAATGAAAAAACTATATTTTACAATGCAGGGCTTCTAAAATTTTAAAATGCAAATCGGTCGAGGTTTTTTACTGCCGTAAGAATGGCACTTATTTTGAAAAATCACTAAAATCGCCGTACCCCACCCACCATGTCAGCTGCAACATGTATTTTTTCCGTTGTCATTGATATAGAGAACTATTTAAAATGTATGTTTGTATTATATTTGTATTATTTATAACTTACTTCCATCACAATTTGTACATTTTAATGACTGACATCATGTCTTCGCTTTACTGAATGAATTTTCACTCAATATTAAAATTGTTGATCATTTGAGGAATTGAACCGGAAGTGTCTAATAAACTGGGTAGGTATAAAACGCGGACTAACACACGCGGACTAGCGGATTATATAAGATTTTACATAAATTTGAGTAATATCGTTTTTCATCAATTAGCTTAATACCAAATGTTACGACTAACGCAAACAATTTCGGTCTGACTTAAAAAAAAAAACGGTGTCAGGTTTGATCACTTTCCTTAATATCATTAATATTATACTTAAAGTTATTGTAAAAAAAAAATCAAACAACCAATTAACACATCTCGGTATTTTAATTTTTTTTAATGACGCAAACAAATTTCAGTCCCAGCTTTGGCCACTTAAAAAAACAAACAGACACAAGTAAACAGGCTAACACCCTACGACTAACGGCATATCAAAGAAATTACAGACGGTAACACTCGCTTCAGTGAACCGACAGAACGCGTGATATACTTTCACTGATCACACATCAAAGGCATGCTATGTGATCTATAGACTCTTCCGGAAAACTCCCTACTATCGGTAATGGTTTAGTCAAATTGACCTACTTTCGCACAGCGAGTAACAGTCATGTTATGGATCAAAGAATATTGCCGCAAGGCATATTTTAGGTGTGAAGGGCAATTGTAGATTTTTTAACGACCGATAGATAAAATATCTGGGACCGATTTAAACAGAGATTTTGAAAAGAAAAATGGTCCGGAGAAACAGATTTCGGTCTGGGAACCGATAAACCGGTGATTTTAGAAGCCCTGATACAATGTACTGTATAAGTGTGATTGGCGATACGGTTCTAAAAAAATACAAACGACAAAAAAGTCCCGAAAAGTGGTAAGGTCGGAGCACAGAAATAAGGCTAGCCTGACATGTCTACAGGCTTTATCTCTTGTTTTCCTTCAGGACCATTCTGATGATGGGTCGTTACACTGAACCTATTGCCGATGTGCCCTGTGGTAATATCTGTGGTCTGGTTGGCGTGGATCAGTTCTTGGTCAAGGGTGGTACTATCTCCACATACAAGGAGGCCCACAACATGAAGGTATTATGTTGATACGTAATATTTTAATCGCTTTTTTTAGCTCTACTGGCCAAAGGCCAGCAGAGCTTATGGGATGCCGAGTTGTCCGTCGTCTGTTGTTAACTTTTGTCTGGTTAAGACGATAGGGCCTTCATTTTTCATCCAATCTTTACCAAACTTTAACAGGTTGTTAATATCAATGAAAGCTTGGATGAGTTCGAAAACCAGCCAGAACGGCCAAGTAACAGCGGAGTTATGGCCCTTGATTTAGTTAAAAATGCTATATTGCTACATTTTGCCTCAAGACGAAAGGGCCTTCATTTTTGATCCTATCTTTACCAAACTTTACCACATTGTTAATATCAATGAAAGCTCAGACAAGTTCGAAAACCAGCCAGATCGGACCAGTAACAGCGGAGTTATCGCTGTCGATATAAAAGCTGTAATGCGATTGGTTCAAATTGTGTAATCAACCAATGAAATGCACGGTTTCAAATTGATGAACTTTAATCAAGGGAGAGAACTTGCAGCTTCAAATTACACGCAATTTAAGACGATTTCTGGTTGAATTTTAGTTTGCAAAAGACATTATTTACATTACCAGAACCTGTACAGATTATATACAGGCCAGTCGATCTTAAAATGGAAATAACTCGTAATAGGAAAAAATATTACAAAAATAACCCCCACCAAGATAATTTTAATTAAATTTTACCCACGCCCACAAGAATAAAAATGCCAATTTGACCCACCACCACCATAAAAAAAATAGGCACGGCTGTACAAATCCTATGGCCCGACGCCCGAGACTAGTCCAAAGTCGGGCGTGTCACTTTTTCGAAGATTTCAGTCCTGGACTAGTCGGTCCAATTTAAAAAAAAGAGAAAGTCAGGCATGTCACTGTTTGAAACATTTCAGTCCCAGATTTGTCCAATTAACAGTGTAGGCCATCTGTCATAAAACAACCTCAGCACACTTCTCAACGTAATCCTTTAATTGCACTCGCTTATGTAATGCAATTAGCATCCACAGCGGCGATCAGCGATGACAACAATCAACCATGCCGGAAGTCCCGCCTCCAAATGACTTTAATTGACAGTCAACATTGTCGACATTATCCAATCAATTGACCCAATCTATTTTAATCCAGACCCGCTAGCCAATGAAACGACTACTACAGGTAAATCACATGTTCGTCACGTGGTGAGCTGAAAATGGCGATAAACTCAAACAATAACACAAACACGTTGATTAATTAGCAATCAGGCTTTCGATGAGTAAAGAAACTAAGGACGTTTAATAATGGATGCATGTTTGATATGAAACGGTAGGTGTGATTTTGTTGTTTCTCAGTGTATTGTTGAGCGTAATTCTAACGGACATGAAAGGCGGGTGTGGTAACAGTTTGTGCATAGTGTATTAATTACCTTCGAAGAATTGAGTTGTCAAACAAATTAAATAAAAACAAAAACTGATATACATAATCAGTTTGATTTTGTATTCGGCAGTGCTAAATGTTTACATTTCAAAAGTGAGTTTTTTGAACTTTTTCAGTGTTAAAAATAAGGAAAATATTCAGAGTGAAAGCGTAAGTAAAAATAAAATAGGAAAAATGTAGAATGTGATACACAGCCATTCAAAAAGTCAAAATCATCTGGTGTAGTGGACAAAAACATAAAAATAAAATGTTTATATTGATTCACATGTTATTTATTTTTTGCATTGAGTAAAATGGTAATAAAGTTAAGAATCTCATCTGTAGCCCCATACCTATTTAAAGTTATAACTATTTTTTCTCTCCATTAAATGATTATCTGAACTGTAATATGAAACTCAATATCTATATTGAAATTTAAAAATGCAGATGTGATTCTTACTATTGCTACTGTTTTACCCAATGGCAATCTATACCACTGAAACATACATTAATTGTCTGAAGAGTAAATAAGGATTATTTCATTTACTGTGTATAATGAATTGTAATGAGTATGCAAATCCCGTTAAAATAAGACAGTAGAACATAAAATTGATAAAGGTTACAAGCCTTGAACAGATACAGTAGAACATAAAATTGATAAAGGTTACAAGCCTTGAACAGATACAGTAGAACATAAAATTGATAAAGGTAAGATCAAACCGGGTCTTAAAAATGGGTTATTGTTAGGGCCTTAAAAAGTCCTTAAATTTCATAATGATAATTCTGTATGAACCATGTTAATAAATGTTTTCCCCTAAATAGCGAAAATCACGCTCTGTTTTTTTCCCCCAAATTCCAAAGGAAACATGTATTTTTTCAGATTTTTTATAAACAATTGATAGTCGTTCGGCAATCCTCATCAATGCAACTGCATCAGGGTTTCCCCCAGAAAATGTTGAAGGCATGTTGTTCTGACATTACATTTACGAAACTGGGCTTGAAAAAAATAGTGCCTATTAATGGCAAAATGGCAAAATAACATACTTTTATGATTTTTGTGCAAAAGGAACAAGAATCACCATAGTAGAAATTCTATTTTTCTTCTTTTAAATCTGTTATTCATGCAAATTAAGAAAATATTAAGGCATGTTGCTCTGATTAAGGCATGTTGTTTTTCCTTTCTTTTCCAGGAAGGCATGTTGCATGCGACATGCCTTATGACCCTGGGGGAAACCCTGTGCATGAATAGCTGGCCAGCATTTGGCATTGTTGACACAATAGGGCTTTCGCTACAAATATGTCCACGTTCTGTATTGTATTTTATCGAGAATTGAAGTGCAACAATTGTGTTTTATTCAGTAAGAAATAATGCTGTTTTTTGTGTCTACAGGTGATGAAGTTCTCTGTCAGTCCTGTTGTACGTGTGGCTGTCGAATGCAAGAATCCAGCCGAGTTACCAAAATTGGTAGAAGGTCTGAAACGTCTCAGCAAATCGGATCCTATGGTTCAGGTAATGCTGAATGAGTTCCTTGGTTGTTTCTGCGTTACTTTTCCTATGTAATGAATTTCTACTCGTCCTGCATCTGTGAGCACTCGTCTTGGCGAGCGGACGAGTGGAATTTTCATGCTCTGCTTGTAAATATAAGCTGTGAATTTAGACGACATGAACATGTTTTGGTGATTTAGAGGCTCTTCCCAGAGATGCAGATGGATGGTCTTCTATAAATAACATACACTGAGGGCCCAGTGCAGTATTTGGGACAATCGTGGTCAAGGGGGATGATTGTGGTTAATTGAGGGACATCCGTGCGGTAGACCTTTCAAACCAACAGACAATCTAGGGAGTTTAGTGGCTTTAAGTGACGCACAGAAATTTTGATTTTTAGCTCTACTGATCAGAGATCAGCAGAGCTTATGCCGTGGTGCAGTGTCCGTCGTCCGTCTGTCTGTCCGTCCATAAACTTTTTTTTTGTAGCGACTACTCCTGAAACTACTGAATGGATTTTTATGAAACTTTACAGAAATGTTGCCCATGAAGTCTAGTTGATCCTAGCAAAAATTCATGTTGATGTGAAAATCCAAGATGACCACCAAATCTAAAAATAGATTTTTAAAAAAACAAGTTTGTAGCGACTACTTCTTGAAAACTCGGAAGTGATATTGATATAGGACTTTTTCTAAAATGATCAGCATGACATGATGTTGGTCCTTGTCGAAAATCATTTCGATTCGACTTTAAACATGGCTGCCAGTGGCCATCTTTGTTTACATGAGTTATCAAAAACTTGTAGCTACTACTCTGAAATTACTTAACGGATTTCCGTGAAACTTCACAGGAATGTTGCTTTTGATGTCTAAATGATCTTAGCAACATTTCAGGTTGGTCGGAAATTCAAGATGGCCACCACAGCTAAAAATAGATTTTCAAAAAAGTTTAGCGAGTACTTCTTGAAAACTATAAGTGATATTAATATGGGACTTTTTCTAAATTGATCAGTATGGAATGATGTTGATCCTTGTCGAAAATTATTTGATGCAACGTTGAACATGGCCGCCAGCAGCCATCTTTGTTTACATATAGTTATATAATGAAAACTTGTAGCGACTACTCCTCTGAAAATACTTCACAGGAATGCTGATCTAGCTATCAAAAACCTATCAGTAGAGCTTCAAGGTCATTGACCTCTTGTTTTATAAATCTCGGCGTCTTACTAGTTTTTCTAAGTAACATGAATATATTGACACATATAGGAGAAGAACGAAGAAAATTGAAATCTCCAATTTTAATTTGATTATATCCAAGCAGTTTTAAAGTCAAAATGATACAGGATTAATAAATCGAGGTGCTAAATTTAATGTTCGATAATTAAAAAACAACTCCAGATTGTCGTGTGTCCCATTAAGATTCCAAATGCTGTGTGATATAAAGTGCAGACTCCTTTAAATTATCTAAAGTAAACTCCCGACTGTACCGCTTTTCATTTCAGTGTTTGATTGAGGAATCTGGTGAGCACATCATTGCTGGTGCTGGGGAACTTCATTTGGAAATCTGTTTGAAAGATCTGGAGGAGGACCATGCTGGTATTGAACTAAAAAAATCTGACCCTGTTGTAACATACAGAGAAACCGTCACAGAACCATCTAGCCAGATGTGTCTGTCCAAGTCACCGAACAAACATAACCGTCTCTTCATGACAGCTGGTCCATTGCCTCTGGAATTACAAGAAAAAATAGATGATGTAAGTATTATTAGCTAATAAGAGAGCCTATGTAATTATGTCAGCGTCCCACATCAAGATTTGCCTGTAAGCTGTGTTTACAAGTCTGTGTCTCTTACATTTCTTATCCTAGTACAAGCAAATGTGGCCATGGGCTTCCCTTATAGTACTGCATAAACAATTTTGGTTCCTGTAACGCGTGGGCTCCAATGGAACCCAAATTCTGATGTGTATTTCGCATCAAATTTTGCGTGTAAGCCGTGTTTACAGGTCTATATCACTTACATTTCTTGTCCTAGCTCAACTGAATTTGGGAATTGGTTTCCTTATAGTATGTTTTAAAGGGTTGCGTTAGTAAATTGTGATGACCCATAAAATGTGCAATAAAGGCAGATCTAGGTTTGCGTGTAAGGCCACAAAAAATTAATTACCTGGTTCTCAGGCCACTTTTTCTGAAGAGATGCATCGGGCGGGCGAATTTTTTTTTGCAATTTTACAGTAGTCAGCAGACACGCGGGCGATTTTTTTTTATCCAAACTTTAATTCCAATACATGTATTGATGCAAAATATCTCGAAATACAAGTGCAATAACCTCTCTATTGTCGATCATTACCTTATCATTTCCTTCCGACTTATGCTTCTTTCAATCACAATAAGTTTGTATATTTGTATTAGATCACGCATGAACTTAAATCGACTAGATGACACCGCCATTATTGCATGTTGTTGTGAGGCTTTGTCGATTAGACGCTTGAATAAATCGCCTGTTCTGTAGCACCTACTAGTTCCAAGCGTCTGACTCTCCTACATTGGTACCCGTACGACTGCAACACTCACAAGCTAGCGAGCAGAGCAGCAGATAGTCGGCCGCGCACCAGTCTACCCACAAGGGGATTCCCCTGAGGTAGTTGCGTGTAAAAACCGGAACGAACTTGGATGCGGAACTTTTTTCTCGAAATTTCGGTAGCGCATTTCCAATTTTTAGCTAGACTGATCTTATGCCGTGGTGCGGCGTCCGTCTGTCCGTAAACTTTTATTTGTAGCGACTACTCCTCTGAAACTTTCTGTCTGCTTTCATTTTCTCTATCCGACTGGCACCCAAAATGTAGTGATTGGCCGATATGTTTTCAGGGAGTTATTAGCCCAAGACAGGAAATTAAAGAGCGAGCTCGTGCGCTAGCAGATGATTATGGGTTTGAGGTGGGAGAGGCTAGGAAGATCTGGTGTTTTGGTCCTGATGGTACTGGCCCTAACCTGATGGTAGATGTGTCAAAGGGAGTGCAATACCTCAATGAAATCAAGGACAGCGTTGTCGCAGGCTTCCAGTGGGCTACCAAGGAGGTAAGTTGTCTTGGTAACCAAGGGTTGAAGTCTAAAATATTTTTAGGTCACCTCAGGCCTGCTTCTACTTGAATTACAAGCTTGATAGTACAGCTCCTTCGTGAAAAAAGTGTGCACTTTGGGTTAAAAGCATGAAACTTGACAGACTGGTGGAGTTTGACATACTAAATTTTTTTGGCTATAGGGCCAAGCGTAAAAAATCCAAGATGGCTGCCAAAATAATATGATTATTCTTATTTTATTTTTTTATATTTTTTTGGTATGGTAATTTAAACTCAAATGTTAATATTTTAGTGGTGTGAACAACGACTAGAAAAAATACGAGTATTTCTTCATTACACAATTTTCCAAAACAAATCTGCACATATTCTGCTTTTCAAACTTACACACCTTATGAGAACTAATATTCAGTTATCACTTAGTTGAATAGTCAGAAGTAGTCTTGTTACAGCTATGCAGAACGTGTATGATTATCATCCTACTTCGATAATACATACATACATTACTTAAAAACTGCAAATTGTCCCAAGATATCTCATATCTTCCATCTTTCTTGGATTTATATATTTAAGAAATATACATGGCCTTTATAGTCTTCATATAATATTTAATAGGTTTGCTCAGTAATGGTTATCGCATAAGCTACTATCCTTTGTAAAAAGTTGTTGCTGCCTATTCTCCGGAATAAGATTTCAGCTTATTTTGAAGTACGCTGTGTAATATTCTGAAGTCTTTACCTCCCTTGCTATGAAGTTAAAATAACTGTTTCGGTCGTAAAACAATCCTTAATATGTGTGCCGATCGTGTCAGCGATCAACAAGATCTGACTGGGTATAGATCGGGTCAATTCGGACACTGCGGTTTTAGAATAAATACCTTATAGATCAAAATTTGTAAAGGATTATTAGCTCAGTCTGGAGAGCGGCAGTCCCATAAAATTATGGATTATAAAGCGAGCGGGATGGGTTCGAATCGGAGCAGAACCCAATTTTTTTTTATGCAAAAAAGTTTTAATTCATTAATGAATGGTCTTAAAAGGGGTACATCAGAATTTTTCTAGAAACAGCTTAATTATAAAATTGTTCCAGTTCACGATAGAAAACACTATCAATCAAAATGTGAAGCTAGAACCATTTTGTTAATGTCTAAAGTTTCAGAACACCATATAGCTAGGGTGGACTCACACGTAATATGCTAAAATTAACGCTGGTGCGTCACCTAGGACAGCACGTATTACTGTGCAGAATGAATTTCTTTGCAAATAAAAGATTTTATAGGCTCATTATGTTTTGGTCATGTAGAATAAAATATTAATATTTGTCAATTTTAAATCGGACACCTATAGACCCCCATAAAAGGCCTGATGTACTCCCTTTTAGACTTGTCGGAAAACAAATTGTGTGTGTATGGAGAGGGGGGGGGGATTTTTTAAAAGGTTTTTACGACTTATCTATGCGTCAATTTGGTAGAGGTAGAGGTAGACCTCATCTGTTTGAAACAAACTCGTAGAACCAGTCCTGCCGCGCGTTAGTGAGTAGCTGTCAAACATTATTCAATGTGCCAGGGCTGTCTTTCTACCATGGGGGAATGGGTCCGGGTCCCTCGGAGAGGGGAATTTTCGCGTCAATTTCAGTAAAAGGGGGAATTTTGCATGAAAGTTCAAACATCCATAACACATTATGATATCATCAATTTTAAAATGAAATCATGCTGATTAAATAGATATATAACACTAAATAGACAAATAAAGCAAGGACTTAAGCATACAATAACACAATTTTATTGTTGTTTACGCAACTAATATACATTCAACAATAAATGGGTTCAAAACAGACTTGAAAAATATGTATGTCGACTAGCTGTAAGAGATAGACTATGTTCAAAAAGTACCAATGACAGTTATTTACTTTGTTCTACTTTCTTCAACACAAGCACAATTAACACTTAGTTCTCTTAAAATTCTAGCCTTTTGTCTTTCAGTTTTTTGGGGGTTTTTTATTGTTTTTTTCAAGGGGGGAATTTTGACACTGAGGTGGGGGAAAATAAGATACTTTTCAGGTGGGGGACTGGGGCCGAATAACGGCCCCCCAAAAGACAGCCCTGTGTGCAAACGCGTAACAAGCGGGACTCGAACGTATGACTGTAGCATTGAGAGATATACATTACACAACAATTCTCAGTAGCGTTCACATACATGGTTGAAAAATATAACAACGAAATAATTGTGTATGAACATCATGTTCACTCCAAGTTGTGAGATTAAATCACAACAGTATCCCGAGAACAGTGGTACTCCGAGTTGTGAGAATGGACTACAACGGTATCTCGAGACCAGTGGTATTCCGAGTTGTGAGAATAAATAAAACGGTATCCGGAGACGAGGGATACTCAGAGTTGTGAGATTAAAATCAAATGAGCACAAAGATTTATAAGTTATGTTTTGTATATGTGTAGTCTGTATGTCTCTACTACAAGTTGTATTTAAAACATATGTTCTTTTAGTTGAAGGTCACACTTTTTGGAACACGGAAGCTTCAGGGAGAATTTGTCATTTTACAGTGACATTCCATGTTTAAATTTGTATTGCAGCGGGGGATATGGCTGTCTTTCAGCTACACTCTGACTACTAACTACACTCGTGTTCATTTGATTTTAATCATACTTGCATAGTAGGTCGATATCAATGCAAGGTTGTTTCCTATTTTTATTCAGCTATGTTGGTCAAAGGGTCTATGAATTACCTCCCCTTGAATTGGCAAAATTGGCTGTCTTGACCTTTTTGACGCTATATTCATTTCTAATGACTCAAACTTTGATAGGTGATGACTGGTGATGTTTTTTGATACACTTTAACACCTGTGAAGATGATGAAGCGTTTCGAAGATTAATTTTCATTATAACCAATCATCCCTTTTGTTCCCTTCTTTATTCCTGTATATACCTTACCTTATCTTGTTTTAATTGGCTTAGTTCAAGATACATTAAACAATGCATTGATGTATTATTACATGCAATGATGTATTGTTATTAAGAAGAGTTGACACATTTTCAGTCCATCCATGTCATGCGTGATTGGAAAGAAACCTTCCATTACATGGATGCACAAATCATAGTTCACCATGCTCTCAGTACCTTCGGTACTTTGATTTTAATTTGTTTTACTATTAAACTTACATTTTGAACATCAAGTGTATATTTATTGAATTTTACTATTATAGTGAAGATGTTTACATTAAATTGTACAATATTTATTGATTTTTAATGTTATTATAGATCTCTAAAGACAGTAGGTGACATTTCAGGACTTTTGGTGGCCATATTGTTGTTTTTTTGCTTGGCCCTATAGCCAAAACTGTTTGATATGATGTCATCTATGATTGTGCCAAGTTTCATGCTTTTAACCCAAAGGAGCTGTACTATGAGTTGAAATGTCAGGACAGAGCTTTATTCCTTCATAAAACATTTTGAGACACTTGAGAGTTTTACTTAAGTCCTTTCTACGATGAGGAAAACTAATAAAAATTATCTAGTGAAAATTGTTAGGATTCAAAATGTTATCTATAAAAAAAATAAGTTTGTTAATTTGTTAATTATGTAAGTGGCCCAATACTGGTGCAAGTGAAATAAAACATTGCAAACAATATTTGTGCCCTTTTCTATATTCATTGGGAGGGAAAATACTATTTTGTTGTAGCAAAAACTACTCTGATGAGGCTGGTAATTGTTTTCGCGAAATTAACACATTTGTTGTGAAATTTGATAAATTCATATTTTGTACAGAAGAATTATACGTTATTAAAACAATATGTTGCAATATTAATTTCCACAGGGTGTTCTGTGTGACGAAAACGTGCGAGGTGTTCGCTTCAACATTCATGATGTGGCCCTGCACGCTGATGCCATCCATCGTGGAGGTGGCCAGATTATACCTACCGCCAGAAGATGTTTCTACGCCTGCATGTTGACGGCTGATCCTATGATGATGGAACCTGTATATCTTGTGGAAATCAGAGTATGTCCTTGTACTTCTCTATTGAAAATTCTGTTCTTCCCAATGTATATTCGATAGGTTATGCATAGCTGATGGCTTGTTGATGCAAAAATCCAAAATTTGATGTGTAGTTATGCACACAAGTTTTACATTAAGCTGTTTCTCTCTCTAACCGTGGACTAGATAAGAAAGATAGGAATTGAGTCGTCCATTTTGTTTCTTGGTAACTATTAAACACAGAAAACGCTGGAAGATGAGGTATAGGATTCTACTTATAAAGGTGAATGTACTCTGAGCAAAATGCGAAGTTAAAAGTAGGTTAAGTAAAAATAAAACTACATATTTTTACATGAAACAGTATAAATAATTACCATAAACATCATATAAAAGCTAAAATACTATAATATTTTTTTTTATGAGATCGTTTTTAAACAGTGCACTACACAGAGAATCTAGCAGGAATTAGAACTCATCAATATCAGACTATTTTTAGCTCTACTAGCCAAAGGCCAGCAGAGCTTATGGGATGGCGAATTGTCCGTCGTCCGTTAACTTTTGCCTTGTGAACACTCGAGGGCCTTCATTATTAATCGTATCTTTACGAAACTTTGCCAGTCTTTATATTGTAACGTGCTGGTAGCGTTTAACGTTTAAATGAAATGGACTCCGAGGAAAATTAACTTATATGGACATCCTATTGATTATCTAACTATTGAAAACTAAAGGGTAAACAACAAAGTATAAAATCAGAAGTAAGTTTCCCTCTCTTTATTTATATCTTAGTAGGAAAACATATAACGTGGAATTATCGGTAATATATAACAAATAACAACTTTCCTTAATAAATAATAATACTCTCTTTGACTAGAAATACACTTTAAGTACTTAATCCCTAGCAATATGCTGATAAATATTATAATCTCTATATTAAATATTTATATCAATTCAAAACCTTCTAAAAGTAAATCGTTTTAAATTCTAAATTTACTATTGAATCTATTTATTAAAGTTACTATAATCGAATTTTAAATGCAAAAATAAAGTTCAACCTAATACACTATGTGTTACCTTTAGAAGAAAATTCGGGAGTCCTAGATCTGCAGGCGATCTAGCTATTTATACTGCACAAATAAAACTGTGCGGCGCAAATGTGCACTGTGCACTAACAACGCTAAAACGCGCAACGTCAAATGTGCGCTTTTCCTGCGCACATACAAATAAGTGCGGTTTGATACTCGCCTATTTCAAACATGAATTAAAACACTTTTTGAATTAAAGTAGCGTAAGTAAAGTTTCATACACATAGAATAATGATTAAATAACCTGACTCTTACATTTAAAACAAATATTCTCCTTGGAATAAGATAGTTTCTTGAGTCAAAAGATCGAATTGACCGATTTGAATTCGCCGCACAAATAGTTGCTATGGTAAACAATCCCATCATGCAACGTAATTCCGGATGCAATATGGTTGCCGGAAGGATTCATATGTAAATGTAAACAACACGCGATAAGAATAAACAGCTAGAATTTGGCTGAATACACTCGTTACAAAAAGGTAACTTTATAGATTCTAGTCTAGATGATAAATTAGACTGAAAGCGTAATCATTATGTTAATAAATTACAAATATCAATCTAAAAGATCGATCTAATCTCAAATCTTGAAAACGAAAGTAGAATGCAAAATAGCGAGGCACTACAATATCAATGAAAGCACGGACAAGTTCGAAAACAAGCAAGATCGGATTCACTGGAGTTATGGCCCTTGTTTTGCTGAAAAATGGCCATATTAAGCCTTTTTAACACACTAGAACCTTCATTTATAATTTGATCTTTATCAAACTTGCACAGAATGTTAATATCAATGAAAGCTTGGACGAGTTTCGAAAACCAGCCATATCGGATCAGTACACCGGAGTTATTACCCTTGTTTTTTCCCTGAAAAATTTCAATTCTTGCCTTGAGAACACTCGAGCACCTTTATTTATTATTTGATCCTTACCATACTTGCACAGATTGTTAATACTATTGAAAGCTTGGACGAGTTCAAAAAACAGTAAAATTGGGTCTGTAACTGTTACCGGCCATGTTTTTTCTGAAAAATACAATGTTCTGCCTTGTGAATACACTATAGCACCTTCATTTATTATTTGATCGTTACCAAACTTGCACAGATTGTTAATACCAATGATAGCTTCGACAAGTTCGAAAATCAGCTAAATTCAGTAACACCAGAGTTATGGCCCTTGTTTTTTCTGAAAAATTCCATTTTCTGCCTTGTGAACACTCTAGCACATTCATTTATTATTTGATCTTTACCAAACTTGCACAGATTGTTAATATCAATGCAAGCTGAAACAAGTTCGAAAACCAATTAAATCGGATCAGTAACACTGGAGTTATGGCCCTTTTTTTTTCTCCGGAAAATGCTATTTTCTGCCTTGTGAACACTCTAGGGCCTTCAATATTAATCGGACCTTTACTTAACTTTGCCAGTGTCTTTATATTAATGAAAGCTCAGACAAGTTCGAAAACTGGCAAGATCGAAATAATTTCACCGGAGTTGTGGCCCTTGTTTTGCTGAAAAATGCCATATTAAGCCTTGTGAACACTCTAGCACCTTCATTTATTATTTGAACTTTACCAAACTTGCACAGATTGTAAATATGAATGAAAGCTTGGTCAAGTTCGAAATCCAGCTAGATCGGACCATTAACAGCGGAGTTATTGCCCTTTATTTAGTTAAAAATGCTATATTTTGCATCGTTAATTCGATAGGGCCTTCATCTCTCATCTGATCTTTACAAAACTTTACCTGATTGTTTATATTAATGACAGCTCAGGCAATTTCAAAAACCAGCCAGATCGGACCAGTAACAGATGAGTTATGGCCCTTGATTTTGTTAAAAAGGCTATACTTTGCCTCGTTAAGACGATAGGGCCTTCATTTTTCATGCGATCACTAGATTGTTAATATTAATAACAGTTCGGTCAAGTTCGAAAACCAGCCAGATCGGACTAGTAACAGTGGAGTTGTGGCCCTTGATTTAGTTAAAAATCCTATATTTTGCCTCGTTAAGACGATAAGGCCTTCATCTTTCATCCGATCTTTAAGAAACTTTACCAGATTGTTAATATCAATGAAAGCTTGGACAAGTTCGAAAACCATCCAGATTGGACCATTTACATCGGAGTCTGATTCAGTCATGGCCCTTGATTTTCTGAAATATGCTATATCTTGGCCTCCTTAAGACGAAAGGGCCTTCATTTGGCCGAATTTCATTGAAACATTGCAGGGATGATCAGTACCAAGCCTAGTTGTACATAGTCACCGTGTTCCAGTTGAATGATTTTGGTGGAGTTATAGCCCCTTTAAAGGTTTTAATACACAAACTTTGTTCTGACTAGTTCTCTTGAACCCCTGGCCGGATTAAACAAAACTTTTTAGGAATGATCAATTCTATGTCTAGTTATGCAAATCAACGCCTTGTTCCAGCTGAATGATTTTTGGCGGAGTTGTGGCCCTTTAAAGGTTTTAATACACAAACTTTGTTCTGATCTACTTCTCCTGAACTCCTCGCCAGATTTCAATGAAACTTTGCAGGGATGATCAGCACCAAGCCTAGTTGTGCATGTCATTGTCCCGTTTCGGTTTACAGATATTTGGCAGAGTTATGGCCCTTTAAAGGATTTTGATACCACAATTTTTTTCTGGGCTTGTTCTCCTGAACCCCTGGCTGGATACAGACGAAACTTGACAAGGATGATCAGTATCAAGCCTAGTTGTGCATATCATTGCCATATTCCGGTTGAATGATTTTTGGCAGAGTTGTGACCCTTTAAATGTTTTAATACACAAACTTTGTCCAGATTAGTCTCTTCTGAACTCTTTGCCAGATTTCAGCGAATCTTGTCGAGGATGATCAGTACTAAGCCTAGTTGCACCTGTCATTGCCATGTTCTGGTTGAATGATTTTTGAAAGACTTGTGGCCCCTTATACATAAAAATTATCTTGAGCCAGTAGAGCGTCCACAGCCCCTCTTGGGCCTCTTGTTTCCCTTTGGGGCACTTTCATCCCTGGTTATGGCCTTTGCGCTTCATATTGCATACAGAGTATTTTACATAGCGACGTCTACCTGCAACTCACTTGATGTGCCTATACAGGAGGAAAATCAGAAACCCAACAAGAGCTCGCAAAAAAAAGGTCGCATTTTACAACAACAACGTAAAACAGCGCGTCAAACAACAAATGTCTAACTCTTATAAAAATGATAAGCTTTCTCATACAAAGATTTACATTCTTTTAGCTAAAATAATGACTAACAAACACCCTTATTCAAAACAGAAGGTAGCCCATGATATGTACATGTAAACATTACTTCGTCATCTGTTTTAGCCCATTGAAACCAGGCCTTTTATTTAGAGTTGTATGCCACCTCACAAAAAAATTCTTACTGTATCATCCATTTTTTCCATCATGGGCAAATGTACACGCTTGCTTGATTGATTGAAGAGTTTCACGATGCACCAACACATAAAAAGGTCATTTGTCATCAAGAGATAAGCTTCCTCTCCATTAACATCTTGATGAACATTATCCAAAGTGAGCCAACAACATCCTCAGCCCCATGTTCTGACTGTTCAACTAAGTGGAAGGAGACACTGGTCTTATTCTACCTTGGATGTAAACTTGATCTTCTACTTCGGATGGTACCACATGGGGACGAAATTAACCAATGAAAATGGAAATTGAATTGGGTAACTAGTGGCACAAAATTATATTAACCAATGAATCTTAAATGACCTGTTTTTGATTGTTATTTGTGAAACCTGTGCTGTAGACTATAAAGAATATAACTATATTAATTGATGTGGATTAATTGTCCTGTTTCCATGTATTACGTAGTGGATTAATTATCCTTGTTTCCATGTATTACGTACATGTCGTAATCAGCAAAAAAAAATCTGTCTTAATCAGCAAATTTTCTTCTGTGTAAGCCCCGTGTGGTTCCGGGGCAAAGAATAGGACCACTGCACATCCCGTTGTTTCAGGTGCCATCTCGCTCATATCACTAGAGCAGTGGCAGAAAAACTATAACGTGGCTCTAGCGTAAATGGAGCGTCTACAATAGAATTTGCAGCAGATCTGCAGTTCAGGGTAAGAAGGTTCTAGGCCTGTTCTCCATATTTTATCTCCATGTACATGGAGGATGAGCCTGGCATGTTCATTCCTGTTAGGCGCCATATAACCTTTCATGTGTTGGTGCGCCTTAAAACCCCAATTTAATTCTTCTGTATAAATTTCAGTTTTTGGTCATTATATTAATGATAGAATAAGAAAGTTATACAAATATTCAGAACTTTTGTATTAAATTCTGCGAAAAGGCACAAACATCCAATTGGCTAAAGAAAATTGAGGTTGTTTTGCCAAAGTGGCTAAGCATTTTTTGGTCTAATGAAGATCCCAGACGTTAAAGGGAATGTAGCGACACAGCCAAACCATCTTTATCACTGAGAGTTCTGACAAACTTGAATAAGGGTGAAATAATTATCAAAATCGGATGATAAACAAAGAATATATGATCATTTGAAGTTTCTGTTGAAACGGATATGGAAGCGGCCATTTTGAGAGTTATGACATCACGGTTCTAAATTACCATATATGAAAATTTACTGATTTATAGGGAAACAATGACAGCAGCTGTATGAAAAATATGTAATACTTAATGGCAGTAATGCTTTATATGACCAGTAAAGAAAAAATGCATTCATTTGCAGTGATTTTTCCCGTTTTAAATGATATTTATCAGTATTCCATATACGGTACTATGGAACTATGACATCATAGTTCTAAAAATGGCAGCTCCCATATTCGTTTTAGAACAACCTTTAAATGGTCATATCTTTTTTGTTTATCATCCGATTTTGAGAATTCTTTCACCTTTTCCAAAGTTTTTCAGAACTCGCAATAACAGAGCTTGACTGTGTCGCTACATTCGCTTTTATTCTGTGACATTGGTGATGAACAGTAACACAAATTTTTTAACGGAAAAGGTTTTATTTTCAAAATAAACTCCAAGTTAAAAAAGATCATTGAAATAATTCGGGTTTTATCCTAAAATGCATTTTGTTTCAGGTTCCGACAGCGGCACAGGGTGGATGTTTCGCTGTATTGAACAAGAGACGTGGTATTATGCAGAGTAATGAAGAGATCGTTACCGGACAGAGCATGATTAAATGTTTCTTACCTGTAGCGGAATCCTTCGGTGAGTAGTTCTCTACCAATCTTTTGTGGTTATAACTGATTAGTATTTGGAGACATTTTTATGCTCCCCGAAGTTTTGTCGGGAGCATCTAGTTGCCATCATGTCCATCTGTCCCTACTTTTTTGTCCGCTAACGGCCTCCTTTTTATACAATTTTCGTTAAACTTCACACACAAAATTTTGAGAGGTGAGTGGGATGGGTGCGATTTTCTCGGCCAAATTGACATTTCTCTCACATTGTGGGGACACTTAAATTTTCCAAAATGACCCCAAGGTTATTAACCCCAACAGGAATGGAGTAGTAGCATCTGCGTGGCCGAATGGTTAACAACATTGCGTTGTAAACATTTGCCTCTCACCGCTGAATGTTCAAATCCCACTCGGAGCTCGACTTATGAGGAAGTGTCGATTCTTAGGATGGCGCGAGGGGTACAGTATTGGTTCTACCCAGGAAAACGGGGTTGTCTGCCTCCACCACAAAAAATCGACTGTCATATATATAACCTTACATGTGTTGAAAATAACATAAAACACCATACAAACAAACAAGTGATATTTTCAGGACCTCAATCTGGGAGTTGTGATTTTTGGCTCGACTGATGCTTATGCCGTGGTGCGTTAGTCTGTCTGTCCGTCCGTCTGTAAACTTCTTCTTGTAGCGTCTACTCCTCTGAAACTACTTGGCGGATTGTCACGAAACTTCACAGGAATGTTAATAATGTCATGAATGTCTTGATGTCTAGTTGATCCTAGCAAAATTTCAGGTCGGCCGGAAATTCAAGATGGCCGCCACGGCTAAAAATAGATTTTTCAGCCAGAAATTCAACATGGCTAAAAAAAGGTTTTTAATAAACAAGTTTGTAGCGACTACTTCTTGATAACTATAAGTGATATTGATATGTGACTTTTTCAAAAATGATCAGCATGACATGATGTTGATCCTAGTCGAAAATTATTTTGATTCAACATTAAACATGGCCGCCAGCCGCAATCTTTGTTGACATTGAGTTTATATAGTAAAAATTTGTAGCGACTACTCCTCTGAAACTTCACAGGAATGTTGCTCTTGATGTCTAGTTTATCCTAGCAGAATTTCAGTTCGGCCGGGAATTCAAGATGGCCGCCACGGCTAAAAATAGATTTTTAAAAAGACTACTTCTTGAAAACTGGAAGTGATATTGATATGGGACTTTTTCTAAAATGATCAGCATGACATTATGTTGATCCTTGTCGAAATTTATTTTTATTCCATATTAAACATGGCCGCCAGGGGCCATCTATTCCATATTAAACATGGCTGCCAGAAGCCATCTTTGTTTACAGAGTTTTATAATAAAAACTTGTAGCGACTACTCCTCTGAAACTACTTGGCGGATTGTCACGAAACTTCACAGGAATGTTAATAATGTCATGAATGTCTTGATGTCTAGTTGATCCTAGCAAAATTTCAGGTCGGCCGAAAATTCAAGATGGCCGCCACGGCTAAAAATAGATTTTTTAAAGTTTGTAGCGACTACTTGAAAACTGATATTGAGATGGACTTTTTCTAAAATGATCAGCATGACATGATGTTGATCCTTGTCGAAAATTATTTTGAATCTGCATTAAACATGGCTGCCAGTGGCCATCTTTGTTTACATAGAGTTTGTATTGTACATTTTTTTTTAACGACTACTCCTCTGAAACAGATTTTCATTACAAATCACAGGAATGTTGCTCTTGATGTCTATTTGATCTCAGCAAAACTTCAGGTCGGCCGGAAATTCAAGATGGCCGCCATGGCTAAAAATAGATTTCTAAAAAAAAAGTTTGTAGCGACTCCTCTTCAAAACTGAGATTAGTGATTTTGATATGGGACTTTTTCTAAAATGATAAGCATGACATGATGTTGATCCCTGAAACTGCATTACCGATTTTTATGAAACTTTACAGGAATGCTGATCTAGCTATCAAAACCTGTCAGTAGAGCTTCAAGGTCATTGACCTCTTGTTTTAAGGGAGATTCATGCAAAAAATCTGGGAGGTTTTTTAGCGCGCGCGCAGTATTATTTTCCATAAACGAATACTGAAAAATACACTTTTAAATAAGTTCCTTCATTGATTTCAGGGGAAATAGAAACAATGTTTAAACAATATTTTATTTTCATGCTTTTTATGCCCCCGAAATGGTTTCGGGGTGCATATAGTAATCGCACCGTCCGTCATTCCGCAGTTCGTACTTTTTTCAATATTATTTTCAAATAACTTGGTACAATTGCTCACCACAACTAGACGACATGTCGCACACAAAACCCAGGTCCGTGGCGTCAAGGTCACACTTAGAGGTCAAAGGTCAAAACAAAGTGCTTTCGTGTCCGGTTAGTAACTCTTGACACTCATGGACAGATTTTCAAATAACTTTTCTCACCACAACTAGACATGTCACGCACAAAACCAATGTCCGTGGCTCCAAGTTCAAGGTCACACTTAGAGGTCAAAGGTCAAATCAAAGTGCTTTCGTGTCCGGTTAATAACTCCGACACTCATGGACAGATTTTCGAATAACTTGGCACAATTGCTCACCACAACTAGAAGTGTCGTGCACAAAACCCAGGTCCGTGGCTCCAAGGTCAAGGTCACATTTAGAGGTCAAAGGTCAAATTGTGTCCAGTCAATAACTGGCATTCCTGGACGTTATATTCAAATAACTTGGTACAAGTGCTCAGCACAACCAGACATGTCGCACACAAAATTCAGGTCCGTCGCTTCAAGGTCACACAGAGGTCTAAGGTCAAATTATGTCCGGTCAATAACTCTGGCATTTCTTGACGGATTTTGAATTAACTTGGCACAAGTGCTCACCACAAAAACATAATGTGTCACGCACAAAATCCAGGTCCGTGGCTCCAAGGTAACGCATAGGTCAAATCATGTCCGGTCAATAACTCGGGCATTCCAGGACGGATTTTCAAATTACTTGGCACAAGTGCTCACCACAATAAGACGGATGTGTCGAGCACAAATCCAGGTCAGTGGCCCCAAGGTCATGGTCAAATTGTGTCTGACAATAACTCTGGCATTCCTGGACGGATTTTCAAATTACTTTGCACAAGTGCTCACCACAATAAGACGGATGTGTCGAGCACACATCCAGGTCTGTGGCCCCAAGGTCATGGTCAAATTGTGTCTGACAATAACTCTGGCATTCCTGGACGGATTTTCAAATTACTTGGCACAAGTGCTCACCACAATAAGACGGATGTGTCGAGCACAAATCCAGGTCTGTGGCCCCAAGGTCATGGTCAAATTGTGTCAGACAATAACTTTGGCATTCCTGGCTGTATTTTAAAATAACTTGGCACAAGTGCTCACCACAACAAGACTGTGTCGCGCACAAAATCCAGGTCTTTGGCCCCAAGGTCACACTAAGTCAAAGGTCAAATCGTGTCCGGTCAATAACTCTGGCATTCCTGGTACGGATTTTCAGATAACTTGGCACAAGTCCTCACCACAACCAGGCGACAAGTCGCGCACAAAATTCAGGTCCGTTGCTCGAAGGTCAAAGACACACTTCGGGGGCATTTGTCAGTTACTGTGCCATTTTTTGTTCTAAGCATATTTCACCTAGCCATAAGCTTGATTCTTACAAATATTATGTTTGTTTAAAATTTCGAAGGTTAAATATTATTTTAAAACTAAGATAGATGATGGATGTTCTACGATTCGGAAGATTTCAATGGATGAATATACTATTTTTTGGAAGGGGTTTCCCCGGAATACATATCACGTGATACCTCTATTTTTAGCTCTAAGCCAGCAGAGCTTATGGGATGCCGAGTTGTCTGTCGTTAACTTTTGTCTCGTTAAGAAGATAGGGCCTTCATTTTTCATCCTATCTTTACCAAACTTTATCACATTGTTAAGTCGTTAACTTTTGTCTCGTTAAGACGATAGGGCCTTCATTTTTCATCCGATCTTTACCAAACTTTAAGAGGTTGTAAATATCAATGAAAGATCGGATAAGTTTGAAAACCAGACATATCGGACCAGTAACAGCGAGTTATGGCCCTTGATTTCGTTCAAAACGCTATATTTTGCCTCGTTAAGACGAGAGGGCCTTCATTTTTCATCCGATTGTTACCAAACTGTTCTTTCTTTTTGATTTAATTTTTTTTTTTTGATTGTTTCTTTTAATTTTGATTTTTTTTATCTCCTTGTTGGACCAGTCGGACCAGTAACAGAAGAGTTATGGCTCTTGATTTAGTTAAAAATGCTATATTTTGCCTCGTTAATATGGTAGGGCCTTTATTTTTCATCTGATCTTTACCGAACTTTAACAGATTCTTTAGTTATGGCCCTTGATTTAGTTCAAAAGCTGTTTTATGCCCGTAACTTTCAAAAAAACGTAAATGGCAGTCACTCGCTTCATTGATGTTATAAGAGCCATGTAAGCCAGTAGAGCGTCCACAGGCCCTCTTGGGCCTCTTGTTAAACTTCCAATCAAAATTGAGCGCACTTGCGAAAAGCAGATCGACCTATTGCGAATATCGCTTATTGTTTACATAAGTACTGTAGACCGCAATGCACCCGATAGCTACACACGAGACGATTTTGGGTAGGAATTTGGGAGTTTTCCCAGGATCCTGTATCTGCAGCTCTATGTGTCGGACAAGTTTGAAAACCAGCCAGATCGGACCAGTAACAGTGGAGTTATGGCCCTTGATTTAGTTAAAAATCCTATATTTTGCCTCGTTGAGACGATAAGGCCTTCATCTTTCATCCAATCTTTACGAAACTTTACCAGATTGTTAATATCAATGAAAGCTCGGACAAGTTCGAAAACCATCCATATTGGACCATTTACATCGAAGTCATGGCCTTTGATTTTCTGAAATATGCTATATCTTGGCCTTATTAAGAGGAAAGGGCCTTCATTTGGCCGGATTTCATTAAAACTTTGCAGGGATGATCAGTACCAAGCCTAGTTGTACAGTCACCGTGTTCCAGTTGAATGATTTTGGCGGAGTTATAGCCCTTTAACGGTTTTAATGCACACATTTTGTTCTGACTAGTTCTCCTGAACCCCTGGCCGGATTTAAACGAAACTTTTTAGGGAAGATCAATTCCATTTCTAGTTGTGCAAATCATTGCCGTGTTCCGGTTGAATCATTTTTGGCAGAATTATGGCCCTTAAAATGACATGGATGATCAGTATCAAGCCTGGTTGTGCATATCATCGCCATATTTCGGTTTATTTTTCTGGCAGAGTTATGGCTCTTTAAATGTTTTAATACACAAACTTTGTCCAGATTCTTCTGAACTCTTTGCCAGATTTTCGCGAATCTTGGCAGGGATGATCAGTACTAAGCCTAGTTTAGTTGCACCTGTCTTTGCCATCTCCTGGTTGAATGAATTTAGGCAGAGTTATGAGCCCTTAAAGGTTTTAATACACTAACTTTGTCTAGACTAGTTCTCCTGAACCTCTGGCTGGATATCAACGAAACTTTTCAGGGATGATCAGTACCAAGCCTAGATGCGTATATCATCCCCATGTTCCGATTGAATGATTTTTGAAAGACTTGTTTTCCCTTATACATAAACTTTATCTTGAGTCAGTAGAGCGTCCACAGGCCCTCTTGTTGGCATGTTACAGGAAACTAGACTATTCTTTTTTTAGGCCTTACATGTGTTGAAAATGACATAAAATGCCATACAAACAAACAAACAGAATTGTATTGTATAGCATTGTCAATAAAGCATTAACAAAAATAATCTAGTCACTAGTTGCACCTGGAATAATGACATGTTTGTTTTGCCTACAGGATTTACATCTGCATTGAGAGCTGGAACTGGAGGTCAGGCTTTCCCACAGTGCGTGTTTGATCACTGGGATGTTCTTCAGGGCGGCAGTCCACTAGATCCAACCAGCAAGACGGGAGTAATTGTCACCGATATCAGAAAGCGTAAAGGGCTAAAACTAGAGATTCCACCTCTGGATAATTACAACGACAAATTGTAAACCAGATCCTCGCTTAACCAGACTTAATTTATTTTGTAACTTTTGGTTATAGGCTTATACATTTGATTTCAAGGATGGATTTAAAACTGAAGGGAATTTTGATACAGAACACTAAAGGGAATTTTGATACAGACGTGTTCTTACCAAATACAATCTATGATGGACTGGACTTGTTTACCAAATTATTTGAAATAAGAAGTGCTTCCTTGGCAAAATCATGATTACAGTAAAGGAAGGTTGTCGCAAGCTGTATTATGTTATTTGTGATATATTGTTACTGGCTATGCCAGTGGGCATGTAATACATTATCACCACCTGTTTCTGTTGTTGTTACTTTTATTAATTTACCAAGCTTTCATGTTGAAAGTAATTTATATATTCACAATTGGCAAGATTACTGAGTTTCGCGAGAAATTCATAAAATGTGATGCTGTCAAATGAAGACGGTCTAAACACAATCGAGGCAGAGAAGAGAGGAGGAACCTTGTTGCTTTTGGCAGAAGGTCAACGGTCATGGTCACCATATTCCAATTGAAAGTATAACTCGCGCTCCTGAAACTTCATCGTACACGAGTTATTTTAAAGGTACAATGTCCTTAACTTTTAGCTTATAAAACTGGAAATAATTACCTCGACAAACATTCAACACTTGGGGCTTTTCCAGGAAAAAATGAGGGGGGTGGGACAGCGGACCGCAATTGTATTTTTAGCTCTACTGATCAGAGATCAGCAGAGCTTATGCCGTGGTGCAGCGTCCGTCTGTCTGTCCGTAAACTTTTTTTTGTAGCGACTACTCCTCTGAAACTACTGAATGGATTTTCATGAAACTTTACAGAAATGTTGCCCATGAAGTCTAGTTGATCCTAGCAAAAATTCATGTTGATGTGAAATCCAAGATGGCCACCAGATCTAAAAATAGGTTTGTAAAAAACAAGTTTGTAGCGACTTCTTCATGAAAACTATAAGTGATATTGATATGGGACTTTTTCTAAAATGATCAGCATGACATGATGTTGGTCCTTGTCGAAAATCGTTTTGATTCGACGTTAAACATGGCTGCCAGCGGCCATCTTTGTTTACATAGAGTTATATAATGAAAACTTGTAACGACTACTCCTCTGAAACTACTTGACGGATTTTCATGAAACTTCACAGGAATGTTGCTCTTGATGTCTTATTTATCATAGCAAAATTTCAGGTCGGCCGGAAATTCAAGATGGCCGCCACGGCTAAAAATAAATTTTCAAAATACAAGTTTGTAGTGACTACTTCTTGAAAACTATAAGTGATATTGATATGGGATGTTGGTCCTTGTCAAAAATCGTTCTGATTCAACGTTAAACATGGCTGCCAGCGGCCATCTTTGTTTGCATACAGTTATATAGTAAAAACTTGTAGCGACTACTCCTTTGAAACTACTGGACAGATTTTCATGAAACTTTACAGGAATGTTGCTCTTAATGTCTTATTGATCCTAGCAAAATTTCAGATCGGCCAGAAATTCAAGATGGCCGCCACAGCTAAAAATAGATTTTTAAAAAATAAGTTTGTAGCGACTACGTCTTGAAAACTATAAGTGATATTGATATGGGACTTTTTGTAAAATGATCAGCATGACATGATGGTTATCAGAGTCGAACATTATTTTGATTCGACGTTAAACATGGCTACCAGTGGCCATCTTTATTTACATAGTTATATAATGAAAACTTGTAGCGACTACTCCTCTGAAACTACTTGACGGATTTTCATGAAACTTCACAGGAATGTTGCTCTTAATGTCTAATTGATCCTAGCAAAATTTCAGGTCGGCCGGAAATTCAAGATGGCCGCCACGGTTAAAAATAGATTTTCAAAAAACAAGTCTGTAGCGACTACTTCCTGAAATCAAAATCAATCGGTAGAGCTTCAAGGTCATTGACCTCTTGTTTTGTTCTCCGTAAGAAACCTTGGGAGCTTAGTGGCCTTTGTTGGATCAGTTTTACATAGAGCTTCAAAAAATTTCTTCTGTGAAACTACAAGAGATAAAGGTTAATATTGTCAGCTCTACTGGCAAGCAGAGCTTATGGGATGGCGAGTTGTCCGTCCGTCGTCCGTTAACTTTTGCCTTGTGAACACTCTAGACATGTTCCATATAAGAGTGCACCTTTCCGTCAATTTTTCTTTTATCAATATTTCTCATTGAAATATATTTATCATGTATGTTCCCCTTTTATTGTTTACTCTATCAAGTATTAGCAAATTCAGTGAAAAATAGAAATCTACAAAAGTTTAAAGAATAAAAGGGGGAAAAAAGTTTGCAAAAGTTTAGAAATTTGACGGAATGAACTCCCGATAAAGTGACATGATGCTTTTATAAGGCAGATAAATTAAAGTCCAAGATGTTTTTATTGCAAATGTCATTAGATCTGATAAGAACATAAATAATACTAAATTATTTTACAAAGTTAAGGAGATTGTTGGGATTCTTCTGCGTAAGAAATGTTTTTTTATTTTTATTTTTGAAAGTTTTCTCTCAAACTTGCTGACATTAGCACAAATTCATGTAAATAATTTCTGATTGGCCCTTATGAGCTAAAAATGACAGCAAATCATCTAATTTATCAATAATGGGAACTATAGACAGATAATTTTATATTAAATAGTCCAACACATATTATTTTACAAAAAAACTGTTGCTAATGTCCTGTCTGACAAATAACCTTCCTTGAAAAAAAAACGTGCATTTCCAATTTACAGGGATTTTGTTTGAACCTGATCCACTGTTTTAGTTATTCAGTGTGAGTGAATATTCAACAATCTTTCACAAAAATAAACATTGAACATGTTCTGTCAAATAAGATGACATTAGCAACATATGTGACATTAGCTACATTCTGTCAAACTTATGTGACATTAGCAACATTAATATTTCTTTATAAACACTCTAAAAACGGACTTTAGAAAAGCTTTTCCATCCAAAACTTATTCAGTCTATGTTTCTGTAAATGAAAATAGGAACAGTTCATTACAAGTATTACAATGGTATCAGTTATTTACAAAACTTGTGAGGCTAATTTCACCAGATTCCGTCAACTTTCCGTCAAAGATGACATTAGCTACATGTACATGGCCAAGGATTATGGGTATTTATGTCGGTTGAAGAAGAATTGACTTTTGGACAACAGAAATGAACACAACTTGTGATTAAGGGTGCCCTCTGGTGAATATCAGAACAGATAGAATTTTTTATTTCCCTGTTTTTTATGAAGACTAACATATTACTAGTTAGTTTCTGGGAAAATAATGATGTGTTGGTGATTTAACTTTTTAGCAATATTAATCTTTAGTAATACACTCTCACAATGTGGTTTTAAATTCTGAATCATCTGCAAATTGTGTATGGCAACTTATATGTGTGTAGTGTGGTTTGCAGAACAGGTATCGATTTTCCGTCTTTTTTAATGTAATAGTTCATACTTTAGGATGAAAAATTAAGGGTTGTGGTATTTTTATCACCATCTGAAAAATTATTACATCCCTAGCATTACCCCACCCAGTTTACTATAAATTGCATTTTTAAATTTGTGATCCATACATTTTTCATGATAAAGGAACAGATAACTTTTTGAGATATTTCGTCTACAATATATACAAGACCTGAGTATCAGAATGAAAAAATAAAAATTGGGGGTCATTGTGCATATAAGAAAGATATTCAATAAAAACTGAGAAAAAAATGTGCTTTTTTAGATTTCGACGAGCTCTGACATATAACGGCATAGGTCTGTAACAAATACTATACTATATAGGAAAATACTTTTTATTCCTGTCTCTGTATATGCTAACACGTCTTTGTAATAAAGTTTAAATTAAGTGAATATCTTAAATGGTTTTTGAGAAATACCATCTTTTGTACCCCTACCCCCTATTTTGGCTTATGTTAAAAATTGTCAATTTTGGGCACAACGTGAGGTCAAAAAAAAAATCTATTTTTTTTATATTTTTTTTGCACTAAAATATCCCTATTGGGCATAAGTTTGTTACTGTATAATTATTTTTTCCAGTTTTATTATAATTTTTGAAATATAACAAATGTAAATTTCCGGAAGTGCAAAAATCCAAAACCTCAGCAGTGGTCACCCTTAAATGCATTTGTTTCGAAATGTATTCATTGTATTTATCAGTCGTGTCAACTTTGCACAGAAAAGATGCACTCGGCGTCTCCTTTTTTGTATTGGCGATTGGCTTTTTCAAGCGCGCTGTCGGAAAATTCAGATTTTTTCCCAATAATAAGTCGCCACAGGTGTGCACTCATGGTTAATTGGGATTCTACGCGGAGTAACTCGGAGTGTGATCGCAACGAGCGACTCGACAATGGCATACTTACGCCGCGTGGATTCGCCAAGTCCAAACACTGACTCGACGTAGGTTCGCGCGGCACTCGATATGACCAAACTCGGCGAATCGAGTAGTGAGATTTTCGCGTGAGCTGTACTGTACATTTCGTCAAACTTATGTGACATTAGCAACATTAATATTTCTTTGTAAACACTCTAAAGATGAACTTAAAGCTTTTCTATCCAAACCCTATACAGTCTGGGTAGCTGTTAATGAAAATGGGTAGATTTTATTTAAAATATTACAATGACGTCAGTTATTTATAGAACTTTTGTTGCTAATGCAGTCATCGAAATTAGGATTTCAAACCACAAGCCCTTCGGGCATGTATTCTTGGATTTTGAACAAGCCCGGATAAAACCGAATAAGCCCGGAAAAAGTATGTCAAAAATTGAAAAAAAAAACCAGTATACTCACTATAAGCCTAATATAATAGTAACATTTATTCAAATTTGATCATGGTAATGTTTATTTCAATCTCTACAATATCGTAAACAGTGCAATTCAAAACAGAACTCGAGGATATTATGACTGTCGGGAGACAAAATATATTTTACTGTATACTCGTCCTGTAGGACGAGTGGCATTGACATGTTACTCCTCTTTATAGGATGTTTATTCATCTTGCTCTCATTGTAACAGTTCATAAGTCAAATTAGTCAGTTACCATCATTTAACACTATTATATATAAATAACAGGGCCTCCTCTGGGTATTTTTTTCTTTCGCAACTACTTTCGCAAAATGAGAAAAAAAGAGCCATATTTGAGAAATAAGAGCCAAAGTTGGAGCCATTTTTAGCTCTACTGGCCGAAGGCCAGCAGAGCTTATGGGATGCCGAGTTGTCCGTCCGTCCATCCGTCGTTAACTTTTGTCTTGTTAAGACGATAGGGCCTTTATTTTTCATCCGATCTTTACCAAACTTTAACAGGTTGTTAATATCAATGAAAGCTCGGATGAGTTCAAAAACCAGCCAGATCGGACAAGTAACAACGGAGTTGTGGCTCTTGATTTAGTTAAAAATGCTATATTGCTATATTTTGCCTCAAGACGATAGGGCCGTCATTTTTCATCCTATCTTTACCAAACTTTACCACATTGTTAATATCAATGAAAGCTCGGACAAGTTCGAAAACCAGCCAAATCGCACCAGTAAGAGCGGAGTTATGGTCCTTGATTTAGTTAAAAACGCTATATTGCTATTATTTGCCTCGTTAAGACGATAGGGCCTTCGTTTTTCATCCTATCTTTACCAAGCTTTACCACTGTTTATATCAATGAAAGCTCGGACAAGTTCGAAAACCAGCCATATCGGACTAGTAACAGCAGAGTTATGGCCCTTGATTTAGTTAAAAATGCTATATTTTGCCTCGTTAATACGATAGGGGCTTCATTGTTCATCCGATCTTAACCAAACTTTATCAGATTGTTAATGTCGTTGAAAGCTCGAACAAGTTTGAAAACCAGCCTTATCGGAACAGTAACAGCGAAGTTATGGCCCTTGATTTTGTTAAAAAATGCTATAATTTGCCTCGTCATACGATAGGGCCTTCATTTTGCATCTGATCTTTGCCAAACTTTACCAGATTTTACGACTTTTTTTTATATTATTATTTATTTACTTTTTTAATTTTATTTTTTTTTATTTTTTTTTTTTTATTTTTTTTTTCATAATTTTTTTTTTTTTTTTTTTTTTAATGTTTTTTTTTTTTTTTTTTTTAAAATTTTTATTGTCTACTGGCCAAGTTCGAAAACCAGCCAGATCGGACCAGTAATGGCGGAGCTCTTGATTTAGTTAAAAATGCTATATTTTGCCTCTTTAAGATGATAGTCACTCGCTTCATTGATGTTATAAGAGCCATATAAGCAAGTAGAGCGTCCACAGGCCCTCTTGGGCCTCTTGTTTCACCATATGACGGAGTCATTTTCAAAATAAACGGCATATATGCATTGATTCATTTAAGTCTTTTAACACACGAATTTTGGCAAATTTAGAAGTTGGAGTCAATTAAGAATCTAAGTTTAGCGGACGTTTACAAGCCATGTTTGCTATTACAGTATTGGCAATGTTTTACATCTTGACATAAGTTATATAGGAAACGTACGTCGGGGGTAATTAAATCAATCAAGGCAATTAAGGCAATTGTTCTGATCTCATCTTTTATTTTAATAGTATTAATTTCTAAAAATAGCATGTAATCACTTTCGATTTCTTTAATTTTCAACACCCGACAAAGTTTGCTACTCCCATTAACAAACGTCAACCATAGGTTCATTTTCGTTGTTTGATCGTCCGCCACGCTTGCCGATGATTGTATAAGAGCTTAAAACCCGATATCAAGCTGTGTTGTCTTAATCCTATTATTACTTAATTGCATCAATTATCTTTTCAGAGAGTGTCAGTTTGTTTACAAAATGTTTTTTGCAAGCGTCAATGATCCACAATATACACGCGTGATCAATCGACTGGTTATGATAATTTTATTAGTTTTTGTAATCAGCCAGCGAACGTTATTCATGTAGATTAGTGAACCAGTCCATTTTTAGCTCTACTGGCCAAGGGCCAGCAGAGCTTATGGGATGGTGTGTTGTCCGTCGTCTGTCGTCCGTTAACTTTTCTTCAAACGTTCTCCTCAGAAACCGCTTGGCTAATTTTGACCAAACTTCACATGGATGATCCTTAGATGAATGCTTTTTAGATTTGTTAAAATTAGGTCAGTGCTACATCCAAGATGGCTGCCATTACCATATATGGTCGAAACCTTAAAAAATCTTCTTCTCCAGAACCGCTGGACAGATTTCAACAGTTTTTCTTTTAAAATGATCGCCAACGCCTGGACGCCGGGGGTCCAAAATTTGTATATTGAGGTTTTGCATGTTTTTCATATAGACATGAAGGAAACAACTTTAAAAAATCTTCTTCTCTGAAACCACAAGGCACAGAGCTCTCATGTATTACATGTAGCATCAGCTTATGGTCCTCTACTAAGTTTGTTCAAATGGTGACCCTGGGGTCAAATTTGTCCCCGCCCCGAGGGTCACAGTTTTACATAGACTTATATAGGATTTTTTTTTTAAAAATCTTCTTCTCGGACACTACAAGAGCCAGAGGTTTGATATTTTACAATTATTATAAGCTTATGGTCCTTTACCAAGTTTGTTCAAATGTTGACCCTGGGGTCACATTTGGTCACGCCCCAAGGGTCACATGTTTTAATATATATGTATTTTGGGGTTTCTGTTGTAATTTTCGTCTCACTCCGTTTCGCCTCAGATTACAACAGAAACGCCCAAAATACATATATATAATAAATCACCATGAAATGGTGATTTTACTTGATTTATTAAAACTTTTTTAAAATAGGGGTAGTGAAGAACACAAGTTTAAATTTTTAGGTTTTGAGCTTTGTGTAGTAGGTAAGGTTACGTGATTATTATCATGTCAAATGTGCATATATCAGTGGGCGTATTGGTAAGGTTACGTGACTATTGTCATGTTAGTAAAGTTACGTGATTATTGTCACATGTATTAGCTCATGTGATAAGCATCTATTTATATCAACCAATCGGTGAAGATCATGTGATAAGCGTCTATTTATATCAACCAATCGGTAAAGTTTTTGGTCTCCCTGACGGGTATATAAGGCGGTGAAAACTACGGATTAGTATCTCTTAACACGGTGACATACCCTATGGGAATAGAGACCTGAAAGAGTAAGGATAAAACTAGGATTATTTTTCATGAAAGGTAAGTCTTAAATTTGTATTTTTTTTTTTTATATTTTTAGAAGGTTCTAGGTTGAATACAAAGGTGGTGGATCGGACTCGTACACATTACTAAAACAATTTATTACACACTTGTTGGACTTTTTTGTAAGGTTGCCATTGCTTCCTTTCTTCCCTGCTCTACTAGTTCTTTTTTTTGAGCTTCACTTATTTTAGCCTTTTTTTGTTTTGTGTCCTGTTTTAAACTATAATATTTATCTAACTCATCCAAAATCAACTTGAACTCTTGATCAGATATTTGTGCATCATTTAACGCTTTTGATATTAACTGCTTTATGCTATTTAACTTAGCCTCTGCCAAAGTTTTTATTTCATGATGTTTTTGAGCTTTTACATTAAGCTTGCGTCTGATAAAATTAATACAAACACCTGTAGCTCCACATACTATTGCTGCTATTTCTAAAGGTAACAAAACTGGAACAGCAAATCCAATCCCAGCCATAATAACACCTGCAGATATCGAGGTAGTGTCAATTCCATCTGTAATATTAATACCACGTTTATATTTTCTATAAAGTGACTGACGTATGTCTCGTTCTGTAATTAACTTTTTTTCAATCTCTGAAATCTTTTGTAATCTATAATTTTGTCCGTCTTCCACTGGCAACTCAGGATATATACTTGGTGCTGTCGGTTGCTTCATTATGGCTCCCCCACACAAAGTGTGGTAGGGGAGCTATATTGATTTTGTGCTTTCTGTCTGTCTGTCTGTTTCTCTGTCTGTCTGTAGGTCTGTGTCACAATCAATAACTAGAGAATGGTTGGACCTAGGGTCCTCAAACTTGGAAGAATGGTTGGTCATGACAAGTAGATGACCCCTATTGATTTTGGGGTCACTAGGTCAAAGGTCAAGGTTGCGGTGACGTTGACTATCAAAACGATGTCCGATCAATAACTAGAGAATGGTTGGACCTAGGGTCCTCAAACTTGGAAGGATGGTTGGTCATGACAAGTAGATGACCCCTATTGATTTTGGGGTCACTAGGTCAAAGGTCAAGGTTGCGGTGACATTGACTATGAAAACGATGTTCGATCAATAACTAGAGAATGGTTGGACCTAGGGTCCTCAAACTTGGAAGGATGGTTGGTCATGACAAGTAGATGACCCCTATTGATTTTGGGGTCACTAGGTCAAAGGTCAAGGTTGCGGTGACATTGACTATGAAAACGATGTCCGATCAATAACTAGAGAATGGTTGGACCTATGGTCCTCAAACTTGGAAGGATGGTTGGTCATGACCAGTAGATGACCCCTATTGATTGTTTTATTGTTTAATTATTTTTTTAAAAAAAAAATTAAATATGTTTTTTTTTTTGTTTTTTTTTTTATTTAGAATTTGTTATTTTTTTTTTGTTTTTTTTTATTTTTTTTTTTATTTTTGCATAAAATGTTTTATGGTCGGCCCCTTAAAACGATAGGAACCACACATATTTTTATGTGGCCTTACTGATACAGATAGTAGATACAGTCACAGGGATATTGAATATCAAAACGATCTCAGATCAATAGAGGACGGTTGGACCTAGAGTCGTCAATTATGCCTGTTCGGGCTAGTGGGGGAGCCATACGTTTTTGTCCCATGGACAATAACAATTTCTAGTTTTTTATTAATAAATAAAAAAATTAATTAATTCAATTAATAATGATGCCACCGTATTTACAGCTGTAGCGTTGGCAATCTTGCATACAAAGTTAACAACAGAACCAGCACCAATTTCTAAAGGTTTATCAAAGTTATCATGATTGCGTGGAATGATGTGAAGCGTTATGCCATAATTTGGTTGTTCAACACCAATGACAGAAACTATTACAGTTACGTCACCAACTAATCGTTCACATGCTAAACCTATTCCCATAATCCGTCCACGGCGTGTCATTACATGCCCCACATTTGATTCTGCTCCACCATTACCAAATGAGAGTATTCTATTCAACACAAGTGGGCCCTTAGCCTCTGCAAATATTGTTATAATCCCATATTTAAGATTATCAACTCTATTTTTTAAATGATTAAACTGGTTAACAAAAGGCAGAATTCGCCTATATAAATCCTGAACATCATTTATCAAAGCCTCTAAGTCTTCTGTTTTTTTAGGTCTTGTTGGTCCATATATACTCATTGTTTTTTTTATAAAAATATATTTTTTAAATAATTTCTAAAACACAACTCATAGGCAAACCGTGATTATCTATTTTGTAGCCATACTCATCTCTGACTTTTATTTTCAATTCAGTAATTGCACCATTCATAAGACAGTGATATTCAGGATAAAAACTTGTATATACTATATCTCCAAACTGCTTATTTACTACAGGCACAACACCTATAATAGTGCTTGGTGCACCATTGAAATAATTACTACTCGTATTAACTTGTTCCAGATGAACATATAGCTGTTTATAAGGAGCTAAATTAATTGGGTAATCTCCTATATTAGTACCTGTCAACCATTTTCTGTCTTTGAATCCCAGCATTTTTGAAAGACCGCTTGACATTCGTGTCTCTATTGGCGTATGTATAATGGCTGCACCAATTTGGACAATACTGTCCAGGATAATATTTTCATTTAGCTTTTTAAAATTTTCTACCAAGTCTTGAAAGTTATAGAGTCCACCTGCTAAATGTTCTATTTTATCTGGGTTTCGTGTCTTTATGGTTTCATGAATAATATTTTGCCAACCGATAGTGTATGTAAAACTTTTTAATCCAATGCGCTTAGTTCCATTTCTATTATTGATATACAGTTGTAAATTAATAGAGTTGTCTATGTTTGAAATTGTATGAAACATTTTTTTAAATATATATATATATAAACACAAATAAAAATGATTTCTAAAGAATTCAAATATAACCCAGATGCTCACTATTCAAATACTTTTAGCAAGAAAGTGATAGATATAATAAATCAAAACATAGTCATTACATCAGACGGTAAAGACTTTAAAGCATCATTTCCAAATGTCTTTGAAAATTACAAACTTTCATATGTCAAATCAGATGCTATAGTCCAACGCTGGGGAACAGATTGGATGTTATTTTGGCAGAATCAGTTAAACTTTGCTATTTGGTGTGCGACAACTGGATGTGGCATTGATTTTAACAATCATCTAAAAGCTGATACTTTGGTTGGATCGTTATTTCGATTTCATGTCTATTACCAAGTCAGAAGAATATTATTTGAGATGAGTATAGCAATGCCACAAGACTCAAATTGGGATGCATTTAATAACACATATAACAGAAACGCATACGAGAGAATATGCAAGGAGTTTAACGTTGATTTATATTCAGACTGGAGACAGAAACAAAGCTATAATAATGGTCTAGGAACAATTTATAATTACTGGACAAATATTGGTTATCATCCTTTGATAAATACTGTATACGACAACAAAACAATGAGATTTACAGTCTATGAGAGTGATAAAACATATCACATTGATTACATTGCACAAGGATCTGAGGCAGACAACAGCTGGTCTACTTTTATACTAGATAGTTCATCTGGATTTATAAGAGCAGGAGTAGAAAGAATCAATGACAGCATAAGAACATACTGCTGGGCAATTCTTGGCTCACAATCACAAACAAGAACAGATATACTTGGAACTGGAACAGCATTTGATGCACAGAAACAATTTTTAGCAAATGTAGAGGACGCAATAAATAGTCCCATCGACTTGCCCAGTCAAATTTCAAGATATGAAAACACCTTAAAATATGCAAGAAGTAAAGTAAATTTTGTCTATGGAAGTGGATTGTACATGTCTCCGAGTGACATGGAATTAAGAATTGGAACAATACAAGACTACAATAATGAAATTGTAATAGCAACCGATGCACAAGCATTAGGATTGAATAATGTAAATGTAAAACCAGTGCCACCAAAAAATATTCAACCTTTTCAAGGCACCACAACAAAGAAATTTTTACCGGAACATTCTGACTTTGATAAATCAATACATAAAACTGTGGAACATAACCCACCAGAAATACAAAAAATAGCGATTGAACACGAAGATAACAAAACAACTATAATTGTTGGTACTATAGTAATAGGTCTTGCTGCATTACTTATTTACGAGATTTACTAAACCACTCTTTGGCTGCCACATACAACAACCCGGAAACAAACACAAGCAAAGCCCATAGATTGTTACCAAGCAAATTAATAACATTACCTGTTGCAGATAAAAGCCATGATACTATTGCACCAATAACTCCTGGAAGCGCTGCAGCAGCTTTACCAGCTAGGTTGGCAAGAAGTTTACCAAGATTAAATAGTTGTTTTTTATCCAGTCTTTTACACTTGATGAATCAGGTTTTGGAGTTGGAGATGGAGCAGCACTTGATGTAGGAGTAATTGCATCAACTAATACCCCAATAATCATACCAAAGGCAGTCAAAATACTAACAATAGTAATACCTTGCTCCCTAAACAATGTTTTGATTCTCTCACCCAATGTTGTGTCTTCTTTTAACACCTTATTTATAGTTTCTTTTATCCTAAGTTTTTTATTCTGTCACGTATGCGCTGTTGTTGAAACTCATCCTCCTGCCCGGGGGTGCTAACCTGTTCTAATTTTTGTTTTTCTTTTGTTATATCTTTATCAAGCTCAGTGAGCTTTGAGAGATTATTAGTAAGTTCTCCACGAAAGCTTTGCAATACCTTATCTAAACCTCGTATCTCTCGCATTGTTGGACCTTCTGTTTGTGTTTGAACAGCAGTTTTAGGATGAGTTTCATCTATTATATTACTCAAATTACTCTAAGTTGTATTTACAGCATCTACTGTATTTTGTACATCTTCAGTTGTTGAAAAAGTTTGCATTTGTATATTTTCTCCTTCTTTTGTGAGGGTATTTTTTATTTTTGCCAAGGATGCTAATTCTGCCCTACCCTGAGCCTTTCTTTCACGTGGAACTAAATAATCATAAATGTTTAAATTATTTTTTACGAAGTCAATGCCATATTTTTTAACTAAAGTGTCCAGCTTATAAAACTTGATTGGTTCGTTTGGATTATTTCCCTTATAATAGGTAAGTGGAACATCATCTGTTCCCAACTGAACTGCATATAACATTGTTCTACCGTTTTCGTCCTCAGCCACTCTGAAATCATCTTTATAATCAATTCCGCTGATCTCAGCATTAACTTCAGTAAAAAATTGATCTACTAACCACTTTTTTTGTGTGAGCTGTTCTTTTGTTTTATCTTCCCCTTGAAGCTGATTAATATGATTATTTTCATTTACAATTTGTCTCTGGAATTCTGAGCCAGGTTGTGTAAATTCTGATTCTTCACGCAGCAAATCACTTATAAAAGCATCCACATCTTCATCCGCATCTTCAACATTTGGATCAAACGTAGGATTTTCAAATTCAAATCCACCCTCAGCCATTGTTTATTTTATTTAATTTTAAAAAATATATTTAAAAAATAAAAAACAATGTCGGCTTACGGAAACAAACTCAACCCTCATAGAAAACTAAGAGAGCCTCATGGTGCCAAGGGCATCCGCACAAGTGTAGTAATAACTAATAATCCCTCAACAATAGACCAAAACCAGCAACTACTTGTGAGATTTCCAAATCTAAGTACTAATGATGTGATAGTTCCACGTACTGCTCGTCTTGCCTTTGAAATAGAACTTAAAAGCAGAACAGACGCCAACGCTACTCTATTTCAAAATCTGGGTAGAACAATTGTGAAAAAAATGACAATAAGAATAAGTGGCAATGAAGTCATGTCAATAGATGACAGTGATATATATCATTGTTATGTAGATTTATGGAAAAGCCCTACTGAACGAGTAAACATAGCTTACCAAGGTATTGGTAAATCAAACATGTTAAAACATAGAATTGGTGCGGGAGATGCTTCCTCAGACACCGGAGATGAAGCTATAGCAGCAGCTTATGGAAATAGATTTTGTATTCCACTGGACTTTGAAATGTTAGAAAGTCATATGCCATTTTATCAAGCGGGGCTTGGTGATAGGTTAGAATATGAATTAATGTTTAACGATTATAACAAAGTTATTAAAAGCAGTGATGTTGATGCATATTATGTAATAAAAAATATCTGCTTGGAATTTGATACGGTTAGTGATGTTGAATTATCCAGACAAATAAGACAGCAAGTCAATGGTAAGATAGTATTTTTGTATGATCGTATCTTGCGACATAGAAAAATAATAGCAAACAAATCTGAAACCCTTTGGAATATCAACATTAATGTACCAGCACAGAGCATGAAAGGTATTCTAATGCTGTTTGAAGACCCAGAAAGAACAAGCGCAGAAACCTATTACAACCCAAAGATTGAAAAGGTTGAAATGACAATAGAGGGAGTACCAAATCAGTTGTATAGTCAGGGCATGAAGGCATATCAACATTGGGATGAAATCATCAAATATTTTGCTTTAACATCAAAAAGAAACAAAGAGACAGAAATAGTAACGAGGGACTTAAACTTTACCAATGTTTCTCATGAGACTTATTTGACAAAATCATATGCTTTGTGGCTTGACCTTAGAACATGTGAGGACAATTTATTATACGGCAGTGGAAGAAGAATAGAAAACGGCAGTGAAGGCATAACGATATTAATAAATAAAAAAGCAGATGCAGATCAAACTTTAAATATTTATATATATATAATACAAGATGCGCAAATCAATTTCGAAGATGGAAGATTCAAAGAAGTACGATACTTGTTTACAACAAAAATATCCTAAATATTCACACAGTGCCATTATTTGTGGTCAGACAGGCTGTGGTAAAACAGAGTTTGTTCTTGACATACTTGAACAAGAGTATATTGGAGATTTTGAACATATAATTATATTGTGTCCAACTATAGAGTGGAACGAGGCTTATAAAAATAGATCCTGGATAGGTGATGTAAAAAACCCAAAAGATAAAAAAAAAAAAATTGTCAATCCCGTTAGCAAAGGCAAAGAAATGTTACAAGAACTGTTGCGTTTATTTTTTAATAAATATGCTGGCCAGCCCACATTATACATTATTGACGATTGCTCAGCCACAAAAGAATTAACAAAGAAAAAAGATATGTTATCAGAGTTGGCATTCTCTGGCCGCCACGCCAAACAATCAGTATGGGTTATTTCACAGAGATATAATTCTGTATTGAAAGATTTGAGAGAGCAAGCAAAATGGTTGTGTATGTTTTACACCAAAGACAGAGATAGTTTTGAAAATTGTTTGAGAGAAAATGATGTTATTCCAACGCTGGAAGAGAGAACCAGAATAAGAAAAGCTTTAGCTAAGACTAAATATTCCAAGTTAATTTTGAGAACTGACCAACCAACTGGTTATTGGGTTGAATAATTTCTACCAGCAATTCTTTTTTTCTGACAGCATTGCTTTGTTGCTAATAGTAATACTAACAGCAAAGTAACAATGTTAATAGCAATACTGACATGAAAATATAATGAAAATATCAAAAAATATAGTAATGCTTATAGCATTGCTCATAGCAAAGTAGCAATGTTAATAGCAATGCTTGCAGCAAATTAACAATGCTAATAAAAAAATAGCAATATTAATAACAATGCTATTAACAATACTAACAATTACTACTTGCATGAATATCGCAGCTGGTTGTTTTATGTTTTATGTTTATTTCAAGATAAAAAATAAAATTATTAATATAAAAATGAATGCGGAAGAACTATTACAAGACATATCGGAAGGTTTCACAGAACGTGATGAATCAAAGCAACAAGAAACAAAAAAAGAAAGATTATCAGCCATAGTGGCTGGCGGTGGTAGTCGTCAATATTTGGGTAAAGACATACAACTCACAAATATAGATGGCATGCCACCAGATGAAATTAACAAACTTTACTGCAGATATGAAGCAAGGCTTGGGGCAAGTATGACCAAGACTTTAGGCAATACTTTTATTAACTTGTATGTGATGGGAGTATCAAAATATTTCAATGTGACAAATCCACCAAAACTGATAGAAGATTTGGAGGAAGACCCATTTATTAATCATGCTTTGACAAGTGCTTGTTGTGAGTTGTATTACAGGTATGGAATGTGCTTAGCACCATTTACAGCAATACTGACAACTGTTAGACATATTGATTTTAATAAAAATAAAAATATAGATAATATAAATGGAGAACCAAGAGAGTGAAGTTATACCTGTTGAGGTTGAACAACAAAAAGTAAAAAATCCAAAAAGAATAGAAGCTGGAAAAAAAGGAGCAGCGGCAAGAAAGGCAAAGCGTTTGCTTCAAGATGTTACAAATCAAAATGCTGCAAATCAAGATACTGCAAATCAAATAACAAAAATAACAATAGATGAAGAGGATCCAGAAACCAAAATAAATGTATACACAAATTATATTCCACCGTGTCTGGTTTTATTTGGTATTGCTGGGTTTGGTTTGTATATTTATAACAGGAAATCTGCTACGCAACCTGTGCAAGCTGCTGTTCATGTTGCACCAAAAGACCCGTTTGATTGTTTTTAATAATTTATTTAAAACAATAATATAAAAATAATATAAAAAAATTGGCAGCAAGTATTGACGGAAAACAAATTGTAAATATGATGTATCATGCTGGAGTGGAAACACTTTTAACTATTGGATATTCTGAGATTGGCAGAAAACTACTAAAAAGACCAGCACCTAAAGTGGATTTTAATATGGTAGATTTTGGGATGCTGTCTGTGGATATAATGTTAGCAAGGGCTACAAAGGATATGCTGATTAAGCAAGGTATTATTCCTGCGGATATTATGAAATAATTTTAAAAAATATATATAAAAAAAAAATGGCAAGTGCAGTAGCAATGATGATCGGTGGTGCATTAACAAATGCATTAGCATTTAGCGGTTCAAATTATTTCTTTTCAAGAATGGGAAATCATTCAGATGAGGAAAGACAAAGGCATGACAAAGCAGTGGAACAATTAAACGCAGCACAAGTGGAGTGGAATAAAAAAAGAACAGAGAGATTAGATTTTATTAATAAGCAACTGCAAAAAGAACATCATGCAGAGCAGACTTTTGATGATGTAGACCAAGCTATGAAGCAGTATTATTACACAACTGGTAAACATTTGCTTTTGGAACCAGAGCCCAAGTTGAGTGATTTTTATACACCATCTCCTGATCAACAGAATAGAGAAATTACGTTTATTGTGGTGGGCATGGCTGCAACTGGATTTGTGGCGTATAAATTAATTTCATAAAAAAAAAAATAGTTTAAAACTATAATTACTTTGGATTTTTTTGGAATAACTAAATATGTTTACTTTGAAATAACCTTTGGAAAGACTAAGTCATATGCATGATACCTATTTTGTTTTTGTTTTTACATGGTTTCAATCCAAGTGGTCGCATATAATATGGTGGTTTAGCACTCTTCTCTATTTTATCTTTGAGATGACCAGGCGCCCATACTTCACCGTTGTCTAATAATGTCAATACCATGGATGGACCATATTCAGTTTCTACTATTTTCGTATATGTAATAGTATATATTTGATTTATTTCCAAGTCTGTCCATTTCTTTGTGCTATTTTGATTTTGCTCTTCGAGCAGTTCATCAAATTGTGCAGTTGTGATATCCATTTTTCTTTATAGTTATATAAAGTTTAATCTTTAGTAGACAAAAATGGAAAAGATTTATTACAGCCCAAAAGGATTTTGGAGAGGTTACACAGCAGTTAAAAAATTAGCAAAAGAGGCTGGTGTCAGTGAAAAAAAGGCATTAGAATTTTTAAAGAAACAAGCTGTGTGGCAGATTTATTTACCTGCGCCAAAGAAAATAGTTAGACCCAGGTTTGATGTTTCTGCTAAGGTCGGAATCTACAGTTTTCTTTGAAATTCAGACTATTTTCAGACATGTACACTAATTAGGTTAAATAACTTGAATTCTATTTTTCAGAACTAACAAACATGCCCTATTCCTGAAAGACCATATAATTTCCTCTCAAAATATAGCAAATTAGTTTAAACATATTTATTTTACATCGATTGCGAAACAAGTTATTGCAACTTAGATTAATCACTCTCGATGGCTTCCTGGGTAGAACCAGTACTAAGCAATGTGGATTAATTATCTTGCTCAAGGATAAATAACGTGACCGCGACGGAGGATCGAACCCACGACCTCTCGATCAGGAGTTCGGCGCTCTACCACTGGACCACGCACTCCACATTTGTGGATTTCTTTTTTATTGTCTAGCCTGTACATGGCTTTTAATCTCTTAGATTTCTGTTTTATAAGAAATTCCCCATGGACATTCATTCGAAACTAAGGAGTCTCCCCTTAAGGGCAAAAATATTTTTTCAAATTTTTATTTGTTACTTTTAAATCACTTATTCCAGTTATTTCGAGCATTTTGATACGTCAGCTGTGCCAATGCGATGGAATTTAGGCATTTCAGAGCTTCTTAAACTTGGCACTATAATTCCTGAAAAGTTACATATTTATCAGTATTTTTTGTTCTTTTTTTCCTCTTCTTAGAATCAAAATTAAGTTGGTATATGTGTTGTAAATGTACTTTTGAGTACTTTACCTACATAGTATTCAGGGTACAGAAAAATCATTTATTCCTGAACTCAAAATATAAAGAACCTGCTTCAGAACTTATCTAGAGTAGTCTCCCTTAGCCTACATAGCAACAACGCCATGATGCATAGCAACAACTTCACCCTTGCCTAGCAACGCCAGTATAGCATGTGACATAGTGCAGATTTTTTGTCAAACATTGAGGCAATCTATACCAGACATGACAAAGTCGACAAGGTCATATTTTCCCAAAAACTTGCATCATGCGTTCGGGCGCGCGTAAGGCTTGAACTGACGCATATAAAAAAAAATAGTGTATCCGAGAAGCAGTTTGTCGAAAAGGGCAGGGCAGCAATAAACAATATACTGCCCTGCTTTAGCAACATTCATGCCCAGTGCAGAATATATTCATCAGTGTGTCATGCCCATCTTGCCAGCTATTCCACCAACTTTTTGCCATATGGCAAACACAGCAATATTTCAAAGGAAGACCATAAAAACATCAAACGGGTACTTGATACAGTATTTTCAGGAGAAATGTTGGGTCGCATTTCCAAACTCTACACAACAAACAAGTGTGAACATTTAAACAGTCGAGTGTTTACGTATGCACCAAAAAACATGGAACAGGCAAGTCTGCCCAATTGTTAGCTAAAAAGGCTGGATTGAAATATGCGATGGCAGACCCTTTCACAATGCACATTGCTCAACGCGATCGGTTGAGTAAGTATCGCACACAGCTGTCATAAACAGTCCAATACAAGCACAACCGTTATATATCCCGCAAACGACGAAGTAACAGGAAACTTTTAAACACTAACTTTTATGAAACTGTAACATCTAACAATCATAAACATAACTATGGAATAAATCCAAATATTTAAAATTTAAACATGCCTTTGTTTTAACATATCAACATAATAATTACCCATTCTCATAGAAGGCACGGCCTATAGCCACGGTGACCATTACAAATGCCTTCATTTCTACAAACTGACCGCTGATTATTTACTAAACAAGTTTCCAAACTTAAATGCTTAACATTAATGCAAAGTGTTTGGTGACACCTATGTGACACATGCAGATGGCTGGGTAACTGTTCACATTCTGATGATATGTAGAACATCAGCCTATGAACAGTTACCCATTTTCGGTGACCACGAAAAGTAACGCGGATAACACCATAGCCATCTTTCTTTTTGCTGCCACCCCAAATATGACATGAATCGGTGATTACGAAGTTTTTTAATTTAAACTCGAAATTGAATATTTCCATTTCAGTTAAAATTGTAGAGAAAATAATAGACATAACGGTCACTGCAGCTATGGTTATGCAGACTGCGAATTAAAAATAAAGTAAAAAATGAAATGGTATGCACAAAAACATCCAGATAGTTTTAGTGCAGTATGAACTGAAAAGTAGGTAGCATACCAGACATGGCTCAAACCTACACTACCAGACTTATTATACCAGACCTTAACTAAGAACTTACTTACACTATCATATCACAACTTTAAATAGTTACGACTCAGATCAGACCAACCAACGATACTTTGTATGCTGGAGGCACACCCAGTATTTAAGGTCTGACATGTGTCTGATATAAAAGGTCTGATATGAGTGTCTGACATGGGTCTGCTATGAGTGTATCTAGTAGTGTAGTGTAGGTCTGACATGGGTCTGATAAGGTGGGTCTGACATGGGTCGTCTTATATTGTAGGTCTGATATCAGTCTGATATTGTATGGGCAATATATGCACATTGAATGTCGGACAGACTCATTCCAGATCTATCCAAAATATCAAACTCAATTCAGACTTTCACTATTTAATGCATGTCAGACTCATGTCAGACCTACACTTACATCAAACTTACGCTATCACTCATAGTTATAAGACTTAAAGTATCAGAGTCTGACCTAGAACATAGTGAGATGCAGACCTATATGTACACAATAATAGTTTTTGTGTCTGATATTGTAGGTCTGATATGGGTCTGAAATTTTTGGCTGATATGAGTCTGATATGCATCAGATATTGTAGGGCTGATATTCAAGAGTCTGAATATTGTAAGTCTGATGCGCGTCTAATACTGTTACTCCAGTAAGTCTGATTTTGCATGTCTGATCAGAGTTGGTCATAGCAGAGTGCAATTTATTGTTGGGTCTGTCTGATAGTTCAAGGTATCTTATATGGAAACCTATTCTCCTACATTAATGCATTCTTAAATGAACAGTTAAATACAATTTACAGGCTCCAATTATAGTTTCTACAAAAATAAAATTGAAAAATGTGTGCAAATTCACATTCGGTCATTGGAAAAATAACAAAACTGAGATGGTCTATTTTTACCCGCAAGTGTTACTTCCCTTGGCAATATGTGTCGATATCTCAAAATGGAAAATGTCGCAATATTTTGATGATTTCTGAGCAATTTTGTGTTGGAAATATCAAAACGCACTACAACCTGTGTTCTAAACCTGAAATTGTGTATAATCGGTACTATGCATATTTTCCTTAAGGTCGGAATCTACAGTTTTCTTTGAAATTCAGACTATTTTCAGACATGTACACTAATTAGGTTAAATAACTTGAATTCTATTTTTCAGAACTAACAAACATGCCCTATTCCTGAAAGACCATATAATTTCCTCTCAAAATATAGCAAATACATGCTAGAAAGCAACAAAGTCAGTTTCTCTGCCTACAAATATAATTCATTTACCCCACCCACTTAGCACTCAAAAAAAAGGAAAACATGACATTTATAGAGACACGGCAGCATATACCTGTCCCTTATTTGAGATATAACACATCCATAATTGAATGACAAACACTCCAAATTGTCATAAAAATGCTATTTCTACATACCTTATCCGGCTTTTTTTTCCGTAATCTTATGTCGAATGGAGAGATGAAGGTATTGATCAAGTAAAGCTACCATTTACAACATAGCCACCAGTTACTAGTTTCCGTTTACAGACTCTATACCGGTCACAGTACAAAAACTTTATTTACATCAAAATTAACTATTATGTCATACTAAGTCAAAAACACCACATTTGTGGATTTCTTTTTTATTGTCTAGCCTGTACATGGCTTTTAATCTCTTAGATTTCTGTTTTATAAGAAATTCCCCATGGACATTCATTCGAAACTAAGGAGTCTCCCCTAAGAATGGAGTGCATCAAGCTGATTTGTTATTTTTACCGCATGATACTTTTGGGATTGGTCGTGGACGCAAGACATATAAATATGCATTGACTGTGGTTGATATTGCAAGTAGATACAAAGAAGCAGAGCCACTGACTTCCAAGGATAGTAAAGAAGTTGCTAAAGCATTTGAAATATCCAAAGTTATTACAAGTGGATCCAGGCAGAGAATTTATGGGTGCAGTATCACAGTTGATGGCAAAACACAAAGTAAATATCAGACGAGGCAGAACAGAAATACACAGAGACCAAGCTTTAGTGGAAATATTTAACAGAACATTAGCTGAAAGATTGTTTGGCTATCAGTATGCTAAGGAAATAGATTCACAAAAACGTAATAGAGAATGGGTAAAGAGATTACCAGAAGTTGTTAAAGCCATAAATGCGGAGACAAAAAATCCCCCTCCTGTTGAAACAAAAATATTAAAAGATGATCCTATCTGTATAAATGCAAGTGTAAGATATTTATATCAACCCGGGGAACAAGAAGGTGGAAGACGCAGAGCAACTGATCCAATGTGGAGTGTAGATATTCACAAGATTAAAAGTTATATGGTGACGCAAGGTATAAGAGTTTATTATTTGAAATTACCAGCGCCACAGAGAGGATTTGTCAAAGAAGAATTACTTATTGTTCCGGCTGATACCCAAATTCATAAGTTTTTATAGAAGCCATGTGCATCAGTTGTAATTCCATCTTCTCGGATGTATCTTTTTGAGTAAAATGGTGATAATGTAACTTTGTTTACTGTTATGCCATATATTTGATGCTTCATTGATCGCATCATATTCATTTTATGGGTGTATCTTTTCTTGCCAAACAATGCATCCTTGTAGTTTTCAAAGTTTGTTTGTTTTTTGGTTACATATTCTTTTACACCCTTTGCTTTTTTAATAATCTGCTAATTCACTTTCAAAATAGAATCTTGTTTGGATTTTAATCCAATATTTTCATCTTTCTTAACATTTTGCACATCCACTCTAAACATCGAATATAGTTTGGGTCTTAATCCAATATTCTTAGATATATACTCAGCTATAGAATCACCATCATCTTTTGTTTTATTTATTATTGTATCTACTACTTTCTCAATCGTCTGCTCATCCGCTCCCAAAATAGAACATAGTTTGGATTCAACTATAGGAGCACATTCATCTTTTATTTTGTCTGTTACTTTCTCAATCATCTGCACATCCCCTCCCAAAATAGAATATAGTTCGGGTCTTGATTCAATATACTCAACTATCGGAACACCAGGACATTCATCTTTCATTTTATCTATTACTTTTTCAATCATCTGCTCATCCGCTCACAAAACAGAATATAGTTTGGGTCTTAATCCAACATACTCAGCTATAGCAACCCCAGCACATTCGTCTTTCATTTTACCCAATACTTTTTTGTTTGTATCATCGTGCAGTGGATGGTATTTCGGATAATCACTTAAGTCATACTCATCTTTCATTTCAGCCATGTCTTTGTATGCATCATCTGTTTTGATGTTTACCAGTAGGCTGTCAGTGTCTGTGTATAATAAAGTACAGTCATTTCCGTACCTTTTCTTTAGGGTATTATAATACCAATCATACATCATATACTTTGATAAATCCAATACTGACATCCCAACATAGATTGGTTTGTTTAATGTTAATTTTGTTTTGTTTACATGTACTGCTGATAATTCATCTGAAAATTTTATACGCCTGTTAAAGTTGGGTTTGGCTATTATTTTTCTTATCTTTTCATTTTCAGAGTCGTCAGTTCTGACTAGTTTTACATCAGTCCGCTTGCGTAGATTTTCCATTGTTTTGCCAAACACAGAGTTGTTCATAAGCTTGTAAAAATCTTTTTCAAATTGTGATTTAGCTTTTTTCCTAAGTTCTGTGTTTAAATTTATGTATGATGCCATCCATGGTTTTTCATTAAATTCTAATACTCTGTGTATTTTCTTTAGTTTCATGCCTAAAGATAAATACAGTTGCAGGTTTTTGTAATGTATCACATATTTTTCTTTGTCCCTAAGATTGGGAACTAGTTGTTCTGTATTTATCATGCCATTATTTTCTAACAGATCTGTTTGGTATTCAGACAACCATTCTTTTTTCACTGCTAATCTTTCCGGTGCAAGCGGATAGTCATTGTGAGCTTCATGAAGTTCTTTAGGATATTCCAAATCAACTTCCAGAAAACATCCTTTTCCTTCTTTTGACTCTGGCAACGTTTCTGTTTTCACCCACTTAAAGCCAGAATATGGAAGTGGCTGACTCATTGCCCATCCATAAAGATTATTTGCATCATAATACATTAAAAAGTTGTTTTTCTCGTTAGGGTTATAATCAGCTACATGTGGATTGTTTGCTTTGGCATATCGTTTTGATACCATACTAATTCCACCACGCATACCTTTTTCTATAAATAAGTGCATGTCAATGTCTCTCAAAAGTTCTAAATCTATTTTTGAATGTTTAAGTAAAGCATCCCAAGATAATCCAGGTGCTGTATAGTAATGTAAAGCATCAAGTTTGTATGCACTCATACATGTTTTTCTAAAAGTTTGAAACACATCTGCTAACAGAGTTACATCAGTTTTTAGATATAAATCATGATAATCTCCAAGAGTTTTACAGTTAAACTCTTTCCATATTTTTTGAGCATATTCGTAATCTTTGGAACTTATACTTTCATCTAAAAGACTACTGTAAAACTTTTTTTCTATAGGCGGTAATTGCGTTTCTTTAATCTTTCCATACTGTCCATATATTCGTATGGATAAACACCTTTTCGTAAAAGTAAATCTGTTTGTTCCCCAAACTGATTTTTGGTAATTTTGAAATCAGATTTGTCTGTTGCTTTAACCAATTTTTCCAGAGACGAAGCCATAAACTGAAAGCCATCCAAGAATCTAAGTTGTCCGGCACTAAATGAAATATACTTTTCAGCGTTGTTTGGAATGCATGTAATATTACCTGTCATTTTATGTATTTTTTGCATTATAAGATGACTATCATATCCTTTGAGGTTGCGAAATACAACAGGTATAGGTGTTTTGTTTGGTTTTATTTTCAGTTTCAGGTTACAGTTTTTGTGTGCTGCACCTCTATATTCACCTGTAAAATGACAGTGGTCTCTTACTTTACAGTTTTTACCACATTTCCTACCTATTTCATTTTCGCATATCCAGCAGTGTGTTGCTTTTTCATAATCTTCCTCATTTTGCTGCGTCATGATTAATGGTTTTGGGTGAGCAAATATATTATTAATGTTGCTCTTCTCACTTTCTAAGTGATTTAAAAACTTTTCAACAACATCTTCACCTCTGTAAATAACAGGTTCTTCAGCTTTGCCATCATATCTGACAACCTGGTATCCAAAACCACAAGCTTCGTGTACATTTGTGATTTCAGATTTCTTTCCAAATTTGATTGATTGCGGTTTAATTATACTCTCAAAATCAGCATATATTGCATAAGGCACAGGCATCTGATTTTGATGATTTTTAAATTTTACAGTATTTTTACCTTCTTCCGGCATTTCTATTCTGCAAGAATTTTTGTTAATACCATCACAGTCTTCTTTGTGTTTGGTAAGTAGTCCTTTTCCAGAATAGCCGTGAAGACAACGATCGCAGAAGTAAGTTTGACCATGGTGTTTGTTTTGGTCCCAGAGTAGTCTATTCAGATTTTTAATCCAGCAATAGTGATATTTTGTTGTTAATTTTTTTGGTTCTTTGGAATAATCATCAGGGTTATAGTTGTCATCTATAATTCCTTCTTCATTATTTGGATCGTCTTCGTTCTCTGATTCAACCTCAGTGTCTTCAGATATTAAGATCAAATTAATTCGTTCAATATCTTTTGGTTGTTCTGATATTTTATATGGAAAAACAGATACCTTTTTATTTTTTCCTATTATAGCATATCCATAAACATTAATAGCAAGATTATTTTGTTTTTCTACTTTGATTATTTGAGAAATTGGAGTGGGAAAATCAATACCATCCATATTCAACTTACCCATGTGTTTGTTATAACTAGATATCCTAGTTGGATTATTTTTATTAGGCCACAAAGCAGAAACCAATGCCACTTCCAAGCACTTATTATCTTCATTATTAACATTAATTATTGCTTTTTTATCAGATACTGCTTTAGGCAAAGGAATATATGAAGAACATTTTAATGGTTCATACTTTGCAAAATTTAAGTAAAACGTAACACAGTGATCAATCTCCAATCCAGATGCTGTGTTTGTAAATCTTTCAAGGCTCTCTTGTATATTTGCAGATGATTCATCGTAAAACTCATTTATTTTTTCAGAGGTTAAAATTGCATTTTGTTCACTGTGTAATACTGCTGTGGTGTATTTTTTGGTATCACCATCATCTTTGAATAAATCTACAGTAAGACCTAATTGAAACTTTAATCCAATCATCTTTGTCAGCTCTTTGCTTTTTTGTTTTGTGATAATGGATTTTTTATCACGAAATAGTTTTTGAGGGTCTTTGTATTTCTCGGCAGATATTTCGTATGCTTTAAAATAGCCACACATTGGTTTGTCAACCAGTTTTAATTCTTCTTTAGATTTTTTATTATTAAACTCTTTCAACTCATTTATAACATTGTCTCGTGATTTAGCATATTTCTGATTTTGCTCATCTTGTAATTTATCATATTTCTGCTTTTCTCGTTTACGATGTTTCTTAGCACGTCGTCTCTTGAGTAAATTTTCTAATGTTTGAGATTTAACCTCTTTTGAAGTTTCCTTTGGTTTTAATGCATTTATACCTTTAGATAGTGTTTGCTTATCTATTACACCTGTATCATACAGGCGTATTAAATTTTTTATAGTCTCTTCGTTTTCCATACTTTATTTGTTATATATTTAAAAAAAAAAAAATTAATATAAAAATAATTATATAAAAAATAGACAATGGAAAGTAATGTTTGTCAATTTCTTAAAATTGGATTACATAATCCATGTAAAAGCAAGCCAACAAAAAATTCCAATTATTGCAGTTTGCATAAATATAGATTAAAAACAAGTCATGTGTTACCGTGCCTAAAATGTAAAAAAGGCACTTCTGCAAGATATCAAGTATGTGTTGGTTGTGGTGCTCATTCGATTAGAATGAAACACGAATACTGGAAGTTAAAGTCGTACAACGCTGAGTGTCTCCGATTTAGATGTATTGAGGTTTAAAACATATTTTGTTAATTTCGTGTTTATTTGTTGATTTAACTAAAATTCTGATAACAAATCAACAAATTTGTTTTATATTAAATAAACATTTTATATTTTTGGGGTGTAATTTTGATAACTTATAAAAAAAAATAAACTTGCAATGTTCACTACCCCTATTTTAAAAAAGTTTTAATAAATCAAGTAAAATCACCATTTCATGGTGATTTATTATATATATGTATTTTGGGCGTTTCTGTTGTAATTTGAGGCGAAACGGAGTGAGACGAAAATTACAACAGAAACCCCAAAATACATATATATTTTTACATAGACATGTATAGGGAAAAACTTAAAAAATCTTCTTCTCTGAAACTGCAAGAGCCAGTGGTTTAATATTTTGCTGTTGCTATAAGCTTATGGTCCTTTACCAATTTTGTTCAAATGCTGACCCTGGGGTCACATCTGGCCCTGCCCCGGGGGTCACAGTTTTACATAAATGCTTGTTTTAAATTTTTTAGTTTCTTTATTTTTTACTTTTTTATTTTATTTTTTTTTATTATTATTTTTTTTATTATTTTTTTTTTTTTAATTATTTTTTTTTAATTATTTTTTTTTTTAATTTTTTTTTTTTATTTATTTTTTATTTTTTATTTTTTTTATTATCTCTACTGGCCAACTTGGAAAACCAGTCAGATCGGACCAGTAATGACAGAGTTAATGCTCTTGATATAGTTAAAAATGCTATATTTTGCCTCTTTAAGACGATAGTCACTCGCTTCATTGATGTCATAAGAGCCATATTAGCCAGTAGAGCGTCCACAGGCCCTCTTGGGCCTCTTGTTCTATTAGACTGTTACACTGCGCATGTCCACTAAGAGCACTGTGTAGCAGTCTATTTTCTATATCCGCTTACGGCATTGAAAATATGTAAATACGAGGGTGCTTCAAAAAGTTCTGTCACTAGGCATTTATCCTTTGAACTGGATATTACACTGAGATAAAGTAGTGTATTTATAGTACTACTGGGTTCGCTCTCTTAAATTCCACAACAAAAATGAAAAATTTCCGGTTATTTATACCCCTGAATTACCTCCCCCTACCACACCTTTTGGATACTGGCATCTCTGAAAATGTACTTGTTACAAAACGTTGTAAAAATTATTTGAATAACTCGATGCTTTTAAATTTTCTTGTACGCCATCTGTTGTTATTCGCCCATAATCCTTGAAAATGATTGTTTAGAATTCGGAAAGGTCTTGCTGTAAACCAGATTTGAGTCTATGCATATCCCTTAATTTTGGCGGAAATAACACTGATTTTCTTCATTTTGTTTACGGCAATGTTATTATATATTTTAAATGTCGTAATTATTCTCATAGTATTAATATGTTTTCATATTTTTTACAAATCCTAGTCCTTCAGTGTTTAAATTTCGTATTCAACACATTATTGTAGAATTTTGCACAATGTTTAGTGAAATTATTGATTATCCAAAAACGCTGTTTCAGAAGACTTCCATTTAATGTCCATATTTCATTAAATAAATTTTACATGTTAGCTTAAAATGTTAATTTCTAAGACAATGCCTTTTCATCTACCATGCTTAAATTCTTAATCATGTAATGCACAGATATAACTGGTAATGTATGAGAAATTTCAAAGGTTTTCGACAAGTACTTAAAGAGAAACAGGCATTTAAAAAAGTAACAGTTAACATACCTGAAAAAAACTCAGGACGAAAATGCCTCAGTATGTATAAGTGATGTATATTAAATGTTCCATAACTTCCGTCACACAAAAGATACAGCATTCATTTTACCATCAATGGAATGGTATTGAAACCCTCTTTTATTTGGTACCAAACATCAACACTCACAACGAGCACATAATTGTTAAAACGCGTTAGTGACAGAACTTATTGAATGACCCTCGTATCAGCATTTATTTTCCTTTCGCAAATCATTTTCGCAAAAGCTTAAAAAAGATCGGAAATGTTTCTTTTCTTTCTCCATTTGCGACATTGGCGAATCACAGCGGAGGCCCAGAATAAAACGAAGGGAAACATCATAATGTGTTGTTTTTTTCTTTATATAAATCAATGAAAAGTATGAAATTTTGTCCAGAATTATAACTATATTCATAGTCTATAGTTCACTACAGTCTGCTCATGGCCATTACAGTTACTCTGGCATGGTATATATTTTTCCCCTTTTCCTGTGAAAAATTACTCTTTCTGTCTGTCAGTAAACTTTTTTTTGTAGCGACAACTACTGAATGGATTTTCATGAAACTTTACAGAAATGTTGCCCATGAAGTCTAGTTGATCCTAGCAAAAATTCATGTTGATGTGAAATCCAAGATGGCCGCCAAATCTAAAAATAGGTTTTTAAAAAACAAGTTTGTAGCGACTACTTCTTGAAAACTATAAGTGATATTGATATGGGACTTTTTCTAAAATGATCAGCATGACATGATGTTGGTCCTTGTCAAAAATCAGTTTGATTCGACGTTAAACATGGCTGCCAGTGGCCATCTTTGTTTACATAGAGTTATATAATGAAAACTTGTAGCGACTACTCCTCTGAAACTACTTGACGGATTTTCATGAAACATCACAGGAATGTTGCTTTTGATGTCTTATTGATCCTAGCAAAATTTTAGGTCGGCTGGAAATTCAAGATGGCCGCCACGGCTAAAAATAAATTTTCAAAATACAAGTTTGTAGCGACTACTTCTTGAAAACTATAAGCGATATTGATATGGGACTTTTTCTAAAATGATCAGCATGACATGATGTTGGTCCTTGTCAAAAATTGTTTTGATTCAGCGTTAAACATTGCTGCCAGCGGCCATCTTTGTTTACATAGAGTTATATAGTAAAAACTTGTAGCGACTACTCCTTTGAAAATACTTGGCGGATTTTCATGAAACTTTACAGGAATGTTGCTCTTAATGTCTAATTGATCCTAGCAAAATTTCAGATCGGCCAGAAATTCAAGATGGCCGCCACAGCTAAAAATAGATTTTTAAAAAAGAAGTTTGTAGCGACTACGTCTTGAAAACTATAAGTGATATTGATATGGGAATTTTTGTAAAATGATCAGCATGACATGATGTTGGTCCTTGTCAAAAATCGTTTTGATTCGATGTTAAACATGGCTGTCAGCGGCCATCTTTGTTTACATAGAGTTATATTACGAAAACTTGTAGCGACTACTCCTCTGAAACTACCTGACGGATTTTCATGAAACTTCACAGGAATGTTGCTCTTGATGTCTAATTGATTCATAGCAAAATTTCAGGTCGTCAGGAAATTCAAGATGGCCGCCACGGCTAAAAATAGATTTTCAAAAAAACAAGTTTGTAGCGACTACTTCCTGAAATCAAAATCAATCAGTAGAGCTTCAAGGTCATTGACCTCTTGTTTTTATATGACTTTATATACCCTGGTCCAAAACTTTTTTTGCCGAGTATATATATTAATATATTCATAATTTAAAATTGCTCTAAAATGGACTTTGAACTCATCTTATGAAGATGGGAAAGAAACGTCAAGAGCAGAACAAACATGCAATTGTTTTTGGAATATTGTATACTCGCAACGTACATAAAAGTAGTACACAGCTCTCTAAGTTGCTATTCTAAAACTGGAAGTATTAAATATGTTAAACAAGTGGATTGAAGCACATTGAATTTTATTCGTCATAAAAATCGGGTGATACTATTCCCCGGTTGAAAAGGGGTGGCAAATGTGACGAGTGTGTTGATGTTTCAGATGTTTTAATGACATATATGTCTTATACATGTATTCATTTTCCATAATCACTGAAAAAAAAAGAAAGTAGTTTAATTAAGTGTTGAATATTGGTGTTTTTTCACACTAATTTGACTGGTTTTGGCAATTCCCGGTTCAGTTTCTGATACATTTAAAGGATAACAATGCCTTAATAATTCATAATTTATTGTTTTATTTCATAATATATGGTATTATTAAAAATGGAAATAAAACAGAAAATAACCGTGTTATTGCTTCATTACCAATACCCGTATTTCGTGTAAAGGTCTAATTACACTAAATCAACAGGATGTGCTTGCCTGGTGCAGTCGAAAGTAGTTCTGTATTAAAGAGTGCTAATCTTTTTTTCTTTAAAAACTTTTTTTAGTGCTGGTTCCTGTTATTTTTTGGCTATAACTGTATTCTGGACATGTTGTTGATATTTGAAAATGCAGCTCATCATGTTTTTGACAGTTTTTTATATAAATTTGAGAAGTGAAAGTAGACAGGGTATGAAATTCATAATTTTGATAGAGCATCATCAATAAAACTGACCAATCAGTGCCCAGAAATAAGACCTACCTAATTCATTCTGGTAGGTGATAAACTCGGTCTTTATCCTTGATGTTCAACCAAGTTTACTGTTAAAATTAAGGTATCTACAATGTAATTCTTTTAAAACCCTGCATATTTCATGCACATTCATGCAAACTGATTCAACATACATATCTTTCAAAATCAACATCTTGAAAATTATCATCTTTTTACTTGGTCAAATATTTTTATTTTACTATAGAACCTAAGGATAAAAACCGAGTAACACAAATTTTATCACCTACTGAAAATAAGATAAAATCTCAACATCTCTGCAATGAAAAATTATGAATTGCAAGGGGTAAAAATAGTGTTGACCTTTGACCCGGTGTAAGTATACAACTGAAGAAATGTTTCTTAGAAGGTATTAAAGCCCTTATTTCCTTGTTGATGTTTAATAGCAGACATGTTTATTTGCATGATAAAATAAGTTTCCCAGAATTCTAACGAGGTTTGAGTTTTTAACAGGTTGTCAACGTTCTAACTTTACTATGGAAGGGCAATGGAGACTCATTTACGCTATTATAACCTATAAGGAGAAATCATGTATTTTTCAGAATTGCATAAAAAATGATTTTCTAGGCATTTATTTTGTTTGAATAGGTGAGTTGAACTCAGAAACAGAGAAAAAATATCATTTTCAGACTTTTAGACTATTTTAGAGTGTTTTTGGCAACTTTTCCTCAAATTTTCTGATTTTCCCTAAAAATGTGATATTTTTAAAAAAATTGGAATTTTTGTGAAAGATATATGGCAAAATGTGTGGTATACGTACTCAGGGATGTGAAACAAAGCCACCAGAGTTGATTTGATGAGAAAATGTTGAACGGTTGCTGAGATATTGCTTTTTTTATTATTTCTTAATTTCGCGACAAAATCGACTCGATTTAGTGCATGGTCAAGCGCAGGTAAATCGCAATAATTTCAAGATGAAGTCATTCGGCATTGCGAAACAAGTCAAAATGTTCTTTTATTAAGTTGTTAGGTTGAATCGACCAGTTTAATTAAAAAACATGACGCAAAAATAATCCCTTATAGGTCTAATTACACTAAATCAACAGGATGTGCTTGCCTGGTGCAGTCGAAAGTAGTTCTGTATTAAAGAGTGCTAATCTTTTTTTCTTTAAAAACTTTTTTTAGTGCTGGTTCCTGTTATTTTTTGGCTATAACTGTATTCTGGACATGTTGTTGATATTTGAAAATGCAGCTCATCATGTTTTTGACAGTTTTTTATATAAATTTGAGAAGTGAAAGTAGACAGGGTATGAAATTGCAAGGGGTAAAAATAGTGTTGACCTTTGACCCGGTGTTAGTATACAACTGAAGAAATGTTTCTTAGAAGGTATTAAAGCCCCTATTTCCTTGTTGATGTTTAATAGCAGACATGTTTATTTGCATGATAAAATAAGTTTCCCAGAATTCTAACGAGGTTTGAGTTTTTAACAGGTTGTCAACATTCTAACTTTACTATGGAAGGCCAATGGAGACTCATTTACGCTATTATAACCTAAAGGTTTACCACCACCAATTACATGTAAACCTCCGAGGTGTAGTCGAATGTAGTTCCTATAATAAAAAGTAATCCCTCCTTTTTCGATGGAAATGGGCATTATAAGTAGGGGAAAACTGCCCATTTCTATTCGATTTTGTGGTTATATGTATAAGAAGCGTATTAATAGGTTTTACTGGATCACTGATGAACATTTTCGAAATTTCGACTCTATGCTTACACTTTGTGAGCAATGAAAACAGTCGATCAATAAAAACAGCTGTACCCTTGACCTGTTTAGTAAACAAACAAGAACTTTCTTACATGTCTTGTGACCCCACGTTTTCTGGTGATTTTTCAAGTGGAAAAATAGTTTTCTATATGAACATTACACTGCTGCATTATCCATACTTGAGTTGAATTTGCAGCAAATCATTAATACGTGACACTTTAACATTGGTGTCTATGGGGAAAATAATTGGTGCTTTCATACCTATAAGAGATGCGTGCAGTAATTAGGACTCGCTCAGATTCGTACATAGGGACACTTTTCCGATAACAATTGGTAAAATAAGTTCAGTTATAAGTTTTCCATAGTTTATGTAACCATGGTCTTATGGGGATAAATTCAACAACTCCAATCCATGATTTAGGGTTCTTTATATACGGGTAATATAAAGCCTGCAATATATACAAACATCACATTTAACAAACAATTACAATATGAATGACATTGCAGCCATTACAGAAATACATTATCTACAAACGCGGCAATTTCATTAATATACCAAACAATCGAGAACTCACCAGACAAATCCATATTTAGGTTCTGCAACCAAATATTTACCCAGAATCTAATAGCTGTAGAATATATAAACTACATTCTCAATCAGACCTTTACAAGTCTATAGAAAACTACTAAAATATATATTATTACATCTCTGTACTGAAATAGGTGTTTCTCTTAGAGAAGGTAGGCAAAGACTGAGTTAGTTAGAGTTATCATGCCATGCAGTGTTAGGGGTGACCTAAGTTAGTTTTCACTCACTCAATCCTGTCAACCAAGCTGTATTTGTACAATAATCAGTTTGTCAAGACATATTTGACAACCGTATACAATATAAATAATACATTGATCTCATGATAAATGGTCTCATTAACTTTTACAGTTATTACTCAGTACTGTGAACATAGCCAGCTATCTACCTGTGGAATAAGGGACATAAATATGAGTAAACATACTACAGAGAACTATAGCAGTTGTCTCCCTTGAACCACTATTAAAGGCACGGCTACATACTTCCCGGCTCAGTGAAATGCCTCCTGACATTTATTAACCAGATGCCAGCGCTGTAAATAAGACATTTAATTAAAAGTTATAAAATAAACACAAATAAGCATACCTGAAAATATTCAACATAATTGACTTAACCAGGTACATTTATTATCTTTGCAAATAATATTAATTCAGCAAAAATGGACCAACTTCAAAGTCTGAAAGCAAACAGATTAGCATTTATATACTATGCTGAAATAAAATTGTTAACCAATATTATCTGAAATGTATCCATCTCCATACGTATCTGTGAAATGGAAAACAGAACAATTAATGGGGTTTTACGTCCCGTCAACACATCATAATGGGTTAACTTGAGAAGGCAACCTCAAAGGGAAATGAGATTGATCTCGCTAAAATACACATGTCAAGTACATCATATCTTCACGACATTACATGTCGCGACAAATACTGACATCATACACTGAAAAATGGTAAAAATAAACATTATACATAATAAATTTCTTGTTTCGGTGTTGTGGCTGTCTGCTGCACAACCCACTGTCCCAATCGGTTTGGTGGTTGCCGTTCTCTGGTTGACCGTCTCGGTGGCTCCGGTTGCTGTACCAGTGTACCATCTGGGTGATCTTCCGGTGGACGTTCTGGTGGACGTTCCGGTGGATGTTCCAGCTGTACTGGCTCCGGTTGCTGCACCGGCAGATCCTCTGGTTGAACTTCCAGTTGACCATCTGGTGGATGTTCCAGTTGTGCTGGTGGACCTTCTGGTTGATGTTCCGGTGGTCTAGCTGGTCGACCTAGTGAATCTGGATCTATATCCCACACGCTGTCACGACTCGCATTAAAGTTGCTTTCATCCAATTGAAGGTTTGCATCTTCAAGGGTGCTACTTTCATGGCGTTCGCTTAGAGAGGTGGTATCTGGTCCAATTCGTACAGGATTTTTCTTCTGTCTAGTACCATGCTCAATATGTTGCTCGGGTTCAGAATCTGAGCTTGAACTTTCCGTGTCGGTACTCCGAGGATTGGCTCTGGTGGGTTTACTTCTAGACACAACCTTACGGTTTGGTATCTGGCATGGGACCTCAGAGGGAATAGAGGTAAACGGTAGCAGCATATTTCTATGTAGCACCCGTATTGGACCCTGTCCATCCTCGCGTTTCACTCTGTATACAGGGATATCCCTATTTGGCATCGCGAGTACCAAATATGGATCCCTGTCCCATTTGTCTGCCAACTTCTGCTTCCCTTGCAGACCGACTTTCCTCACCAGGACTCTGTCACCATCCTCAAGCTTGCTATTCCTTACATTACGATCATATCGCTCCTTGTTCTGAGCAGCGTTCTTGCTGGCTTCCTTTGCAGCAACACCATACGCAACCTGCAACCTGTCTCGCAGCTTCTTGCCATACGTCTGTGGTTCTGATGCAGCTTCTTCAGCATCTACTGAAGTACCTAAGTAGGCATCTACTGAGAGACGAGGATGCCACCCGAACATGAGATAGTGGGGCGAATAACCAGTTGCATCACTCTTCGTTGCGTTGTATGCCTGGACCATTGGCGCTACGTAGGATTTCCAATCCTGTTTTTGGTCCTCTTTCAAGGTCCCGAGCATTTTCAACAAGGTCTGGTTGAACCGTTCCGCTGATCCATTACCCATGGGGTGGTATGGTGTAGTTCTGGTTTTCTTAATCTGGGCGATCTTGCACAGCTCCTTGATGACGTTCCCGACAAAATTCCGTCCCTTGTCACTGTGTAGTGTCTCCGGAAAACTGTAGTATCGGAAAAAATTGTCATACAAGGCTCTGGCAGTCGTCTGGGCCGTCTGGTTGCGACAAGGAATAGCTTGAGCATACCGAGTGAAGTGATCCGTGATGACCAGAATATGCTCAAAGCCTCCTTTTGACCTCTCCAGACTAAGAAAGTCCATGCAGACCAATTCCATTGGTCTTGTAGTCATTATAGGGTGTAGTTCTGCTACCACCCTAACTGGTGTCTTCCGACGAATACATCTGCCACAGGTTTCCACTTTCCTGTTAACATCGCCTTCCAAGCCAGGCCAATAAAAGCGTTGTCTAGCCAACCACAGAGACTTCTCCTTTCCTTGATGTCCAACATCATCATGGATGCCTTTTAGGGCAATGCTCCTGTAAGTCTCTGGGATGACTAGCTGTCTTGTCTGTTGACCATCAAAGGAGGCGGTTCTGTACAGAATGTCATCCTCTACGTTAAGGCGATTCCATTCCCGAAGGAACTTCTGTACAGTGCGTGTTTCTCTCCTGAGGTCTTCCTCCCTTGGCCGAGAACCGCATCCAAGGTGGTCTAATACTCTGGCTATGGTGGCATCTTTTCTCTGTTCCTGCTGCCAGTCTATCTGGTTAAAAGGTTCCGATGTTACAATTTCCTCACCGGCCGGTTGAGGTCCTACAACTTCCGAAACACAGTGCACCAAGGGTAGTGATGCTTTAACTGCATGGCAGATTGCTTTAACCTGATCAGGAAAGATCAACTCTGGTTGTCTTGACAGACTATCAGCATCAACATTAAGCTTTCCAGGGCGATAAATGATGGTGAACTGGAAGTTGCTTAATGCTGATATCCAGCGGTGTCCGGTGGCATCAAGCTTGGCTGTTGTTAGCACATAGGTCAACGGGTTGTTGTCCGTTACGACCTGAAATGTAGTTCCCATGAGGAAGTCATGAAACTTGTCTGTAATCGCCCATTTCAGTGCTAAAAACTCCAACTTGTGCGCTGGGTACTTCTTTTCACTGGGTCTCAGTCCCCTACCGGCATATGCTATTACGCGTTCCTTGCCTTCCTGAAGTTGGTATAGCACAGCGCCTAAACCAAATCCACTAGCATCTGTGTGTAGAACCATAGGTTTGGTATAATCAGCATATCCAAGGACTGGTGGTGTCGTCAATTTTTCTATTAAAGTATCAAATGCTTGTTGTTGGTCCTTTCCCCATTTCCACACAACAGCTTGCTTCTTGATCTTTTTCTTGGTTTTCGTGGCAGCTTTTGTCGTTCCATGACCCTCCAGCAAGGCATTTAGAGGTTGTGCAACTTGGGAGAAGTTCTTCACGAACCGCCTGTAATAGCCTGCAAAGCCAAGAAATTGTCGCAGTTCCTTGATATTGGTTGGTGGCTTCCAATTCTTGATAACTGCTGTCTTCTCTGGGTCAGTTGCTATTCCATGTTCTGACACAACATGGCCCAAGTAGTTCACTGAGCTTTTGAACAGCTCACATTTACTGGGTTTTAACAATAGCCCATGTTGTTCCAATCTGGAGAACACTCCTTCCAGACGTTTAGCGTGTTCTTCGAATGTCTTCGAAAATACTAAAATATCATCAAGGAAAATGAGACAGTCCCTTAAATGCATATCACCCATGCACTTCTCCATAAGCCTTTGAAATGTGGCAGGTGAGTTTGAAAGTCCCATTCCCATGCGATTCATCTCATAGAATCCGAGATTACCTACGGAGAAAGCAGTGTAGGGTTTCGAAGACTCCTCCATTTCCACTTGATAGTAGCCTGATCGAAGATCTAGCTTCGAAAAGTACTTTGATCCACTCAAGGTATCAATAGTGTCGTCAAATCTAGGCAACATATATGCGTCCTTCCGTGTTTTGTTGTTTAGATGCCTCCAGTCTAAACAAAATCGCAGGGAACCATCCTTTTTCCTAACAAGTACCACATTAGATGAGAATGGGCTGTCAGATTCTCTAATGGCATCTGCTTCAATCATCTCCCTAATGTGCTGTCGTACTTCTTCATACATGCCTGGTGGTATCCTCCTGTATGGCATTTTGAAAGGAGTATCGTCTTCTAGCACGATCTTGTGCTGACCTAAGTCAGTCTTACCAATATGGGCAGCTCCTTTCGAAAATATATGGTCCCAGGTACCTAAGATCTGGCGGACACGTGCAAGTTGCTCCTCCGTGAGATTTGCCGTATCAATTCTGACACCAAGTTCTTCCAGGGGTGAAACATTACCCTCCTTAGTCACTGTCATACTGCCAAGATCCGAGGCCAGGTTATCCACCACCTTGACTTCACTGATCTGGCAAATATCAGACTTGGGTCGAAATGTAATAGCTTTAGCAGACATGTTGCAAATTTTAACTGCAATCTTGGCACAGTTACCGCGTTGTTCCAGATTAACCACTCTCGGACAGACTGTATATCCGGATGGAGAATCTGCCTGTAAGTTCTCTGTAACAACAGTACTGACATTATGGCTTACATGTCTAGCTGTACCATTAATTGTAATGGTTTCATAAGGTGCAACTTTTAGTACTTTCTTGTTGCTGGACTTCACTGTAAATGTATTGCAACTTATGCTGTCCATAGCCACTTTCCACTCTTCAGGAACATCAGATGAAGAATTATCTGTATCCTGTGCAAGAACATTCTTACACAAACGAATAACGTTGGTTTCCTATAAGCACTGGACAATTACTATTCAAATGTGTATCTGGTACAACTAAAACAGGTACATCAAATAAAATATGGAACTAAAATAGTACATTCAATAAAACCAATATACTTCAACAGTGATCCATCAGCAATGGAAACCTTTAAACCCAGTGTATCCAAACTGTGTAGAACTGGTGGATCTGTTAAAGAACGATAAAAAGACTCGGATACTGTAGATATCATCGACCCAGTATCCAACAAGGCTCTGACCCGTGATCCCTGTAAGAAAATATCACTTTCATTAGAGCTACCTATCATTTTCTCTAATATATCCTGGCCTATATATTCACCAGCCTCTGGTTGGCCATCAACAGAGACGGTTAAGCTTTAGGCTGTTGATTCCCTCTACCGAAACCATTCTGTTGGCCCCTGTTGTCTTCCGTACGGTGGTTGTTGTTACTGCCACCTGGATGGTTGTATGGTGGATTGTTGCCATAACGGAAACCACGTCCACGACCTCGACCCCTGAAAGTGTTCTGGGAGAAGTCTCTGTTCCTGTCATCCCTCTGATCCAGCCTATTGAGGATCATGTCCATCTTCTCATCTATCTTCCTATCCAGCCTCTTTTCCAACACATCCATTCTTTTCTCCATTTTCCTCTCCACATCTGCAATCCCCAGAGACACAGGTGCTTCCGCTGTCATCGGCTGGTGACCCACCTTCTTGAGTGGTGCGGTGGTCTTAGCATCTGAAGGAGTGATACTAATCTCCTTGTCCACCATACGTATCTCCCGCAGAAGCTCATCATAATTTGACAGGGTGTCATACTTATGCCGGGTCTGGCTCTTGAGCTGCTCAGATTGGAGTGACGTCCAAAACTTATGCCGCATCAGGTCATTCTTGGCCTCCTTGGCAAGATGTTTGTTGTCAATGGCAATCTGTAACAAACTTTCCAAACGGCAACTAAAAGATGTGTCAGATTCCTCCGATTTCTGAAAACTATTAAAAAATTCCTGCATAATCATGCCGTTGGTAGAAATATCACCAAAAAGGGCATCCAACTTCTTTAACATATCTGTTATGGTGGCCTTTTCTCCTAAAGGTATGAGCATTCTTCTTGCTGTTCCCCGCAGAGACCTCCTTATGGCTTGAGTAAGGATGCTCGGAGTTATATCCGGGTCCTCTGTCAAACAACGTATCTCGAAGCGCCACTCGCTGTACGTAACGTCCCCCTTCTGGTCGTCACCTGAGAAAAAGGGAATCTTAGGAATGGATGATTGCGCAACAAGACGAGTTGCATCCTCTGTCTTAGAAACACTCAAATCTCCACTCGCCTTAGCCTTCATACTGGTGGTCTCATACACCTCGTACAACCTAGACTTAGGTGTACTACTAATCGGCTTCCGTGGTGTTACATCATATCTACCACTCTTAATCAATAAGTCGATCATCTCCTGCTCTGACAGAGCTTCCTTAGGACTTCCATCTGTTTTCGCCGCCATCATATTTTCTACCTTAATCACTTTATCACAGTAACACACTTATCACTTTATCACAGTAACACACAACTATCACTATATATCAAAAACACTAAAGTTGTGTAATCACAATCTAAACTATCACTGAAAATGAACAAAAATATCAATTCTCTGAAATAAATTGTCCGTTATTCAACAGATAACATCTATATATGCACTATTACTAACCGCTGAAAAATAATACTATCAGTGATTAAATTCCTGAAATTATCAACAAGTGTTAAGTGAAAATCTCTTACAAATAACTCCCAAGACTATGTCACTGCAAATAGTAATCAAAAGATAAATCACTTATAAACTACTCTGAAAATAAATAGATCCAAACTATTAATTCCTGGAAATAAATTGACACATAATATTATTTCCTGAAATAATAAACACTGTATACACAATTTCCTGAAATAATTTCACAAAAGCACAAAAATATCCTGAAAACAGTCATACACATATAATATATAAATATTATGCACCATAATATATAAATATTATGCACAAATATAACTATAAATACCTTTTTCTTCCATCGCTTTCTCCTCGGTAAAGTGCAAGTGAATGTGAATGGATTTTAAAGAAAAGAGTGAATGTGTGAAGGGATGATTAAACAGACCAGAAGAAAAGTCAGTGAGAAAACACCCTTATAAATGAACTAGTACACCAACTTCTACGTGGTAACCAGATAATTATTATACACTCAAAAACTCAAATATCTATATCTCATACCCAAAACACTAATGACACTATATATGACATCATAAAGATATCAAAATCCACACTTATTTTATCAATTCTTTTGAAAAGAATACCAAATAACTATCTCTGCTCTAAAAAAGAGTTCACTGATCAATACCAATATTCAAAATCACACACTATAATAGTGTTGAAAATCTATCACTGTATGTTAAGTTCACAAACTTAATACACACGCAAAAAGCACAAAAATAAATATAATCACTTTTAAGTGTTCACACTAGTGTTCATTAAGAATGACACTTGGTTGGTCAAGAAAAGACACTTTCACTAAGTATACATGTATAATACTCTGGAATATACCAGAAATTGCTGCACAATAAGGTCTATATGCCTAAATAATGAAGCATATCATACTATCTCATAATTTAGTTTCCACCAGAATATCACCAAACATCCCTCTAAACATGACCCAAATATCTTACAACTGACAGTTGTAAATCTGACCTAGTCTAAAAATAGACTCACTGTGTTAACCAGTCTAAAATTAACCAAAACTTACACAAATTCTGTGACTGCAATTATCTGGTGAAAACTATAATATTTAGATATTACATTACTTCGTTATTGTAAAAGAATATTAAATGCACCGAATAAAGTAAAAGTTTCACTTACAGCAATCCATTATAATCCTTTATAACAATCCTTTTTCTATGAAAATCACACAAAACAATTGTCACATGTTCCAGTTACACACCCGATTATGTCCTGGTTCTCCAACGTCGATCACTGCCGAATAACATCATGACCTCTGTAAAGAGTTCACGAAACGTCAAAACGTAAACACGTTTAATAACTTAACACCGGAATTCCTCGCGATCGCGCGAAATAAATATTATGCTAGATCTAGACTTAATTTCCAAAGTAGGCCTCCTATCAGATCTGCTGCAGCGCTATAAACGAAACACTATAACGAATCATCCATTGCACTCCCGCCATCCTGACCTTTGGAATCGGACACTTATAGTCATCGTCGGAGTCGGCATCTGGCTGGCTTAAATTTCCCTCCAACACGTTGGGCGCCATTTGTAACCATGGTCTTATGGGGATAAATTCAACAACTCCAATCCATGATTTAGGGTTGTTAAATTTATCCCCATAAGACCATGGTTACAAATGGCGCCCAACGTGTTGGAGGGAAATTTAAGCCAGCCAGATGCCGACTCCGACGACGACTATAAGTGTCCGATTCCAAAGGTCAGGATCCCAAATATAACAGGTGGTGAAAACATCGTTCCTCAACCGGGACTCGAACCCAGGGTCTCTGGTTTACCGTACCAGGGCTCTAACCACTGAGCTATCGAGGACATACGGTTAGAATCGATATTTCACCATATACCTGTTCCCGGTTACATACACCCCCACCAGATTGAAATTCGTCCCTGAATTTCTTATGGAGTTAACTCCAGGCCGGCTGTCAGACTTATTTTCATACTGTTTCATGCTAACAGACACGGTCCTGGATCCCGGACGAGCCCCCAAATATAACAGGTGGTGAAAAGTCGTTCCTCAACCGGGACTCGAACCCAGGGTCTCTGGTTTACCGTACCAGGGCTCTAACCGCTGAGCTATCGAGGACACACGGTTAGGAATCGATATTTCACCATATACCTGTACCCGGTTACATACACCTCCACCAGATTGAAATTCGTCTCTGAATTTCTGATGGAGTTAACTCCAGGCCGGCTGTCAGACTTATTTTCATACTGTTTCATGCTAACAGACACGGTCCTGGCTCCCGGACGAGCCCCCAAATATAACAGGTGGTGAAAAAATCGTTCCTCAACCGGGACTCGAACCCAGGGTCTCTGGTTTACCGTACCAGGGCTCTAACCGCTGAGCTATCGAGGACACGCAGTTAGGAATCGATATTTCACCATATACCTGTACCCGGTTACATACACCTCCACCAGATTGAAATTCGTCCCTGAATTTCTAATGGAGTTAACTCCAGGCCGGCTGTCAGACTTATTTTCATACTGTTTCATGCTAACAGACACGGTCCTGGATCCCGGACGAGCCCCCAAATATAACAGGTGGTGAAAACATCGTTCCTCAACCGGGACTCGAACCCAGGGTCTCTGGTTTACCGTACCAGGGCTCTAACCACTGAGCTATCGAGGACATACGGTTAGAATCGATATTTCACCATATACCTGTTCCCGGTTACATTTATTACATAGGTTTTGAGCGTTTTTAGTCCAATTTTGTCTATAACAGCCGTAATTTTGAGTTTCATTTTATTTTCTTGTTGAAAATGACGTTTTGGTGAAGTGTTTGCAGTTGAACTATGTCTTTTTGGCATCAACATGTAGGGTTGCATGTTTGCAACATGTTTTCATGAATTAAATTTGCATGACAACAGGTTTGGTAGGCATGAAACCACTAAATCTTTCCCCTACCCCCCTAAAATAGGATACTGTGAAAAATGAAGATTTGTGTAAAAGGTAAAATATTATTCCTTATCATTCAAACTCGACTTGGTAGCGTTCAGCTAGTATCAATTCTGATTTTAGCGGTATTTTTGGCATTATTAAGCTCGTATTCGCCACTATAATCAGGTATGGTACCACCAATTTTGAAGAATTTGACTGAAAAATCAATTTTGGCATGAAAATCGACATTAATTGGCCTTATCATCGTCCTAATTGTATCTAAAATGCATATTTTATTTATGTCCATTGAATGTTCTAAACATTTGATCTATTTAATATGGTGTATTGACAAGAAATGCCGTTTGGTATGACAATTCAGATAGTGTAAAATTAAAAAAAATATCTCTGACTTTTGTCGATTTCAGACTATTGTCCTTGGTATTCACAAGACCATATCTCTGCAAATAATCATTCGATTTGCAAGAAGTAAGTGTTTTTAAGCTTGTTATGAAAATGACAACACAAAACTCCTCATTTAAGAAACATCTGAACATGTTTTCTCCTCTTATAGGTTTACCACCACCAATTACATGTAAACCTCCGAGGTGTAGTCGAATGTAGTTCCTATAATAAAAAGTAATCCCTCCTTTTTCGATGGAAATGGGCATTATAAGTAGGGGAAAACTGCCCATTTCTATTCGATTTTGTGGTTATATGTATAAGAAGCGTATTAATAGGTTTTACTGGATCACTGATGAACATTTTCGAAATTTCGACTCTATGCTTACACTTTGTGAGCAATGAAAACAGTCGATCAATAAAAACAGCTGTACCCTTGACCTGTTTAGTAAACAAACAAGAACTTTCTTACATGTCTTGTGACCCCACGTTTTCTGGTGATTTTTCAAGTGGAAAAATAGTTTTCTATATGAACATTACACTGCTGCATTATCCATACTTGAGTTGAATTTGCAGCAAATCATTAATACGTGACACTTTAACATTGGTGTCTATGGGGAAAATAATTGGTGCTTTCATACCTAAAGAAAGCCGTAGAAATTACAGGTGAAGCATTATTTCTGCACGTCGTGAGAAACAGATTTTTAAAACCTTAACAGAATAACGACCGTACAGTAATTAACATGGTAACACGGTATAGTCATTGAATAGAATGTGTGAACATGTTATTTTCGGTTTGTTTTAATTTGAGAAATTAATTGTTTATTTTGTTTCATTTTAAGTCCCTCTCATTTCAACACCCATAAAGAAAATACACATATAAATCTTCAAATATACAATTCCTAAAGTTTCTTTTAGCTCGCCAAAAGGCCTAGTGCCATAGGGCGAGCAAAAATAAAAACTATAACACACTCCTAAAGTTTCCGTGTTTTATATTTACTATTCATTTTTTCTTCATACTTAATTACTTACAATTAATATTACTATTAATAAGACCTATATTATGACTATTTTTTAATAACTATATATATTTTTTGTCCACCCATAAAGGTTATTTGCATCCAGATACATTAAGTAGCTGATTTCCTTGACAGGGTTATAATCAGCTACATATGGATTGTTTGCTTTGGCATATCTTTTTGATAACATACTTATGCCACCTCGCATTCCTTTTTCTACAAACAAGTGCATGACAATGTCTGTAAAAAGTTCTAATTCTATTTTTGAACGTTTAAGTAAAGCATCCCAAGATAATCCAGGTGCTGTGTAGTAATGCAAGGGATCGAGTTTATATGCATTCATGCATGTTTTTCTGAAAGTTTGAAATACATCTGCTAACAAAGTTACATCCGTTTTCAGATATAAATCATGATAGTCTCCAAGAGTTTTACAGTTTCTATGGGTGGTAATTGCGTTTCATTAAATATATCCATGCTATCAAAATATTCATAAGGATAAACACCTTTTCGTAAAAGTAAATCTGTTTGTTCTCCAAACTGATTTTTGGTAATTTTGAAATCAGATTTGTCTGTTGCATCAACCAATTTTTCCAAAGACGAAGCCATAAATTGAAAGCTATCCAAAAATCTAAGTTGTCCAACACTAAATGAAATATACTTTTCAGCGTTGTTTGGGATGCATGTAATATTACCCGTCATTTTATGTATTTTTTGCATTATAAGATGACTATCATATCCTTTGAGGTTATGACATATAACAGGTATAGCTGTTTTATTTGGGTTTATTTTCAGTTTCAGGTTACAGTTTTTATGTGCTGCATCTCTGTATTCTCCTGTAAAATGACAGTGGTCTCTTACTTTACAGTTTTTGCCACATTTCCTACCTATTTCATTCTCGCATATCCAGCAGTGTGGTGCTTTTTCATAATCTTCCTCATTTTGTTGTGTCATGATTAATGGCTTTGGGTTAGCAAATATATTCTTAATGTTGCTCTTCTCACATTCTATGCGATTTAAAAACACTTCACCAGCATCTTCACCTCTGTAACTAACATAATCATTAGCTTTGCCATCATACCAAACAACCTGGTATCCAAAAGTACAAGCTTTGTGTACGTTTGTTATTTCAGATTTTTTTCCAAATTTGATTGATTGCGGTTTGATTATACTCTCAAAATCAGCATATATTCCACAATGCACATGCATTTTATTTTGGTAATTTTTAGCTCTACTGATCAGAGATCAGCAGAGCTTATGCCGTGGTGCGGCGTCCGTCGTCCGTCCGTCTGTCCGTAAACTTTTATTTGTAGCGACAACTCCTCTGAAACTACTGGATGGATATTCATGAAACTTTACAGAAATGTTGCCCATAAAGTCTAGTTGATCCTAGCAAAAATTCATGTTGATGTGAAATCCAAGATGGCCGTCACAGCTAAAAATAGATTTAAAAAAAATAAGTTTGTAGCGACTACTTCTTGAAAACTATAAGTGATATTGATATGGGACTTTTTCTAAAATGATCAGCATGACATGGTGTTGATCCTTGTCGAAAATTATTTTGATTCGACGTTAAATATGGCTGACAGTGGCCATCTTTGGTTACATGGAGTTATATAGTAAAAACTTGTAGCGACTACTCCTCTAAAACTACTTAAAGGATGTTCATGAAACTTCACAGGAATGTTGCTCTTGATGTCTAGTTGATCCTAGAAAAATGTCAGGTCGGCCGGAAATTCAAGATGGCCGCCACAGCTAAAAATAGATTTAAAATAAATAAGTTTGTAGCGACTACTTCTTCAAAACTATAAGAGATATTGATATGGGACTTTTTCTAAAATGATCAGTATGACATGATGTTGGTCCTTGTCGAAAATCGTTTTGATTTGACGTTAAACATGGCTGCCAGCGGCTATCTTTGTTTACATAGAGTTATATAATGAAAACTTGTAGCGACTACTCCTCTGAAACTACTTGACGGATTTTCATGAAACTTCACAGGAATGTTGCTCTTAATGTCTAATTGATCCTAGCAAAATTTCAGGTCGGCCGGAAATTCAAGATGGCCGCCACGGTTAAAAATAGATTTTCAAAAAACAAGTCTGTAGTGACTACTTCCTGAAATCAAAATCAATCAGTAGAGCTTCAAGGTCATTGGCCTCTTGTTAAATTTTACAGTATTTTTACCTTCTTTCGGCATTTCTATTCTGCAAGAATTTTTGTTGATACCATCACAGTCTTCTTTGTGTTTGGTAAGTAGTCCTTTTCTAGAAAAGCCATGAAAGCAACGATCGCAGAAGTAAGTTTGACCATGGTGTTTGTTTTGGTCATAGAGTAGTCTATTCAGATTTGTAATCCCGCAATAGTGATATTTTGTTATTTTTGTTGATTTGTCGGGTTAATCATCAGGGTCATAGTTGTCATCTATAATTCCTTCTTCATTATTTGGATCATTTTCTGATTCTTGTTCAACCTCAACGTCTTCAGTTATTAAAGTCGGATTAATTCGCTCAATATTTTTTGGCTGTTCTGATATTTGATATGGGAAAACAGTTACCTTTTTATTTTTTCCTGTTATGGTATATCCATAAACGTTGATAGCAAGGTTGTTTTGTTTCATTAATTTGGGAATTTGAGAAATTGGAGTGGGAAAGTCAATACCATCCATATTCAACTTACCCATGTGCTTTTTATAACTAGACATCTTATTTGGATTATTTTTATCAGGCCACAAAATAGACACCACTGCCACTTCCGAGCACCTATTATCTTCATTCTTAACATTAATTATTGCTTTCTTGTCAGCTAATGCTTTAGGTAGAGGAATATATGAAGAACCTTTTAATGGTTCATACTTTGCAATATTCAAATAAATCTTAACACAGTGATCAATCTCCAATCCTGATGCTGTGTTTGTAAATCTTTCAAGGCTCTCTTGTATATTTGCAGATGATTCATCGTAAAACTCATTTATTTTTTCAGAGTTTAAGATTGCATTTTGTTCGCTGTGTAATACGGCTGTAGTGTATTTTTTGGTAGCACCATCGTCTTTAAGAAAATGTCAACATTTCTGGCAAAATAAAAAAAATGTAAAAAAGCAATTGGAACAATGTATGTATATGTATAAAGTTAACAATCTTTCAGTTTAGTTATATCACGACAGTGTATACTTGAAGCAGTGAGGTAAATGCTAAATTTGGCAGTTTAGTTTCTTTCAAGCTAGTCTAAAACGTTTTAATCTAATTATACTGAGTTGAAAAAGAAAGTGTATACAGCTCAGTTGTGAAAGAAAGTGTGCAATGAGTTTTTTTTAGAATAAAATGTATAAATTCCAAAATTAATATACGTCATGTTTGGTACCAAAGTTGTTGTCATTCTATTGCCAATATCATGTTGTCATTTTTTTTCAATAGGTTGAATTGCTCGATAAAAAGGATAGGGGTGTAAAGTAAAATTTTCAAAGTGTAAATTTTCTTTTGCGACTGAGTATATATACTTGAATTCATTATTATCATAATCAAAAAATGTTTTGAACATATGTTTTGCCTGTTTTATTCAGTGTCCCCTCAGTAAGAACAATATGATAAATGCAATTTGCCCCTTTCAAACTGTACATTGCATTTAATGATTTATTCATTCTTCTTATTATTATTGAGGCCCACAGGAGGATGGAAGGGGTACATCTTCCTTTGTTCCCTGAAAATATGAGTCAGTGTTCCCTTGTTCCCAACAACTATTTTGCTTTGTTCCCCAACATTATTTGTCCAATGTTCCCCTGTTCTCTAAAAGTATTTTTAATGTTTAAAAAATTTGCTAATGTTCCCCAAAATTCATTCTGTCCTACAGTAATTATAGCTGCAACACTGTCATCATAAAGATATTGTTTGAAATGTTAACTTTTTGTGATTTTTTTTAAAATATTAAAACTAGATGTTAGAATTTTATTTCCTGTAAAGTCATGTTCCATTGTTCCCTAAAAATATGTGTCAATGTTCTCTTTTCCCCTGAAAATAACAGCCATTGTTCCCTTGTTCACCAAATATAAATGGCCATTTCCCCCAAAACCCCTGAGAGGACCTCTTATTGAGTTGCTTTCAATTTGACATGTTATTTGTATTGTTCTTTCATTGAGTTTTATTTATTTAAAATTTACTTTCACATTTTCTGTGCTCGCCTCAAGGTTTTACCTTAGTTCATATTAATATCTGTAGATCTATCTAGTTTTCTTGAATCTATTGTGTACTTTTCTCACGACGTGCAGAAATAACGCTTCACCTGTAATTTCTACGGCTTTCCTTACACGAAATACGGGTGTTGGGAATGAAGCAATAACACGTTTATTTTCTGTTTTATTTCCATTTTTATTATTGTTATATGTTAATAATACCATATATTATGAAATAAAACAATAAATTATGAATTATTAAGGCATTGTTATCCTTTAAATGTATCAGAAACTGAACCGGGAATTGCCAAAACCAGTCAAATTAGTGTGAAAAAACACCAATATTCAACACTTAATTAAACTACTTTCTTTCTTTTTTTCAACATTTTTTTTAGTGATTATGGAAAAATGAATACATGTATAAGACATATATGTCATTAAAACATCTGAAACATCAACACACTCATCACATTTGCCACCCCTTTTCAACCGGGAAGTAACCGGGAAATCGACCGGGGAATAGTATCACCCATAAAAATCATTTCTATTATAAAACAATGATACATGATCAATTCATGATTTCTCGTAATAACATGGTATAAAACAGAACACCAAATATAAATTTCCATAAATCAGGATTTCACTCGGGATCTACCACAGAGTTGCTTCATGTCGTTGAGTACGACACGCAATTTCTCCTTTGTCAACACACAGTAAACTCGAAAACCAGAATACCTGGCTTTTAAGCCTCACCTGTGCCAGAGTTTTTGGCAAATCCAATTCCCTTAAATAGCTTCCGTTGCATGGGGACGTAAAACCAGCCGGTCACGTTCATCAAAGTAGTACATTAATAAATAAACAAACGAATCAATTCGTTAGTAAGAGTGGGACAGGTTCCCTATGTATCCTTCCACTCTCTCTCTATTGCAGCTCTAAATAACCTATAATATGTTGGGTCCTTAAGGACTATTGGTCAGCCATTTTTGAAAAAAAATCCAAAATGGATGCAAGCTAGGACATGCTTAAATTATGTTTAACTATATTTTATCAATTTCAAAATGAAATACTGTTAGTCTAATGTGATGTGTTTGAACAGCCAATGGTCGCGGTACATGCACGTGCAGCAGTCCAGCCAACGGCAGAAGTTATAAGTGTAGTTTATGTGTCAGATAGTGTCCTGGTACAGCCGAGTTTTACATCAGTGAGCAGAAAAAAGACACAGCAATTATATGATTGTATAAAGGTATAAATATAATAAGAAGAATGACAATATTGAAAATTATTATCGTAATCATAATTATATATTATCACTATTTTGTTTGTGTTCTGTGTTGAAATTATCTTGTTTCGTTCCGATCCGCTCAATATAACTACACCTCTGGATAATTATATTTAGCGGAACGGAACGAAACAATTCAATTGTATTCCACAGTATAAAGCTATGTTTACGATATGAAATGATGTTGATATGTGCATTAAAGGTTTACCCGTCATGCCTTTCTTTCTATTATTCTAATCTGTTGTTTTTTTCGTGTTCCAAGGACTTTCCTAATATAAGCATTTATATTTAGGACCTCATATGTGTATTTTATGCAGCAATCTCTGTCCACAGTCCTGATACAGTCAAGTTTTACAACAGTGAGCAGAAAAAAATACGAAACAATTATATGCACGTATGAAGGTATAAATATAATAAGAATAATGACAATAGTGATAAGTATTATCGTAGTCATTATTATTATTATCACTATTTTGTTTGTGTTCTGTGTTGAAATTATCTTGTTTCGTTCCGTTCCGCTAAATATAACTACACCTCTGGATAATTATATTTAACGGAACGGAACGAAACAATTCAATTGTATTTCACAGTATAAAGCTATGTTTACGATATGAAATGATGTTGATAATTATGTGCATTAAAGGTTTACCCGTCATGCATTTCTTTATATTATTCTAAGCTGTTTTTTTCATGTTCCAATGGCTTTCCAAATATTAGAATTTATAGGCTCTGAGCTAGTAGGAGAAACCCCAGGGTATGATTTTCTGAAAGAACATACAGTAAGTTTCAAAATGAGACATGTGTGCCATCTGAGCGTTGGGGCTTTAGTGAGTTTTGGGGGGAAACGTTGCGTTTTTAGACGAAAATCGCCGAAATCTGGAATTATTTTTTAGAAAAATAATGGAATATATTAGAACCAATTTGAATTGATGGAATCTTTCTCGGAACGCATCTCTACGTGTCCCACCATATAATTTATGGATCCGATGCCTAAACATTGAGATTTGGGTAAAAATGTTAAAAGATTGAATAAAATCGCTGATTTCTGTAATACATTGGGGATATTTAACTAAAAAATAGAAACATATCTAATACAATAGAAAAAAGAAATACTGTAACCTTTTTAGGCTGGGTAAGGTCCAGTGATTAAGTAGAAAAAAGTTCCAAACCGCATGATGTTTGGAAATGCCTTAATTTTGGGGCGAAAAATGTGTGTTTTTGTCAAAAATCGCCGGAATCTGGAATTATTTTTTGAAATTAGTTTGAACATAAACTTATCAAACTGAAGCAATAGAATGTTGCACAGCATACATATTCAAGTCTTTCCTGATACAATATATAAGATATGTGCTCAGATATTGGCATTTTAGGGCAACATGTTGGAAAAAATTACAAAAATCACTGATTTCTGTAATCCATTGGGTTATTGGGTTAAAATATAGAAACAAATTTAATACAATTGAATAAGGACACATTGTAACGTTTTTGGATAGACAAAGGTCCAATACTTAAGTGAAAAAAGTCCCGAACCGTATGATGCTTGAAAATGCCTTAATTTTTAGGCGAAATATGTGTATTTTTGTAAATATCGACGGAATCTGGAATTATTTTTGAAAATAGTTTTAACATAAACTTTTCAAATTGAAGTAATATAATGTTGCACAGCAAACATATTCTTGTGTTTGCTTGCATCATATATAACATATCTGCTGAAATATGTTGGAAAAAAGGACCAAAATCACTTATTTCTGCAATCCATTGCGGGTATTGGGTTAAAATCTAGAAAAATATATAATACCGGTACAGTAGAAAATAGACTGTAAGCTAGTAGGAGTAACCCTAACCCCAGGGGGAATTTTGTACATCCTATTTTTCTGAAAGCCCATTATGTGTAGAGCATATTGGAACATGTACGTGTACCAACTGGCGACTTAGACTTTATCACGTTACCGGCATTTCGAACATGGTACATAGAGCTATATACAGTATACGTTATAAATAGAGAAAGTGTTGAGCGACCCTCTGGGTAAGGCCACTGGGCCGACCCACAGATTTTGCGACACAACGGGACCGGTGGCCAGCCGTCGGCAAAGGTCCCCAGTACATGTGGCACTCGGTCGCTAGTCCATATTAAGAGAAAAGGCTACCCGAGTTCGAGTCTCGAACATGGCACATAGAGCTATATACAGTTATATAGAAGGATATAGCAATGAACAACCTTCGGCCGACGGCTGCTGGGCCGACACAGATTGGGTGACACAACGGGACTAGTGGGCATCCGTCGGCAAAGGTCCCGGAAACACGTGGCATTCAATCGCTAGGCTGTATCAGGGGGAGGCTACCCGAGTTCGGGTCTCGAACCTCGTATTACAGAAATCGATGATTTTAGTCATTTTTTCAACATTTTGCCCTAAAATATAAATACTTGAGCATATATATTATATCTGATACAATAAATGACTTGGATATGTATAGTGTGCAACATTTTATTGTTTCAGTTTGATAAATTTATGTTAAAACTTTTTTTAAAAGATAATTCCAGATTCCGTCGATTTTTTGACGGAAATACACATTTTTCACCTGAAAATTAAGGCACAATGTTAAGCATCATATGGTTCAGGACTTTTTTCTACTTAATTATTGGACCTATCCAAAATGTTACAATATGTCTTTATTCAATTGTATTAAATATTTTTTTCTAAATTTTAACCCAATACCCCAAATGGAATACAGAAATCAGCGAGTTTTGTCATTTTTTCCAACATTTTGCACTAAAATGCCAATATTTGAGCACATATGTTATATATGAAGCCAGGAAAAACTTGAATATATATGCTGTACAACATTCTATTGCTTCAATTTGATCAGTTTATGTTGAAAATAATTTTAAAAAATAATTCCAGATTCCGGCGGTTTTTGACAAAAATACACATTTTTCGCCCCAAAATTAAGGCATTTCCAAACATCATGCGGTTTAGAACTCTTTTCTATTTAATCATTGGACCTTACCCTGCATAAAAAGGTTACAATATTTCTTTTTTCTATTGTATTAGACATATTTCTAATTTTTAGTTAAATACCCCTAATGTATTACCGAAATCAGTGATTTTATTCAATTGTTTTAAAAATTTACCCCAAATCTCGATATTTAAGTATCGGATCCATAAATTATATATTGGGACATGTAGAGATGAGTTCCGAGAAAGATTCCATCTATTCAAATTGGTTCTAATGTATTCTATTCTTTTTCTAAAAAATAATTCCAGATTTTGGCGATTTTCGTCTAAAACCGCAACGTTTTCCCCCAAAACTCACTAAAGCCCCAACGCTCAGATGGCACACATGTCTCATTTTGAAACTTTATGTATGTTCTCTCAGAAAATCATACCCTACAAAATTCCCCCCTATATGCACGTATGAAGGTATAAATATAATAAGAATAATGACAAAAGTGATAATTATTATCGTAATCATTATTATATATCATCAGTAATTTGTTTGTGTTCTGTGTTAAAAATATCTTGTTTCGTTCCGTTCCGCTATATATAACTACCCAGAGTCCGCTAAATATAACTACCCCTCTGGATACTTATATTCAGCGGAACGGAACGAAACAAACAAATTGCATCCTACAGCATTAAGCTTTATTAATTAACTGAACTATGTTAATCGTGCTTTACTATAAAATGTACACATAATACGACACTAACTCGGCCAATATGAACCGGAAGTCGGACAATATAAACAACAAGGCCAATATAAAAAAAACTCTCCAATACAAGCTTAAGTAACGTCATTCCCGTTAAGTGACGTCATTGACGCTCGCTTATCAACTTATAAATTAAATTAATTAATCCTACTACAAATAAACGCAAATCATGTAAAAAATATGTTATTAAAATAAAATTCTACTGTAGTGGAAGTTAATTAACAAAATTGTCATTAATTAAGTGTTTTCATATTGTCCGAGTAATTGGTCTCGGACTGTCATGTTGGCTTTCGGCCAACAATGATACAGTCAAAGTATTAGAACAATGAGCGACATCAAACGAAATAAGTATATATATGTATTAAGGTATAAATATGATATAATAAAAAGCAATGTTTTGAATTGTCACAAAATGTCACGGGTAGAGCGTACTGGTCGCACATAGCTCTTGTAAGTTATCGGTTACACCCAAATCTATTGTTCGAGTTGAAACAATTTCACAATATTCATGATCTATTCATGTAACACGTAAAAGCGTGCACATTTTAAGTGGCCACCAGAGAGGTCGTGTCATAAGTTTAGTTTTGTGCTAATGCATGTAAACGTATAGGTATATTTTCCTTAAACGGCAAAATTGTATAAGGGGCCTCTCGTGTAGATTCAATACTGCAGACTTAGCCACGTTTGTCACGGACTGAACGGGGGAACTAATGATTTGGGCGTAATGTTTGCTATAAAACCCATTGTCTTATAGCTCTCGCCGGGACGATCGATAGTACTTTGTTGGAACAGAGATTGGACGGCAAAATTCATAGGCAACATGTGGTTAGTAGTTTTATTAAACTTTTATCGTACATTTGTATTCAGTGGGCGGCGCCATCTTGTTTGGCGGTTACGACATCCGGTTAGCATTAATGTTTCTCAAACATAACTTTAGACTAGCATATGATTTTGAAGTTACTTTATTAGATGTAATTATTGTAATTGATCATTAATTGTAAAACAATATTAATTTGATAACAGTGGATAATAGGTGCATTAGTTAACGTTGGCGTATAACTCAGTGATTGTAATACACGATTGTTAACATTAGTTAACAATGAGATGAGTGACAAGAATAAATGCGTGCATGCATAACTCAGTGAGTGTAATATATGAGTAATTTGATCATGTTTATATTACATGTATTAGGGGCATTGATTAACAGCGACGTACATAGCGTATACATGGCGTTGTAGAATATGTATACATTGCTACTCATCATTAGTACAGCTTACATATATTGATTGAATAATGATTTGTTTGGGTAATGGTAATTATGCAAGATTGTTATGTTTGTCAACCGACCTCTAAAACGTATGTATAATTACAGCCTAAGCCATCCAGGTTTGGAAATAAGCCATCCAGGATATAAGCCATCCAGGGTTGGAGTAAGCCATCTAGGTTTGGATATCCAGGAGTGGAGCTAAGCTTCCACGAATAACGTTTACGAGCGGTGTAGACGGTCCCCGTACCTGCGTCAGCATGGTCAGGTTTTAACTAACGACAACCCCCTGGACACAAGGTGGGCCCGTTACCAATCCTCACTGGAGGAATATTACTCACAATATCAGTGGAGGTTAACTATCATTGCATCGCGTCATCAACCCTTACAGAAGGCATTTGATGACAATCATCCATTGAATTCGCGCATCATCATCTTCATGAGCTCTCGCGCATCACAGTTATCGCGCTAGATCAACATTGTTATAGCTTTAACAACACTTTAGTATCTTAGACATTCAGTATTTATAACAATACTAAGAACGTCTTAAACGTTCAGGAGAACACTCTTTTCATAGTTCATTTGTGTATTCGCTTGTTTTTTTTAGATAATTGTATATATATTAAACATATTTTAAAAGTTGCATTAAACTTATGTAAATGCATTCACCGTCATTGATTCTTTCCTGAGTTAGCCCAACCACTAAGGTCATCCTGTGACAACTGGTTTTCAGAGTAGTGGGATTTTGGGCGACTACGGAGGGAAAGAATCAATAAGTGATCTTTATTATGATATACTAAATCTCTACTTATTATTTTAGAATTGTGTACCACCCTCTGATCCATCAAGGCGACTGTCGACGATCACGGCTACAGCTTGGAAGACAAGTCAAGACACGACAAGGGTAGGGTGAGTCCAAACTGTTGTTTTGTCCGTTCTTTCCTTGGCGCGAGGTCGCAGTGGCCTACACGAGTGGGTCTGAGGCACTTTTGCTCAATAATTTCGGTGTTTGTTTTACCTCCCTTGATATACACATAGTATCCAATTAGGTTGGCGAACAAGACGTTCTACTCATGTTGTGACACTCGAGTATACTTATATTAATGGGAGAAGTAAATATACATGTACATGTTATGCACATTTCTATGATTGTTTAAGGTTTATGTCCAATATCAAATATAGATATTTTATGTAGTGTATATGTTTTGTGGAAGCTAGATACTATCTATACATAACCGTTAGTAGTTAGCGCTAGTACAAATGTGTATGTAAATTGTCCTATGATGATGCCCAGGTATTTACTGAGGACACAGTGACTTACCATTATTAGTTAGGTGAGTAGAATTATTAGTGACGTGTGTATTGTAATTATTGTAGTTAGTAGTCCACAATGTCCATAGACATGACGTCCATAAAGGATCTTACGGAAATGGGTAAGGAGTTAGGGTATGCTGGAGAGGAGCTTAGAACCTTTGTTAAAGACGAACAGGCTAGGGAAAGGGAATTTAGACTTAAGGAAAGAGAATTAGCGTAGCAGGAAAGAGATGAAGAAAGTAGAATAGCTAAAGAGAAGCTAGAAACTGAGAAAGATAGGTTAGAAGTAGAAAGTAGATTAGCTAAAGAGAAGCTAGAATTAGAAAGTAGATTAGCTAAAGAGAAGATAGATGCTGATAAAGAGAAGCTAGAATTCGAAAGTAGATTAGCTACAGAGAGGTTAGAATTAGAAGCTAGGTTAGCTAAAGAGAAGCGAGATGATGAAAGTAGATTAGTAAGGGAAAAGAAAGAGGCGGATAAAGAGCAGATAGAATTAGCACGGCAGTTAGAACATGAGAGGTTCGAAACAGATGGTAGACTAGCGAAGGCTAAGACAACGATGGAGAGGGAGAAATCCGAGTTTGAGCATAAGTTAGCTTTAGAGTTGGAAGCAGCTAAGACACATAGTAAGGAAAGTCAAACTGAAGGGAAAGATAGTTATTCTGGGAAGTTAAAAGGTTCGAAGTTACCATACTTTGATGCTGACAAAGATAACATGGACAGTTACTTGTTACGGTTCGAGCGTTATGCTGAGTTACAGGAATGGACCAAAGATAAGTGGGCAGTTCATTTAAGTGCGTTATTGAGAGGCAAGGCCTTAGATGTATTTTCTAGATTACCTAGTGTAGATGCTCTTGACTATGACAAGTTAAAGGATGCTCTTTTAAAGAGATTTGAGCTAACTGAAGAAGGTTTTAGAAAGCGGTTTAGAGCTTGTCTGCCTGAGAAAGGCGAGTCATTTATTCAGTTTATTAGTAGGTCTAGAAATTACTTAGATAGGTGGTTAGAGTTAGGGAAGGTAGCGCAGACTTATCAGGGCCTCATAGATTTCTTGTTGCGGGACCAGCTATTCAATGTTTGTAGTAGAGATCTGTTCTTATTTCTTAAAGAAAGAAAACTAACTAGTGTAAATGAAATGGCAACTCAAGCAGATCAGTTTGCCGAGGCTAGAGGTGGAGCTCATAATGTAGTGTCGAAAGACAGAACTTTTAGAGATAGGCAAGGGGACGATCATAAACAGAAAGGCCAGAGTGGAAACTATAGAGGTGGAGGTAGTTCGATGGGTTCTAGGGGAGGTAGCAATAGTGGTAACATAGGTAGACCTTTTATTCGTTGTCGTCACTGTAATGGGAATCAGGCTTCACATGAGTGTAGGAAAGCGGTGAAAGTGTCCGCTGTCGTAGACAATTTCAGTGAAAATAGTAGAGTGGACAACAATGTAGGGAGTCGGAACCAAGGTTTTAACAACCCATGGAATTGCGGTAGAGGTAGAGGTGGTCAAAACCGAGGTAGAGGTAGAGGCAGAGGTAGTAATAGTCCGGTTATTAAAATCGAGAGTAGTAGCTGTTGTGTTAAAGCGGATGGTGTAATGGCGAAGATCGGAACATGTCTCTTTCCGTACGCAAATCTTCCAACGGCAGATGGTAGAGTGGATGGCACGGACGTAATTGTAATGAGGGATACAGGTTGTACAGGTGTGGTAGTTAGGCGTAGTTTAGTTACGGATGACCAGTTGGTAGGTAAACAGTCACCGTGTATGTTGTTAAATAAGTCGGTAGAGCACGTGCCAATAGCGAGAATAGATGTAGATACACCTTTCTTTAAAGGGACTACAGAGGCACTATGTATGGATGACCCGATGTATGATTTAACGATAGGGAACATAGATGGTTCAGCACTTCCGGTAATGTCCGATTTTAGAAGTAGCATAAGTAATGCCGTAGAGACTAGAGCGCAGGTTCAGAAGCAAGCTCAGGCTTATAGAAAATTAAAGGTTCCTGCAGCCGTAGGTGACATATCTAAAGCGGAGTTTATAGAAGCACAAACTCAAGACGAGTCATTAGGTCCTTGTAAGGTGAAGGCCAAGGATGGTGTAGTGAAGAAGTGTAAAGGGTCCGGTAGTTGTAAGTTTGTACATAAGAATAGGTTATTGTACCGAGAATTTGAAGATAGTGGTAGTAGACAGTTTCACCAATTAGTGGTACCTACCCAGTATAGAACGACAGTGCTTAAGGCAGCTCATGAGTCGATTATGGGAGGTCATTTAGGCGTAAAGAAAACGTCAGATAGAGTATTGGCAGAATTTTATTGGCCAGGTGTTAGTGGAGATGTAACTAGGTATTGTAGATCCTGCTATGTATGCCAAAGGACAGTACCAAATGGTCGAGTGACCAAAGTACATTTAGGTCAGATGCCACTGATAGATACACCATTTAAGCGGGTAGCCGTAGACATAGTTGGACCAATTTTTCCAGTGTCGGATAGGAAAAATAGGTACATTTTAACCATGGTAGACTATGCAACTAGGTATCCGGAGGCAGTAGCATTGCCCTCAATTGAAACTGAGAGAGTAGCTGAGGCATTAGTTGATATGTTCAGTAGGCTAGGTGTACCAGAGGAAATGCTGACTGATTGTGGGTCACAGTTTACGTCAGAACTTATGGCTGAAGTAAGCAGGTTATTGTCTTTGCGTCAAATCATGACAACACCATATCACCCTATGTGTAACGGGTTAGTCGAACGATTTAACGGGACGTTAAAGCAAATGTTACGGCGTATGTGTACCGAGAGACCCAAAGATTGGGACAAGTATCTCAATGCTTTATTGTTTGCATTTAGAGGTTCCACAAGAGAGTTTAGGATTTTCTCCGTTTGAGTTATTGTACGGTAGGTCAGTTAGAGGTCCCATGAGGATTCTTAGAGAGATGTGGGCAGGTGAAGTAGATAGTGATGAGGTTAAGACTACATATCAGTATGTTTTAGATCTGAAGGAGAAACTAGAGGAGACTTGTAAGATAGCTCAAAGTCAGTTAGTTAAGGCAAGTACCAAGTATAAACGGTACTACGACCAGAAAGCTAGAGCTAGGAAGTTTAAGATAGATGACCAGGTGTTACTGTTACTCCCGACCGACAATAACAAGTTGTTATTACAATGGAAAGGTCCGTTTTACGTTAGAGGGATAGTGAACACTATGGATTACCGTATCGAGATAAACGTAAAGTTAAAGACCTTTCATGCGAATATGCTGAAAGAGTATATCAGTAGAACCGATAATGGGCAACAAGGGGTGTTAACCGTAGTTAATGTTGCAGTTATTGAGGATAGTGAGGAAGACAGTAGTGAGGACACTAGTCCCATGTATTTCCCACTAGTGTAGGTAGGGAGACAGCAGCCGATGTAGACATATCGGGCATGCTTAGTGTAGAGCAGCAACGAGAGATGGGTAGTTTACTCTCGGAGTTCAGTGATGTCTTGTCCGAAAACCCGGGGCAGACAGATGGAGTGCAACATGATATTGTAATCACATCAGGGGAACCAATTAGAATTAAGGGGTATCCCATTCCATTTCACTCCCGATCAATTGTTGATGAGGAGGTGAAAGACATGTTGAAATTGGGTGTCATCGAACCTTCAAACGCCCCATTTTCATCCCCAGTCGTACTTATTAAGAAGAAAGATGGGTCAATTCGATTCTGCATCGATTTTAGGCAGCTCAATAAACGTACCATCTTTGATGCAGAGCCAATGCCTAATATTGAGGAGGTATTCTCTAAACTTGCGGGATATTCGTATTTCTCCAAGTTAGACCTCAGTAAAGGTTATTGGCAAGTCCCACTTTCAGACCGAGCTAAAGAGATGACCTCCTTCGAAACTTCGCAAGGACTTTTTAAGTTCAAGGTCATGCCCTTTGGTCTCGTAAACGCCCCAGCAACATTCTGTAGGTTAATGAGGAAAGTCCTGAAGGATTTGTCCAACACAGACAGTTTTGTAGATGACATCCTGGTGTTTACAACAACATTTGAAGACCATATTAAGGCTCTACGTAATCTGTTGGAACGGCTACGCCGGTTTAAACTGACTGCAAAACCTAGCAAGTGTCACATAGGTTACGCAGATATAGAGTGTCTGGGTCATGTTGTCAGGAGGGACCAGAAATTGAAACCCAACCCCGACAAGGTTAAGGCAATTCAGGAAGCACCAAGACCCGAGACAAAGAAACAAGTTAGGTCATTTTTAGGGTTGGCGGGTTTTTACAGGAAGTTTATTCCAAACTTTTCGGCTATAGCTGCACCTTTGTCAGACTTGACAAAGAAAGGTCAACCCAATAGGATAACTTGGGGGGAAAGCCAGGAGCGAGCTTTTGTCTCTTTAAAAGGGAGTCTGGTCAAAACCCCAATACTAAAATTACCTGAACTTGACCAGGAGTTTATCCTCAGAACGGATGCCTCCGATATCGGGGTGGGTGCAGTCCTACTGCAAGAGCAAGATGGGTGTAGTCTCCCCGTGGCTTACGCAAGTCGGAAACTATTACCCCGGGAATGTAACTACTCTGTTATCGAAATGGAGTGTCTTGCAGTAGTGTGGGGTGTCAGTAAATTCCACCGATATGTTTTTGGTAAGGAATTTGTCTTGGAGACTGACCACCAACCGTTAGCTTATATGAATAAAGCAAAGGTAGCTAACAGTAGGTTAATGAGGTGGGCACTGACTCTGCAGCCTTACCGGATGAAAATTAAAGCGATCCGAGGAAAGGACAATATTGGGGCAGACTATTTAAGTCGCCGCACATAATGACCGGTTTAATACAATAGTGTATTGCAGTGTATTGTACAATAGTAGTATATGTTACGACAGGGCAGTGTACAATTGTAGAATAGTGTTGAAATTGTAATTACATATTATAGTTGGGTTATAACTGCAGTGGTAATAGTTAACATACTCAAGCGATTGAGCGATCAGTTTGTACGTTTTGACGCTCATTTGCTCTGAAGAATTAATAGTTTCTTAACGTGTAAATATTAATTATCATTTTGTTGAATTTTAAAAGTGTAGCACTTTCTTTAAGTGGGGAGATGTTGTCACAAAATGTCACGGGTAGAGCGTACTGGTCGCTCATAGCTCTTGTAAGTTATCGGTTACACCCAAATCTATTGTTCGAGTTGAAACAATTTCACAATATTCATGATCTATTCATGTAACACGTAAAAGCGTGCACATTTTAAGTGGCCACCAGAGAGGTCGTGTCATAAGTTTAGTTTTGTGCTAATGCATGTAAACGTATAGGTATATTTTCCTTAAACGGCAAAATTGTATAAGGGGCCTCTCGTGTAGATTCAATACTGCAGACTTAGCCACGTTTGTCACGGACTGAACGGGGGAACTAATGATTTGGGCGTAATGTTTGCTATAAAACCCATTGTCTTATAGCTCTCGCCGGGACGATCGATAGTACTTTGTTGGAACAGAGATTGGACGGCAAAATTCATAGGCAACATGTGGTTAGTAGTTTTATTAAACTTTTATCGTACATTTGTATTCAGTGGGCGGCGCCATCTTGTTTGGCGGTTACGACATCCGGTTAGCATTGATGTTTCTCAAACATAACTTTAGACTAGCATATGATTTTGAAGTTACTTTATTAGATGTAATTATTGTAATTGATCATTAATTGTAAAACAATATTAATTTGATAACAGTGGATAATAGGTGCATTAGTTAACGTTGGCGTATAACTCAGTGATTGTAATACACGATTGTTAACATTAGTTAACAATGAGATGAGTGACAAGAATAAATGCGTGCATGCATAACTCAGTGAGTGTAATATATGAGTAATTTGATCATGTTTATATTACATGTATTAGGGGCATTGATTAACAGCGACGTACATAGCGTATACATGGCGTTGTAGAATATGTATACATTGCTACTCATCATTAGTACAGCTTACATATATTGATTGAATAATGATTTGTTTGGGTAATGGTAATTATGCAAGATTGTTATGTTTGTCAACCGACCTCTAAAACCTATGTATAATTACAGCCTAAGCCATCCAGGTTTGGAAATAAGCCATCCAGGATATAAGCCATCCAGGGTTGGAGTAAGCCATCTAGGTTTGGATATCCAGGAGTGGAGCTAAGCTTCCACGAATAACGTTTACGAGCGGTGTAGACGGTCCCCGTACCTGCGTCAGCATGGTCAGGTTTTAACTAACGACAACCCCCTGGACACAAGGTGGGCCCGTTACCAATCCTCACTGGAGGAATATTACTCACAATATCAGTGGAGGTTAACTATCATTGCATCGCGTCATCAACCCTTACAGAAGGCATTTGATGACAATCATCCATTGAATTCGCGCATCATCATCTTCATGAGCTCTCGCGCATCACAGTTATCGCGCTAGATCAACATTGTTATAGCTTTAACAACACTTTAGTATCTTAGACATTCAGTATTTATAACAATACTAAGAACGTCTTAAACGTTCAGGAGAACACTCTTTTCATAGTTCATTTGTGTATTCGCTTGTTTTTTTTAGATAATTGTATATATATTAAACATATTTTAAAAGTTGCATTAAACTTATGTAAATGCATTCACCGTCATTGATTCTTTCCTGAGTTAGCCCAACCACTAAGGTCATCCTGTGACATGAATACTTACAGTTATTATCCTAATCATTATTATAAATTGTCACTATATAGTTTGTCCTCTATTTTGAAATTATCTTGCTCCGTTCCGCTAAATATAAATATCCTCCTGGATAATTATATTTAGCGAACGGAACGGAACAAGACACTTTTATTCCACAGCATAAAGTTTATTTACAATACAAAATGATGTTGACATATGCTTTAAAACTGTTTACATCATGCATGTTTTTTTTTATATATATTCTACGCTCTTTGTTATAGTTATATACTATTTTGTTCGTGTACTTTTCAAATGTGTCAGGTTGTGCCCTGATAGTCAACATTTTACAGCCGCACAAGACGATGTGCTTGAATACAGATATAGATAAATACAATGCTTTAAACATGTATGGTTAATATCATAATCATTATTATATATTATCACCATGTTGTTGCTATTTTGAAATTATCTTGTTCCGCTCAGTTCCGCTAAATATAACTACCCCGCTGGATAATTATATTTAGCGGAACGGAACGGAACGGAACAAGATATTTATAACACAGACCACAAACAAAATAGTGATAATATATAATAATGATTACGAAAATAAATATGACTTTTGTCATTATTCTTATTATATTGATACCTTCATACGTGCATATAATTGTTTCGTATTTTTCTGCTCACTGTTGTAAAACTCGGCTGTATCAGGACTGTGGACAGAGTTTGCTGCATAAAATACACATATGAAGTCCTAAATTAAATGCTTATATTTGGAAAGCCCTTGGAACATGAAACAAAAACAGATTAGAATAATAGAAAGAAATGCATGACGGGTAAACCTTTAATGCACTGTGTCGGACCAGTCAGGAAGTACTTCCGGGTCGTAGGGTGCTGAAATAGTTCCTTGAAAGAATTCAAAATTTCTAGTTTGCATGTTTTTTTCCCAAGATTAGTTTCTATTTCATTGTTAAATCTAACCTGAGGTTAAAGTAGTATGTCTGTTGTCATGAATAGTAAGTATTTTACTGTGTTTGTCAGGATTATTTCTTTGGAAAGTATGAGCACAGAGGTTAGGTAGAGATGTGGTTTTGACAGATGTTTATTTCAAAATATGCATAGTGTGAATGAATGACCCGAAATGTTGAAAAACTGAATCGGTGTTTTATTCCAGATATGGGACCGTTTGTTAGCCAAATGTGTTTAATGCATAAAATAAAAACGAATGTTATTGCATTGTGTTCAATCAGCTGATTTTCATCGGTCTGACACTGCACATATCAAAATTATTTCTTATCGTAAACATAGCTTTATACTGTGGAATACAATTGACTTGTTTCGTTCCGTTCCGCTAAATATAATTATCCAGGGGGTTAGTTCTATTTAGCGGAACGGAACGAAACAAGATAAGTTCAGCACAGAACACAAACAAAATAGGGCTAATAAATAAATTATGATAACGATAATAATTTTCACTATTGTCATTCTTCTTATTATATTTATACAATCATATAATTGCTTTTTCTTTTTTCTACTCACTGATGTAAAACTCGACTGTACCAGGACACTATCTGACACATAAACCACACTTATAACTTCTACCGTTGGCTGGACTGATGCCACGTGCATGTACCGCGACCATTGGCTGTTCAAACACATCACATAAGACTAACAGTATTGCATTTTGATATTGATAAAATATAGTTAAACATAATTTAAGCATGTCCTAGCTTGACCCCTATAACAATCAGTAGTCAGTAGTCGCACCCTGTGTCCAAACTTCGAGAGCCGTTAACACTCCCGTGGGGACCTGTCTGGCCACTGACCGGCCACGGCAAATTTGGTTGCAATGTTTTGTTTCGTTCCGTTACGCCAAATATAACTAACCCCCGGATAATTATATTTGGCGGAACGGAACGGAACAAGATAAACACACAACACAAAACGAACATGAGCGAAACGTGAATTATTGTTTTGCTTTTTAATTTTAATATGTTTTGTTTGATTATATAGATTATATAAAGTCAGATTATAAGATGGAAAAAAAATAAAAAATTGGAGACATTCATACAATAAAGTTGTTTTCCCCAATTTGTATTTATACCTTTATACATATATGTAATTGTTTCGTTTTTTGACGCTCAATGCAGGGGCGGATCCAGGATTTCAGCTTAGGGGGGGCGTAATATTTTGGTCAATTTTCGGGTCCGTCTCTAGCCTCATAAAACGTTTGCGGTAGTGCATTTATAGGGTAAAAAAGTCCGTTTTCAAAAAAAAGGATTTAACAATGTGTTAATTAAACCACTTATTAGCCATTATGCGGCGAGCGAGCGAAAAAAAAATTATACTGAGGGCGTCCATCTAAATTGTTTGATGTTTTATCTACAGTAACATGGACATACACGTATGAATAACAAAAGTCCGTTTTCAAAAAAAAGAATTTAACAATGTGTTAATTAAACCACTCATTAGCCATTATGCGTCAAGCGAGCGAAGCGAGCGAGAAATTTTTTTATACTGAGGGCGTGCAACGAAATTGTTTGATATTTTATCTACAATAACATGGACATACATGTATGAATAAAAAAAAGTCCGTTTTCAAATAAACGGATTTAACAATGTGTTAATTAAACCACTCATTAGCCATTATGCGTTGAGCGAGCGAGAAATTTGTTTATACTGAGGGCGTGCAACGAAATTGTTTGATATTTTATCTACAATAACATGGACATACATGTATGAATAAAAAAAGTCCGTTTTCAAATAAACGGATTTAACAATGTGTTAATTAAACCACTCATTAGCCATTATGCGTCGAGCGAGCGAGAAATTTGTTTATACTGAGGGCGTCATCGAAATTGTTTGATATATTATCTACAGTAACATGGACATACATGTATGAATAAAAAAGTCCGTTTTCAAATAAAAGGATTTAACAATGTGTTAATTAAACCACTCATTAGCCATTATGCGTCGAGCGAGCGAGAATTTTTTTTATACTGAGGGCGTGCAACGAAATTGTTTGATATTTTATCTACAATAACATGGACATACATGTATGAATAAAAAAAGTCCGTTTTCAAATAAACGGATTTAACAATGTGTTAATTAAACCACTCATTAGCCATTATGCGTCGAGCGAGCGAGAAATTTGTTTATACTGAGGGCGTGCATCGAAATTGTTTGATATATTATCTACAGTAACATGGACATACATGTATGAATAAAAAAAGTCCGTTTTCAAATGAAAGGATTTAACAACGTGTTAATTAAACCACTCATTAGCCATTATGCGTCGAGCGATCGAGAATTTTGTTTATACTGAAGGCGTGCATCGAAATTGTTTGATATATTATCTACAGTAACATGGACATACATGTATGAATAAAAAAAGTCCGTTTTCAAATAAAGGGATTTAACAATGTGTTAATTAAACCACTCATTAGCCATTATGCGTCGAGCGAGCGAGAATTTTTTTTTATACTGAGGGTGTGCATCGAAATTGTTTGATATATTATCTACAGTAACATGGACATACATGTATGAATAAAAAAGTCCGTTTTCAAATAAAAGGATTTAACAATGTGTTAATTAAACCACTCATTAGCCATGATGCGTCGAGCGAGCGAAGCGAGCGAGAAAATGTTTTATACTGAGGGCGTATTTGATATTTTATCTACAGTAAAATGGACATACATGTATGATCCGGAATTTTTAGGGGGGGGCGCGCGCCGGGTGCGCCCCCCCCCCCCCCCCCCCCCCCTGGATCCGCTAGTGCAATGTTCTAATACTTTGACAGTATCAGAGCATAACCTGATACACATATATACATGTATGAAGCGCTTTATAAATGGTATTTTTGGGAAGCTCTGGAACACAAACAAACAGAATATAACAATAGATATGATGAGAAAGGTTTTAAAACATACAACATCACTTTATATCTTACCTACAGAACATTTGGAATGAAAATGTCTTGTTCCGTTCCGTTCCGCCAAATATAATAGTTATATTTAGCGAAACGGAACGGAACAAGAACATTTAAACAAACAACACAAACTAGAATAGATTTAGTTCAGTGTTTAATAATATAGATCATATATTTCGTATTCAAAGAGAGAGAAAAACACAATTTTGAGACATTCATACAAACAAGTGGATTTCCCCAATTGGTACCCCAGAACCTGTTTCGTATCGTTCCGTTCCGTTCCGCTAAATATAATAAGCCATACATTTGTCCATAGAATTGTCCATTTATCTAAAAATGGCACACGAGACATCATTTCTAAATTAAATACGGCATGTAATCACATCATCCACATTTCAAAGTCATTGTAAAAAAAAAAGAAGCTATTCTTTCAATGGCATGTACTTTCAAAATAATCTCAGTGCTATAGTATGGTGGCACTGACAGGTTTTAATTGTCAAATTATTATAAATGGCAACTATATTAACACAAATGAGTGACTGTTGATAATAGAAACATGGCAACACAAGAGTAATTTATTATTATATTCCTATAAAAACAGCATAAACTAAATAATAACATACAATACCTGTTTATCGGAATGTTTCACTCTACATACAATTCACCTTCATGCTTTTCATGTGTATCATGTGCGTGTGTTGAAGGCACATGGCGTATAAAGAAAATCTTCATGTTTAACAATGGTGTACTTCGAATTTTGGATGATGTGATGACATGGCTTACTTTATTTAGAAATGATGTCTCGTGTGCCATTGTTAGATAAATGGACAATTCTATGGACACATTTATTTAACATAAAAAACAAAACATCTTAGAGTAAAATTGCACGAAACTTTTCGAATATAAAGGGCACTATTTCTGCCAAATAAATATTGTTTCTGATATTATGTTCACATCAATAGTGTTGCATTAATGTCATACAATGTTCATGCCTATAATATGCATTTGGATGGAAATTTCAATTAACCATACCCCATCCATTTTGGGTTTTCTTTTCAAAGATGGCTGACCAATAGCCCTTAAACAACATTCATTTCTGATGAGCTTGGATAGATTAAGTGGTACAGGTGCCCGTGATTACTCGACGGCCACGGCCTGCATGTCGAGCTCGTAAATATTGGAAACCTTTATTTCGGAGTAAAGCAAGCGTTGGCATAATGAAATGGTTGATGAGAGGAAGACATCGATGCAGTTTTGACCGACCATTCGAGTCTGAGATTCACAAGTTGTACTACAAACAGGATGTGACCACAAATGCGGAGAAAATAGGTCACAGTGTTAATATGTTGTCAAGCTATGTTTTGGATGCAATTTGGTACATATATTGCAGTTAAAGATAACATGTAAAGGTGTACAAAAAACTGGGCATGCCCTCTATTTGAAGACAGCAGGCATATTAATACTTCCTATTAGGGTATATTTGGGTAGTAGGGTGATAACATATGCGACTAATACTCTCTTTTCAATCATTTGGCGAAAATATGCAGCAAATACTCATTTTACAAGCTCCGTTTACTTCCAATGTGTAACAGGAAACGTCAATATTCGCTCTTATTGACGTGTAGTAAAGTCATATTGGGTGTGTAATGTATACTCGTTCGTGGTTTGTTGCAATTTTCTGTTCATGTCAAATAAAGAATGTAACGTGATGTAAACAATGTTGATTTCATTGCGAACATTCCCACAATGCAACGATAATAATTATGTTTGTTAATAATGTTTTTGGTGAAAATTAAATGTTACACCTTGTTTTATTGTTCTAATTTAAGAATGCGTATGCAATAAAAAGGTTATTAGATGTATATTGGGATATATGCACTCGTTTTTTCGCGCATAATTATTGCGCTCCTAAAGTCGTGCAATATTAATACGCGAAAGAACTCGTGTATATATCCCAATACAAATCTAATAACCTATAAATATTGAAAGTCAGAATCTAAAAACAATCTGCATAGGAGCCTATCTATTAGGTAGGGGAAGATAATCAAAATGAAGATTCCCATCAGACCTGCTTCCGCTAGGGAGCGAAACCCACTACTGAGGCACGTTAACTTGTACAAGAAAACAGTGATACAATGTATCACAAGCCGGTCAGAACAGTTACATTAGAAAACAGTCAGGGGAATGAATATGATAAAAATAAACGAACAGTGTGTACATGTTAGAATTTTTTCCGTACATATACGTAGTCTATGGTATATATTGTTTTGACGATTTAGGTCACAGTGTTAATATGTTGTCAAGCTATGTTTTGGATGCAATTTGGTACATATATTGCAGTTAAAGATAACATGTAAAGGTGTACAGAAAACTGGGCATGCCCTCTATTTGAAGACAGCAAGCATATTAACACTTCCTATTTGGGTAGTAGGGTGATAACATGCGACGAATACTCTCTTTTTGAATCATTTGGCGAAAATATGCAGCAAATACTCATTTTACAAGCTCCGTTTACTTTCAATGTGTAACAGGAAACGTCAATATTAGCTCTTATTGACGTGTAGTAGTCATATTGGGTGTGTAATGTATACTCGTTCGTGATGGGTGCAATTTAAAGAATGTCACGTGATGTAAACAATGTTGATTTCATTGTGAACATTCCCAAAATGCAACGATAATATTTTTGTAAATAATGTTTTTGGTGAAAATTAAATGTTACACATTGTTTTATTGTTCTAATTTAAAAATGCGTATGCAATAAAAAGGTTATTAGATTTATATTGGGATATATGCACTCGTTTTCTTGCGCATAAATATTGCGCTCCTAAAGTCATGCAATATTAATACGTGAAAGAACTCGTGCATATATCCCAATACAAATCTAATAACCTATAAATATTGAAAGTCAGAATCTTAAAAAGAATCTGCATAGGAGCCTATCTATTAGGTAGGGGAAGATAATCAAGATGAAGATTCCCATCAGACCTGCTTCCGCTAGGGTGCATAACCCACACGGCGTAGAGGTGTTAATGCGCTAACTACTGAGGCACGTTAACTTGTACAAGAAAACAGTGATACAAAGTATCACAAGCCGGTCAGAACAGTTACATTAGAAAACAGTCAGGGGAATCAATATGATAAAAATAAACGAACAGTGTGTAGATGTTAGAATTTTTTCCGGACATATACGTAGTCCATGGTATATTCATTAGTCTACAATTGTTTTGACGATTTACGGAAATTAGCGAACCAGTCTCGCATTTTTTTTACAGAAATATACGAGGTTTTAATCATATAGTAAAGTGATTTACGGAAATTACCGAACCCGTCTCGTATTCTTTTACGGATATATACGAGGATTTAAAAGTTATATAGTAGTAGGTACAAAAGTAATTTATCGTTTACGGAAATAGACCAGGTTTACCGAACGTTTACGGTTTTCATGAAAATAAAGAATTGTCCGCCATTGTGGTGTGTGGAAGTTTGGATTCATTGTAGAAGTTTGAATACATTCAGGTATTACTAAACATAGAAAAATGGTTTCCGCTCAATAACTTTAGTTAGGAATGATATATTGCCCTGAAACTTGATGTGTACGTAGCTTATATGAAAAGCAAGTTTGGGATGGCATTTGGGATCAAGGTCACTGTTTTTAATTTTGGCATCTGTGTTGTATAATGTTATAATATGAATAGGATATACATCTGAAATAGTATGTGTAATGATCACTACATAGAATGTTGTTTCATGATTAGAATGTGAGGAATTGGGGAAATATCATGGTTAGAATATGATGAATTAGTAAATTGTCATAGTTATAAGTGGAGCAGACCTATTCAAACTATTTAGAAGATGCTTCAGTTAAAGTTTTATCAACTCTGTTTAATAATTAAAGAGGTGCTGCTTATTTTAAAATCAGACAACATCAAAAAGAGACATATATAGCTGTACACACAAACAGTTAGTAATATTCAAACACAATTTCCTTCATTCTTATAATTAACATTAATTATTGAACAAATGCAAGTTATGTAAAACAAGAGGGCCAAGATGGCCCTATATCGATCACCTGAATACTGGTCCATTATCAAACTTCTTCAAAATCTCATGGTCATGTACAATCTGTGCAAGTTTGGTTAAGATTGTTCAAGAAATGTGGCCTCTGTTGTGTTAACAACATTGATATAAAGACACTGACAAAGTTTGGTAAAGATCAAATGCAAAATGAAGGTGCTAGAGTGTAACCCCTGGGGCATGGCCAAATGTGACCCCAGGGCTACATGTTATATATGAGCTGTGTGCCTTGTGGTTTCAGAGAAGGAGATTTTTTAAGTTTTTTCCTATACAAGTCTATGTGACCCCTGGGGCAGGGCCAAAATTGACCCCAGGGTCACCATTTGAACAAACTTGGTGGAGGACCATAAGCTTATAGCAAATGCAGAATATTAAACCTCTGGCTCTTGCAGTTTCAGAGAAGAAGATTTTTTAAAGTTTTTCCCTATACAAGTCTATGTAAAACTGTGACCCCGGGGCAGGCCAAATGTGACCCAGGGTCACCAGTTAGACAAACTTGGTAAAGGCCCATAATCTTACAGTAAATGCAAAATAGTAAACCTCTGGCTCTTGTCGTTTCAGAGAAGAAGATTTTTTCCCCCCTATATAAGGCAATGTAAAACTGTGACCCCAGGGGCGGGGCCAAATTTGACACCAGGGTCACCATTTGAACAAACTTGGTAGAGGATAATAAGCTTATAGCAAATTCAAAATATTAAACCTCTGGCTCTTGCAGTTGAAGAGAAGATATTTTAAAGTTTTTCCCTATACAAGTCTATGTAAAACTGTGACCCTCGGGGCGGGGCCAAGGTCACCAGTTAAACAAAGTTAGTAAAGGACCATAATCTTATAGTAAATGCAAAATATTAAACCTCTGGCTCTTGTAGTTTCAGAGAAGAAGATTTTTATTCCTATATAAGTCAATGTAAAACTGTGACCCCCGGTGTGGGGGGGGGGGGGGGGGGGGCGGGCAAATTTTACCCCAGGGTCACCATTTGCACAAACTTGGTAGAGGACCATAAGCTTATAGCAAATGCAAAATATTAAACATCTGGCTCAAGCAGTTTCACAGAAGAAGATTTTTTAGGTTTTCCCTATACAAGTCTATGTAAAACATGTGACCCCTGGGCAGGGCCAAATGTGACCCCAGGGTCACCATTTGAACAAACTTGGTAAAGAACCATAATCTTATAGTAAATGCAAAATATTAAACCTCTTGCTGTTGCATTTTCAGAGAAGATGATTTTATTTTTTTCCCCGTATAAGCCGGGGCGGGGCCAAATTTGACCCAAGGTCACCATTTGAACAAACTAAGTAGAGGACCATAAGCTGATGCTACATGTAATACATGAAATCTCTGTGCCTTGTGGTTTCAGAGATTTTTTAAAATATTTTCCTGTATGTCTATGAAAACCATGCAAAATCACAATATACAAACTTTGGACCCCCAGGGCAAGGTAATTTTTGACCCCAGGAACTTCGTTTGAACAAACTTGATAGTCCAGGCGTTGGTGCTCATTTTAAAAGAAAAACTGTCAAAATCTGTCCAGCAGTTCTTGAGAAGAAGAATTGTTAAGGTTTCGACTATATATGGTAATGGCGGCCATTTAGGATGTCGTACTGACCTAATTTTAACAAATCTAAAAAGCATTTACCTATGGATCATTCACGTGAAGTTTGGTCAAAATTGGCCAAGCGGTTTCTGAGGAGAAGTCGTTTGAAGTAAAAGTAAACGGCGACGACGGACGACGACGACGGACGACGGACGAAGAGTGATCCCAATAGATCACCTTGAGCCTTCTAAAAACTAACGGATTTTCATGAAACTTTACACGAATGTTACTCCTGTTACACAAATTATTTTCACTTGAGAAATATTGAAAATAAAATGTATTTACTCTGACAAAAAAAGTATTGTTTAATGATTAACAAACCCTACCCCTTCAAATAATGACAAGCATATAAAAGGTAATGATACCTTTCCAATGCCTAACTTTTTAGATATATTCAGGAGAGCGTTTCAAGGTCATGGACTTCTTGTTTCAACATCAATTGTTTTGTGAAAAAGTAAAAAAAAAAAGTGGAGCCAAATACGTCAATACGAAGAATCTGAACGTTATAACTGTACCTGTTACTGTGGCTATATAAAAAAAAATGGCTAAGCACAACCCACAGAATGCTGGTGTTTTTATTATGATGTGTACAAGGTAAAAGCAGTCCCGAAAGACTACATTATACGTTTTACTATGGAATGCGGGTTGGGACATGCTAATTGCCATTTGCTAATTGCCATTTGTAGTATGGAATGCGGGTTGGTATTTGCTATTTGTCAGTTGCCAATTGCTATTTGCCAATTGCTATTTGCCATTTGCTATTTGCAAATAGTGACTTCTGAAAGAAATAATTTATAATTAAAGAAATTTTGATATGATATTTGTGAAATTGACTTTTTATGTCGCTTTATCTTTTATATTGTAAGATTCATTTTATCAGCGTGTTTCAAATAAAACTATTGTATATAAAACGTGTGTATAAGTACATACTTTCGATTTCCTGTGATAATAATTCATGAGTAATAGGATATGGCAATTTGCTATTTGCCAATTGCCATTTGCTATTTGCCAATTGCCATTTGCTATTTGCCAATTGCCATTTGCTATTTGTTAATTGTCATTTGCCAATTGCTATTTGCCATTTGCTATTTGCTATTTGCTAATTGCCATTTGCCAATTGCTATTTGCCATTTGCTATTTTGCTTGTGATAAACCCAGGGATCCGGGATCATCCTGGACCTAAATTATATATTATTGGTGATACATTCATTATTTGCGATTTCTTTGTTGAAGTTTTGAAAGAAATAATTTATAATTAAATAAATTTTATTTGTGAAATTGGCTTTTCATGTCGCTTTGGCAATCAGCAAGTGGCAAATAGCAATTGGCAATTAGCATGTCCCAAAACGCATTTCATATTTTACATCAGGGTTATTCATACGGGTCCGGCTCATGTGATTTGTCGCTAAATACCAGTTGAAATCGAACAAAATTATCCTGCATGAGATAGGAAGACATCTGAGTCCACCATGTTCTTTTTTCCTACCATTCTATAATATGGCTGCTGGACTCAGATGTCTTCCTAACTCATGTTTGATAATTTTGTTCGATATTAACTGGTATTTAGCAACAAATCACATGATCCGGACCCCTATGTTTTTAGGGAACTATGTTTAACACTTTTGGGGATCTAGGGAACAGTGTAAATACTTTTAGGGATCTAGGGAACATGGGCAAAATACTTTTGGGGAACTTTGGAAAATACTTTTGGAGATATAGGAAACAATGGCCATTACTTTAAGAGATCTGAGGAACAAGGACCCCCGCCCGCCCTCCCCACCACCCCCTACCCTACCCAAACGCTCGCGGTACCCCGTTAGTTTTTCTACATAACTTGCATTTGTTCAATAATTAATGTTAATTATAAAAATGATATAAAGGAAATTGTGTTTCAATATTACTAACTGTTTGTGTGTACAGCTATATATGTCTCTTTTTGGTGCTGTCTGATTTTAAAATAAGCAGCACCCCTTCAATTATTAAACAGAGTTGATGAAACTTTAACTGAAGCATCTTCTAAATAGTTTGAATAGGTCTGCTCCACTTATAACTATGACCATTTACTAATTCTTCATATTCTAACCATGCTATTTTCCCAATTCCTCACATTCTAATCATGAAACAAAATTCTATTTGGTGATCCATTACATATACTATTTCAGAAGTATATCATATTCATATTATAACATTATACAACACAGATGCCAAACTTAAAAACATGTTCGTTTTGTCTCATGATGACTAGTTTATCTAGTGCTCAAACCGTTCATGATAAATGTGTTTTGATTGTTGACAATTACAAATATAACAAGAAAAGATATAACGTTTACGTTATAGATGTGGACAGTTCTATGCGAGTGATTTTTTTGAATAGCGTAGTTTTGCATATGCAATCCAAAGCTTCCAATCCATATAAGCTACCTACCCATAACGTTTCATTCCAATATCTCATTCCTAACTAAAGCAAAGTATAAGAGTATGAGAGTGGATCTTTGGAAACGGCCGAACACGACACATACGAAATATTGCAGTTTCATTTTGATTGAGACTGTTCATGGACGGTAGTGAAATATGCTAGCTACTCTAGCCCCGGGTTGAGCAGAACTCCTGTTCATAAAATCAATAGTACATAATTTTAACCATCCCGAAGATGGCATGCAATAGAGATATTTTCTTCCCCCATGTCCAGTGGCGTATGGTCCCAGTATCTAATTACAAAATACTATTCCCCGAAGAGCGAAATAAACAAAATGGAATTTAGTTGGGAGCAGCGGTTATGACGCAAGCGTATCACAAGTAACAGCCAAAAGACTAAACTAAAAAGCAGACAACATATCCTATGAGTGGTTAAACAATACCCAGAGCCTTTTATTGGCCGGAGTAGTGGAACCACCGAATCGAAAATTAAGAAAACAAAAGCAATTGAAAATGTACCACCGATAACTAAATATAAGTATCGGACTCGGCGATCTCCAAAGATCGAATGAATAACAGTCCTGATTGCAAGCGCGGGAAGACGTTTTACTGCCGCCACACTGCACAAGCAACGCCACTGTGCTATATAAAAGAGTACAAGAAAAGTTTTACGCAAGCGTAAAATAGCTGCCGAAACGAAATAGCATATATCTGGGTAGGGACTGGAAACGAAGTTTAACATAATAACATATCAAGGCACGGGTGTTAAAACAATATTGAAAAAAAAATAATGTTGACGTAAATACGCCACAACCTTTTTTTTTCTTACCAGACACATTCTTCCCGAGTTTTACCATCAGTTGTTCCTACCAAACATTTTGAATCAAGGTGAGCGACCTCGCTTCTCTCTGTTCAAATATCTTGATTTGCCTTACATACTGATTACAATTCAACTTTGGAGCACGACGTGCTAGAAGTACACATCAGCACAGAAATACAGGTATTCACATGTAAGGGATGCCTGTGCGTTAGCGTGTGCATTACAACAGACGTCTCACTGCTACCATGTGTAATTATAAGATTGCGTTATCAAAGTGAAAAACTCAAAGAAACTGTTCATTGCTACCTTACCATTACATGTGCAATTATGGAAACCATATAGGCAGCGAATAAACCCATCGACTAGTGTATAACACGGCGGTATTTACGAGAATACCGCATTATAAATGGGTATTATTCCATAAAAAGGCATTATTCCATTAAAATACAGATTTGCACTTATTCCATTCCAATACTTGCGTTTCATTCAGTTTCACTTACAGTTTCATTATGCTCCGTAAAAAATCCCGGACGTGAAGATCCCGGAAATATTGCCGCATTCTACACTTTAGTAGACTGCTCTACGAAAACGTCATTTGAGGCAATAAAACGGCAAGCTTTGAACATTGAAAATATGTGTTTATACCATTCTTAGACGGTAAGTTTTTTAGACGGGTTCCCTAGGAATTTAAGTTGTAATGCATGCTTATTGTCGGCTACATGATTCACAGTCTGTTAACCATAGACATATTCTAAACCCATATAAGAGTCAGCTGCCTAAGGCAGCTGAATGGGAGTGGACCTTTGGAAACGGCCGAACACGACACATACAAAATGTTGCAGTCTCGGTTTTGATTTGTTCATGAACGGTAGGAAATATGCTAGCTACCTCTCACGCCCTCTAGCCCCGGGTTGAGTAGAACTCAATATTCATAAAATCAATAGTACATAATTGTAACCCTCCCGAAGATGGAATGCATATGGCGGTGGACATAGATATCTTTTCTTCCCCTATGTCCAGCAGCGTATGGTCCCAGTATCTAACAAAATACTATGCCCCGAAGAGCGAAATAATCAAAATGGAATAATTATATGTATACGCATTTGTATGCCCCCGAAGAGTAGTCGCACTGTCTGTCCGTTCGTCTGTACAATCGTGTCCGCTTTATAACTCTGACAATAATGGACGGATTTTCAAATAACTTCGCACAATTGCTCACCACAACAAGACGACGTGTCGCGCACAGAATCCAGGTCCGTGACTCCAAGATCAAGGTCACACTTATAGATCAAAGGTCAAAATCCGTTCGTCTGTACAATCGTGTCCGCTTCATAACTCTGACAATAATGGACGGATTTTCAAATAACTTTGCACAATTGCTCACCACAACAAGACGACGTGTCGCGCACAAAATCCAGGTCCGTGGCTCCAAGGTCAAGGTCACACTTAGAGGTCAAAGGTCAAAACAAAGTGCTTTCGTGTCCGGTTAATAACTCTGACATTCATGGACAGATTTTCAAATAACTTGGCACAATTGCTCACCACAACTAGACGACGTGTCGTGCACAAAACCCAGGTCCGTGGCTCCAAGGTCAAGGTCACACTTGGAAGTCAAAGGTCAAAACAAAGTGCTTTCGTGTCCGGTTAATAACTCTGACATTCATGGACAGATTTTCAAATATATTGGCACAATTGCTCACCACAACTAGACGACGTGTCATGCACAAAACCCAGATCCGTGGCTCCAAGTCAAGGTCACATTAAGAGGTCAAAGGTCAAATTGTGTCCAGTCAATAACTCTGGCATTCCTGGACGGATTTCAAATAACTTGGCACAAATGCTCAGCACAACCAGACGACATGTCGCGCACAAAATCCAGGTCCGTCGCTCCGAGGTCAAGGTCACACTTAGAGGTCAAAGGTCAAATCATGTCCGGTCAATAACTGGCATTTCTTGACGGATTTTGAATTAACTTGGCATAAGTGCTCACCACAACAACATGATGTGTCGCGCACAAAATCCAGGTCCGTGGCTCCAAGGTCAAGGTCACACATAGGTCAAAGGTCAAATCGTATCCGGTCAATAACTCTGGCATTCCTGGACGGATTTTCAAATTACTTGCATAAGTGCTCACCACAATAAGACGATGTGTCGAGCACAAATCCAGGTCTGTGGCCCCAAGGTCAAGGTAACACTTAGAGGTCAAAGGTCAAATTGTGTCAGACAATAACTCTGGCATTCCTGGACGGATTTTCGAATACTTGTTTTAATTTTTTTTTTTAATTTTTCACATTATTTTTTTATTATTATTTTTTTTTTAATTTTTCGTTATTTTTTTTTTTTAATTTTTTTTTAATTTTTTTTTTTAAATTTTATTTTATTTCATTTCTTTTATTTTATTATTTTTTTGTACTTTTTGTTTTTATTTTTTTTATTTTTTTTAATATATATATATTTTTTAATTATTTTTAAATCTATCTTTTGGTTTCATATTGCTCCGAGGTCAAGGTCACACTTACAGGTCACTTCGGGGGCATTTGTCACTTACTGTGACATTTCTTGTTGAGAACTATTTTTATGGCTAACTGGTAGAACGTGAAAACAACATGACTATTGCTTTATAATGTATAACTGTATATAGCAGCAACTATTTCGAAAGTTTTTAGTGATTCACGATGTCAGTGAATTATTATTAATGATAAGACGAAATTAAGAAACATGTTTAGACACCACTGGATTGTTATTGTGTTGAAATATAGCATATATAGAAATCTTGTTATCGTTATATCTCCTGTATTCAAGATCGGATTCGATCAAAACGTTCATAGATTGTAGAGTTTAGCGTCTATTTGTGCAAGAACAGAAAGGTAGAGGGGCATTCCGGATCTGAACGCTATACCAATTGACAAAATGCAAACATGGAAAGAAAGAACAACTCGCGTCGGGCGCTATTTCCCCCCATTACTATTCATTTTTCCTGTACTTTGTTATTCATGGCATGTTCATCTTATTCAGATTTTGTCCGTTACACAAACCCCGCCGCATTCAGCACTTTTAGTGCTTTGATTAACCTTGACCTTGATCCCAAAGGCCATCCCAAACTTGCTTTTCATATAAGCTACGTACACATCAAGTTTCAGGCCAATATATCATTCCTAACTAAAGTTATTGAGCGGAAACCATTTTTTTATGTTTAGTAATACCTAAATGTATCCAAACTTCCACACACCAAAATGGCGGACAATTCCTTCTTTTCAAGAAACCCGTAATCGTTCGTTAAACCTCGTCTATTTCCGTAAACGATTTCCGGACCAATACGATAATTACTTTTATACCTACTACTATATAACGATTAAAACCTCGTATATATCCGTAAAAAAATACGAGACTGGTTCGGTAATTTCTGTAAATCTCTTTTGTACTATATGATTTCCGTAAAAAAATGCGAGACCGGTTCGCTAATTTCCGTAAATCGTCAAAACAATATATACCATAGACTACGTATATGTACGGAAAAAATTCTAACATGTACACACTGTTCGTTTATTTTTATCATATTCATTCCCCTGACTGTTTTCTAATGTAACTGTTCTGACCGGCTTGTGATACATTGTATCACTGTTTTCTTGTACAAGTTAACGTGCCTCAGTAGTTAGCGCATTCACACCTCTACCCCGTGTGGGTTTCGCTCCCTAGCGGAAGCAGGTCTGATGGGAATCTTCATTTTGATTATCTTCCCCTACCTAATAGATAGGCTCCTATGCAGATTGTTTTTAGATTCTGACTTTCAATATTTATAGGTTATTAGATTTGTATTGGGATATATACACGAGTTCGTTCGCGTATTAATATTGCACGACTTTAGGAGCGCAATAATTATGCGCGAAAAAACGAGTGCATATATCCCAATATACATCTAATAACCTTTTTATTGCATACGCATTCTTAAATTAGAACAATAAAACAAGGTGTAACATTTAATTTTCACCAAAAACATTATTAACAAACATAATTATTATCGTTGCATTGTGGGAATGTTCGCAATGAAATCAACATTGTTTACATCACGTTACATTCTTTATTTGACATGAACAGAAAATTGCAACAAACCACGAACGAGTATACATTACACACCCAATATGACTTTACTACACGTCAATAAGAGCGAATATTGACGTTTCCTGTTACACATTGGAAGTAAACGGAGCTTGTAAAATGAGTATTTGCTGCATATTTTCGCCAAATGATTGAAAAGAGAGTATTAGTCGCATATGTTATCACCCTACTACCCAAATATACCCTAATAGGAAGTATTAATATGCCTGCTGTCTTCAAATAGAGGGCATGCCCAGTTTTTTGTACACCTTTACATGTTATCTTTAACTGCAATATATGTACCAAATTGCATCCAAAACATAGCTTGACAACATATTAACACTGTGACCTATTTTCTCCGCATTTGTGGTCACATCCTGTTTGTAGTACAACTTGTGAATCTCAGACTCGAATGGTCGGTCAAAACTGCATCGATGTCTTCCTCTCATCAACCATTTCATTATGCCAACGCTTGCTTTACTCCGAAATAAAGGTTTCCAATATTTACGAGCTCGACATGCAGGCCGTGGCCGTCGAGTAATCACGGGCACCTGTACCTCTTAATCTATCCAAGCTCATCAGAAATGAATGTACCCAACATATTATAGGTTATTTAGAGCTGCCATAGAGAGAGTGCAAGGATACATAGGGAACCTGTCCCACTCTTACTAACGAATTGATTTAATGTACTAGACGTTGATGAACGTGACCGGCTGGTTTACGTCCCCATCCAACGGAAGCTATTTATGCCAAATACTCTGGCACAGGTGAGGCTTAAAAGCCAGGTGCTCTGGATTTCGAGTTGACCGTGTGTTGACAAAAGGAGAAAGTGCGTGTCGTACTCAATAATGTGGCCCCTTTTTGTTGTATACTTGCCTGTGTCGATCGGGTCACTTTTTCTACACTTGTTTGAAAAACAGAATGTTTGTCCGGACATTGCTCTTAGTGAGAGAAGGAACCATACTGGGAACCATACTGGGTTTTTTTTAAGATAAAATGTTATGTCGCCATGACCTCGTATGTCAATCCATTATTTGCGCGACAACTTAGAAGCATAAAATAAGCCCTCATGAACATGCACACGTACATTGGTAAGTGGAGGAACCCCTATTGTCGTGAAAGTCTGCTTCACCATCCTTTTGCAACTTCATAGGTACATTGTCATTGATGAGAGGAGAAACCTGTTGATTTTGTGGGTCGGTATGTCAAAGGTCACCATAACCTTGTATGGAAATATGCATTGTGGGGGATAACTTTCCAAAGCATAACACTTTCCCTCATGAAACTTTGAACATAGGTACATTGCTCTTGGTGAGAGCTGGAACCCTATTGGTTTGGAGACATTAGGAAAAGGTTCACCATTAGCTCACGGTCATGTGCAATCCGAGCGATCTTCGAAAGTGTAACACCTATTATCATGAAACGTAATAGATGCTTTGCCATTAGTGGCAGGAAGAACCCAATTTCCGTAGTCAAGAGGGTAAGTTTGAAACCTCGCCTCTCACCGCTACGGATTTCAAATCCCTCTGGGAGCTCGACTTAAGCGAGAACGTCGATTCTTACGGATGGCGGGAGGTACACAGTACGCAGTGGTTCTACCCAGAAAAAAAGTTGGTCGTCTGGCTCCACCACCAAAAATTTACTGTCGTACAGTCCAAAATTTGATTAAAATTACTTTGAACACCAAACATTTGTGAGTTCGTATCCCTCCGGCAGTTCGATTTTAAGCGAAACAATGTTGATTCTTACAGAAGGTGGGAGGTATACAGTACTGGTTCTACACAGGAATAAGAAGTGTGTGGTTTGACAACACTACTAAAATCGACAGTTGTTACATAGCCTAAAATGTGCTGGGAAAAAACACATTAAAAATGTCAAAGGTCAAGGGTCAAGGTAAACATGATTCATATGCACATGATATAGACCTTAAGCCAGGACCCAACATGCTCGATATTGTTAGCAACTCAAGGGACAAATTCTACCATGCTTATGTGAATAATTATTGAGGTATTTTTAAAAGATGCAACTAAGTTTACAATTCATTTAGTTATAAAATTAGCAAATAAGCTCTGTTTAGCGTAGAATTCTGTTTAAAATCTCTATTTTGCTTCAAATTGTAAGTCAGTTTACCCCACCCACTATTGACACATGTTTTATGCATTTAGTTTAATCGGTATTGTTTACATTATATGTGTAAACTTATAAGAATCACTCATTTACAACTTTTCTGCGATAATTTAAATGATATTGTTATATGAAGTAGGGATTTTTAGGATAGATTATGATACATATATTAATCAGGTGGTGCTATTGTAACAACTGCACCAATACTAACGAATAGTTGCCAAGGTAAGTAATGCAGGGGTAACAATGCCAACACTGACAAAGACTTGTATTGCCTTAAACTGGTCATCATTGATCTCAGTATGAGTATTTACTCTAAAATATTTTGTGAAAATGCATAGTTTTACCCTTTATTTTGTGGGAGAAACTTTTCAATATGCTCTTTTAAAGAAACAGAATTAAATGTTGTTTAATGGTTCATCAACACATACAAGGTTATTTAGAGCCACAACAAAGAGAGAGAGGGTGGGGTGGGTGGAGGATACATATGAATATAGGAACCTGCCTTACTTCTAATGAAAAAAATCATGTTTCTTTAACGTAATCGGAGAAGAAAAATGCGATACACCAGCCCGCCCGGATTACGTCCCCATCCGTCGGACGAGGGTTAGGGCAAGTGTCTTTCCCAAGAATACACAAACGAAATTTACTGGCACCAGAGAGGCTTGAACCAGGGTCCTCTGGATTTCAAGACCCTAGTTTTATCCACTGCATCAACAGGCTGTATGGGCTCAAGCAGGGTTACGACATTAAAACACATACAACTAAAATGTTAAAACGTTATGAAGGTTATACCCATGAAGCTGGGTTCACAACGGTCAATTTTATCTAGCAAGTTGGCATCAAGCTCCTGTGTGTCGAGTTGCAATTAAGGCTTTGGGATAATACAATACAGTTAAAAATACCCAGTAGATATTATCTTATTTAAATAATATTACTTATCATAGAAAGTGGGATTTACTGAAACAGTCAGAATTATTTTTTTACTATGCTTTTATTTTTTGGCAGAATTTGCCATGGCTGACTTTTTGTATTTAATATAGCATTATAATTTATTAGAATTAGTTGAATTTTCAGATCAACATATATTTATTATATTCCGGACAGTCGAAAATATTAATTTTCGGATCAACATATATTCATTATATTCCGGACAATCGGAAATATTGACAGTTGATAACATTCCCGGAAATATAGTTCCATATTCCGGACAAATCGGACATATTGGGATTTATCAAAACCTATTCCAGACACTCGGACACTTAGCCGATACGTGCTGGTAATGCCAAGATACGCAAATACGAGGTAGCACGTGTGCGCGTGTCCCGCCAAAAATACACGCTTTAGGCGGACTAGCACGTGTCGAAAAAAGAAGGTGCCAGCCACGGACCAACTTCTGCTTTGTCTGGGAAAAAGGATGCATTTGACTGCATAAATTGGTACAGTCCACCTTGCAGGATGTTTAACATTTTGTCATTACCTAGATCTGACAGATGTTCGTTATTCTTAAACATGTCTATACTTTCTGAAATTTCAGGATAAGCAACATATGCGCATCCATTTTTGATGAGATATTTGCCTATCGGGGTTTGGCCCATAGCATTACCCCCACAGTGTAAACTATGATATTGATGTGGTGGAGCTTTATAGGAAAGGAGATGATTCAAGCGTTCTAAAATATTCTTGATGCGCATTCCTGGTTGGAAGTCCCATAGTACACGCCTTTAAGGCTTTTATATGACGTAGTCCTAGATGTACCCCGTCTGGTCTGTGATGGGCTCGGTTGAAAACATGTCTAATGATTGAAGACCCGACTACCCAGACTTGAAATTGGCCGAAAATCAAAACTTACTGTCAGTTGTTTTGTGTATAAGACCAAACCTACTAGACAATGTTTAATGGGGGCATATTTAATCGGATGTTTCCATCGACCTAATTCATAATTTCATCTTCGGTTTTTCCTTCATGAAACATTACTGTTGCACCCCCAGTTATGAAAGATTGGGATTTATAATATGTTCTCTGAATGCCTAAGGATTGTAATGCTTTAAGCATCCTTAAATTGGTAGCTTGTTACTGGTGATCCATCAAAATGGCATAGAAATTGACCTTCTATTTTTGGCATGCATGCCAAGTATCTACACAGAGCCTCTTTAATGGAAGTGTTGTGTTCGGATAACTGTACTGTGATTTTTTCACCCCTACTCGTTAGAGGCCAGTTTCCCTCCAAGCCCAGTTTCCGTCATTCTCATTTAAAAAACGTTTTTACACTGCAAATTACTTACGCGATGTGACTTATTGTCAGACGTTTATAACTGAAGATTGGAAACAGGAAAAACAACCAAAAAGTAAATAAGCGGTACAAAAAAGGAAAGGGATTTCTCCGAAAAAACTGTGTTTACTTACTTATATGGCGTTGGGGATGCGGCGCGCGCATACTGCCGCATAATAAACAATTGAAAAACAACGCTGTAATGACCTCATATTTTTTATCACTCTTCAGTGGACGCACCGTGATTGTATAGTTTAACCAAAGAGAAGCAACTCGTACAACCTGTATTTGTTTGATTTACACAGAGTTTCTGTAAATTGTCGTCGTTGAACCTGTTATAACGATGGAACAATGTTGAATAGACTCTAATTCATAAAAGTTTACTGTATCTTGACCTAGTTGAATCTATCACTCGATAACATATATGACGGAAACTGGGCTTGTAAACAAATTGATTTCTTAGTTTTAGTCTATGTATAAAAAGGTCACGTGCCACTTCGATAAGTTATATAAAACAAATTCTTTGGTATCCTTTTTTTCTTTTTTCTTTTTTGTGATCTGTTCATGCCATTTAACATGTGTTTGACTAAAAATGTTTATGTTTCATCTTTGAGCCTATTGGGATTTATAAATCCCTATTCTAGACCCTTGCACATAGGCATATCTTACTTATAATTATTGTATATTCCGGGCGATTAGCAATATTGTCAATTCGACTTATAATCACATATTCCGGATAATCGGAAATATTTCCACTAGTCCATATTGGGTCTTAACCACAGCATGGTTAGTCAATTGCTGTACCGTCTGTATTTTAGGGATTTCAACCGCAGGTCCTGTACCATCTGTGTTACACAACCTGGGGTGCGATACGTATAGTTCCTGTGTACAAACCTGCAGCTCTCCGATGGACTTGTTCCAGGTTGTGTATATCAGTTGTCTTATGGGGATCACATACGGTGGATGCATACTCCAGTGTAGGTCGTATACTTCACTAGTTTGGTACACTCACGAAGGTTACGTCTTATGAACCCCATGGTCCTGTTGAGCGTGGCTACTGTATCTAATTGATGTGCTGCTTCCATGTGAGGTCTTCGTTAAAAGTTACTCCAAGGTACATACAAAGTACTACTGTCCACTAATTCAAGTGTGTGGCCATGTAGTTGATATGATGTGTTGATCAGCTGGTGCTTGTTTGTTGTGCCTCTGATAACTGTACATTTAGCTGGGTGAAATTTCATTTGCCAGTCTTCTTCCCATGTTAGATTTACAGAAGCTCAATCTTTCACAGAGGCCGTCATTGACCTCTGTCAACGTCTAAGAAAGTAGCCTGCGATCACATGATAATTTGTCACATGACCATAGCCAAAATATCAAAATGGCGAACAGAACTTCAACACCGTGACACCACCAACTATCGGCTGCTGATTGACACGTAAACAGTCGAAAGAAACACGACTTATTTTCTACATTTTGATATATATTTTAAGTTAGTAATTTAATTTAAGATATGTTGTTAAGAGCTATTTGATACTGGAAAGCAAAATGCTGTACCGTAACCCTATGAAAACGATTTGGTGGTGCGTATTGTGAATGTTTTGACGGCGGAGTGATATGCCAAAGTAAAAACCTTTATTCTACCGCAATATACTTCTGAGCATAATTTACTGTATATTTAAAGCATTCAAGCCGAAAAATTGTTTTCTTTTTTAATTTAAGCGTTTTATATAAAGTTAATTCAAAACATATTAGTGCAATCAAGAAATTTTGCATTTTCATCGTTTTTCATCGTTTGCCAAGATTCTTGGTACTTGATGAGACGTTGACAGAGATGTATGTGTATGCAAGGAACGATAACTCTGGGTAGAGATTGCTATAAGCTATGTCTGACATACCGGTTCTACTACAATTAAGAGTGCAAATATATACTGCAAACACATAAAAATTAACAATATAACCGTAAATGCCTACTTTTTTAGCCATGAGTCGGAAATGCAGTGGTATCCTTTATGATTTAGTTCATGGATTTGTTCAATATGCGATTTGTAAACGTCGTTAAAATAGACATATACTTAAGCGTTTTAATTATTTAAGTCTTTATAATGTAATACCTTATGAAAAATCCCATTATTAATAAATATTGCAGTTAAGTTATAACTAAATTTGAAGTGATTTTATGAAAAGTGTACAACTATAAGCCATAAACAATAGACATACAGGCCCTGTCTCAAAGAGCTCTCATGTTCTTAAATAATAAAGCATATTTTAAATTTAAATCTACGTAAAAGTGTGAACCTGTAGGGGCCATATTTGACCCCATTGTCACCAAAATGTAACCAAGGTTTTCCTAAATAAATCAATGTAATAGTGTGATTGCCGGGTCACCATTTAAAAATAACTTGGTAGGGGACAATAATCTTACGCTACATGCAACGTTTTAGACCTCTAGCTCTTGTTGTTTCAGAGAAAATGATGCCTATAGTCTTTCCTTTATTTCTTTTTGTAAAACTGACCCCCGGGACCGGACTATTTTGACCCCATGGTCATGATTTGAATAAAACTGGCAGAAAACCATAAGCTTATTTTACATCCAAAATATTAGACCACTGGCTCTTTATTTTGATTTTTGCTAGTGGATCACATGCATAATATTAGACCTTTAGCTCTTACGGTTTAAAGAAGAAGATTTTTTAACAGTTTTCCTTCATAGCTCTATGTAAAACTGTTACGCCCTGCGTTGGGCCATATTTGACCCCAGGGTCACCATTTTGGAAATACTTGGTAGAGGCAAAATATTAGACATGTAGTTCTTGTAGTTTCAGAAAATGTTTTTGCTTTTTAAAGAAACCAGAAACCAGGGGGAGATTGTCACAGGATGACCTTAGTGGTTGGGCTAACTCAGGAAATAATCAATGACGGTGAATGCATTTACATAAGTTTAATGCAACTTTTAAAATATGTTTAATTATCTAAAAAAACAAGCGAATACACAAATGAACTATGAAAAGAATGTTCTCCTGAACGTTTAAGACGTTCTTAGTATTGTTATAAATACTGAATGTCTAAGACACTAAAGTGTTGTTAAAGCTATAACAATGTTGATCTAGCGCGATAACTGTGATGCGCGAGAGCTCATGAAGATGATGATGCGCGAATTCAATGGATGATTGTCATCAAATGCCTTCTGTAAGGGTTGATGACGCGATGCAATGATAGTTAATCTCCACTGAGATTGTGAATGATATTCCTCCAGTGAGGACTGGTAACGGGCCCACCTTGTGTCCCGGGGGTTGTCGTTAGTAAAACCTGGCTGCGCAGGTACGGGGACCGTCTCCACCGCTTGTAAACGTTATTCATGGAAGCTTAGCTCCACTCCTGGATATCCAAACCTAGATGACTTACTCCAACCCTGGATGGCTTATATCCTGGATGGCTTAGATCCAAACCTGGATGGCTAATATCCAACCCTGGATGACTTAGGCTGTAATTATACATACGCTTTAGATGTCGGTTGACAAACATAAAAATCTTGCATAATTATCATTACCCAAACAAATCATTATTCAATCAATATATGTAAGCTGTACTAATGATGAGTAGCAATGTATACATATTCTACAACGCCATGTATACGCTATGTATGTCGCTGTTAATCAATGCCCCTAATACATGTAATATAAACATGATCAAATTACTCGTATATCACACTGACTGAGTTATGCATGCACGCATTTATTCTAGCACTCATCTCATTGTTAACTAATGTTAACAATCGTGTATTACAATCACTGAGTTATACGCCAACGTTAACTAATGCACCTATTATCCACTGTTATCAAATTAATATTGTTTTACAATTAATGATCAATTACAATAATTACATCTAATAAAGTAACTTCAAAATCATATGCTAGTCTAAAGTTATGTTTGAGAAACATCAATGCTAACCGGATGTCGTAACCGCCAAACAAGATGGCGCCGCCCACTGAATACAAATGTACGATAAAAGTTTAATAAAATTACTAACCACATGTTGCCTATGAAATTTGCCGTCCAATCTCTGTTCCAACAAAGTACTATTGATCGTCCCGGCGAGAGCTAGAAGACAATGGGTTTTATAGCAAACACTACGCCCAAATCATTATTTCCCCCGTTCAGTCCGTGACAAACGTGGCTAAATCTACAGTATTGAATCTACACGAGAGGCCCCTTAAACAATTTTGCCGTTTAAGGAAAATATACCTATACGTTTACATGCATTAGCACAAAACTAAACTTATGACACGGCCTCTTTGGTGGCCACTTAAAATGTGCACGCTTTTACGTGTTACATGAATAGATCATGAATATTGTGAAATTGTTTCAACTCGAACAATAGATTTGGGTGTAACCGATAACTTACAAGAGCTATATACGACCAGTACGCTCTACCCGTGACATTTTGTGACAGAGATAACTCTAATAACAGAAATCAGCTACCCTGTTCAGATATTTTGTTTCTCTACAAGGTACTCAATAGCATGGTACTAATAAGAATGTGTCCCTTGAGATGGTAACAAAAAAGTGTATGACTCATGGTCTAATATGTACAAGCGGTAACTACAGAAGTAGTATACCTTCACTCATAAAACTTCATAAGTGCATTGCCCTTGGTAATGCCCCTGTCACACTATAGCGCGTTTCCACTGCGTTGGCACGGCGTTGTTTAATTTTCCAGAACGCCGTGAGATCGCAAGAAAAATCTGATATTTTTCGTGAAGATGGAGATGTCACGGCGTCCTCACAGCGACCATGGCGTTGCTACGGAGCTCCCATGGCGTTCTATCGCGTTCCTACGGAGTTCTTGTTGGCGATTGTCTGCGCTCTCACGGCGCTTCCACTGCGTGCACTGCGTTTTCACGGCGCTCACACTGCGCTGACGGCGTGTTGAAGACGTTCGTTTGCACTACCTATAATTCATTTATACTATTTTGTTCGTTTTTGTCATGCAAACGCCGATGGACGCGGTAGAAGCGCCTTGGGAGCGCAATGATCGCCGTGACAGCTCCGTACAGTCGTTGTAAGAGCGCAGTAAAATAAATAACACTCCGTATAAGCGCCGTAGACGCGCCGTATAAGCGCGGTAGAGACGCAGTGACATCTCAGAGAACGCCGTACAATCTCCGTGCAAGCGCCACCGACAACCACAGCGTTCGCACTGCGACCTCTGTGCGCGCCCGCGGAGCTCCTGTGGCGTTGTAGGAGACCTTACTGCGCTGCTATGGCGACCTTACAGCGACCCCACTGCGCTCTTATCAGAACGCCGAGCGACGGCGTTTGTTTTGTGCATGCTCAAAGTGCGCGCCGTCGCTTGGCGTTCTATGCGATCCCAATGCGTCTACTGGCGATGCCACTGCGTTGCTGCGGCGATGCTTGCGATCGTACTGCGCGCACCTCGGCGTTCTGCATTTTTCTTGGACGCCGTGGGATCGCCGTGAGAACGCGGCCCTAGTGTGACAGGGGTTTAAGGGGAACCCTAATATTGCTTTTGGCGTCAAGGTCACACTGACCTGCAATGACCAAGTTTTTAAGTCTTACGCTCGTGAAACTTTGCCAAGACGGATGTGGGACACATTCATTCCTATTAGATAATAAACTTTGCCAAGACGGATGTGGGACACATTCATTCCTATTAGATAATAAACTTTGCCAAAACGGGTGGGAAAGTTCATTCCTATTAGATAATAAACTTTGCCAAGACGGGTGGGAAAGTTCATTCCTATTAGATAATAAACTTTGCCAAGACGGATGTGGGACACATTCATTCCTATTAGATACTAAACTTTGCCAAGACGGGTGGAAAGTTCATTCCTATTAGATAATAAACTTTGCCAAGACGGGTGGGAAAGTTCATTCCTATTAGATAATAAACGTTGCCAAGACGGGTGGGAAAGTTCATTCCTATTAGATAATAAACGTTGCCAAGACGGATGTGGGACACATTCATTCCTATTAGATACTAAACTTTGCCAAGACGGATGTGGGACACGTTCATTCCTATTAGATAATAAACTTTGCCAAGACGGGTGGGAAAGTTCATTCCTATTAGATAATAAACTTTGCCAAGACGGATGTGCGACACATTCATTCCTATTAGATACTAAACTTTGCCAGGACAGATGTGGGACACGTGCATTCCTATTAGATAATAAACTTTGCCAAGACGGGTGGGAAAGTTCATTCCTATTAGATAATAAACTTTGCCAAGACGGATGTGGGACACGTTCATTCCTATTAGATAATAAACTTTGCCAAGACGGGTGGGAAAGTTCATTCCTATTAGATAATAAACTTTGCCAAGACGGATGTGGGACACATTCATTCCTATTAGATACTAAACTTTGCCAAGACGGATGTGGGACACGTTCATTCCTATTAGATAATAAACTTTGCCAAGACGGGTGGGAAAGTTCATTCCTATTAGATAATAAACTTTGCCAAGACGGATGTGGGACACATTCATTCCTATTAGATACTAAACGTTGCCAAGACGGGTGGAAAAGTTCATTCCTATTAGATAATAAACTTTGCCAAGACGGGTGGGAAAGTTCATTCCTATTAGATACTAAACTTTGCCAAGACGGATGTGGAACACGTTCATTCCTATTAGATAATAAACTTTGCCAAGACGGATGTGGGACACATTCATTCCTATTAGATACTAAACTTTGCCAAGACGGGTGGGAAAGTTCATTCCTATTAGATAATAAACTTTCCAAGACAGATGTGGGACACGTTCATTCCTATTAGATTATAAACTTTGCCAAGACGGGTGGGAACGTTCATTCCTATTAGATACTAAACTTTGCCAAGGCGGATGTGGGACACATTCATTCCTATTAGATAATAAACTTGGCCAGGACAGATGTGGGACACGTGCATTCCTATTAGATAATAAACTTTGCCAAGACGGGTGGGAAAGTTCATTCCTATTAGATAATAAACTTTGCCAAGACGGATGTGGGACACGTTCATTCCTATTAAATAATAAACTTTGCCAAGACGGATGTAGGACACGTGCATTCCTATTAGATAATAAACTTTGCCAAGACGGATGTGGGACACATTCATTCCTATTAGATACTAAACTTTGCCAAGACGGATGTGGGACACGTTCATTCCTATTAGATAATAAACTTTGCCAAGACGGGTGGGAAAGTTCATTCCTATTAGATAATAAACTTTGCCAAGACGGATGTGCGACACATTCATTCCTATTAGATACTAAACTTTGCCAAGTCGGGTGGGAAAGTTCATTCCTATTAGATAATAAACTTTGCCAAGACGGGTGGGAAAGTTCATTCCTATTAGATACTAAACTTTGCCAAGACGGATGTGGAACACGTTCATTCCTATTAGATAATAAACTTTGCCAAGACGGATGTGGGACACATTCATTCCTATTAGATACTAAACTTTGCCAAGACGGGTGGAAAAGTTCATTCCTATTAGATAATAAACTTTGCCAAGACGGGTGGGAAAGTTCATTCCTATTAGATAATAAACTTTGCCAAGACGGATGTGGGACACATTCATTCCTATTAGATACTAAACTTTGCCAAGACGGGTGGAAAAGTTCATTCCTATTAGATAATAAACTTTGCCAAGACGGGTGGGAAAGTTCATTCCTATTAGATTATAAACTTTGCCAAGACGGATGTGGGACACGTTCATTCCTATTAGATAATAAACTTTGCCAAGACGGATGTGGGACTAATTCATTCCTATTAGATACTAAACGTTGCCAAGACGGGTGGGAAAGTTCATTACTATTAGATAATAAACTTTGCCAAGACGGGTGGGAAAGTTCATTCCTATTAGATACTAAACTTTGCCAGGACAGATGTGGGACACGTTCATTCCTATTAGATAATAAACTTTGCCAAGACGGGTGGGAAAGTTCATTCCTATTAGATAATAAACTTTGCCAAGACGGATGTGGGACACGTGCATTCCTATTAGATAATAAACTTTGCCAAGACGGATGTGGGACACTTCATTCCTATTAGATAATATAACTTCGATCTACTTTTAGAATATACAAATAATGTAAAGGGACTGGATGCGATCTGTAAGAGTGACTTGTGTCGATCCAAATTCAAATTAGAGCAAAGTCGATGGGGGCCTATCGCAAATATCCGCACTTTTCAGTCATGGACACATCCTAGTCAACCATTATGTTAAATATGAACACGCTACTTGAACTAGTTAGAAGAAGGTAAGGTTACAAAGAAACAACAATACTAAATTAACGATTTTAAAAACAAGCTGTAATGTTAATTTTGGTGAATTTGATCTTTTGACTTTTGACCTAGGGGTCAGACCCATGATTTGAAAAGCGTGTTGTCATCCATACATGCTAGGCATCTACTTCGTTAAATATGAACACCAACCTGCAACTGATGTACGAGGAGTTTACGATACAATGCGTGATGACCCCATATGACCATGACCCAATATGACCATAATTCCCTTACCAGAGGAAGGGATATTCGTACATCAAATCGCAAAACAGATTCCACGTTTTATGCGTATATCATTACTTTAAGCAAGATATTTCATTAAAACATTGAAAATCGCTGGCTTAATTTTCAATTTGGTGTATTTGACCTTTGGACCTTGACTCTGGCCCCAGGGGTCAAACCCTGGTTTCGAAGCAACTCATAAAACTTCATAGGAAGTATCAGTATAATGTCTAGTAGAGCATATTGTTAAAGGGGTTGATGCACTATTTTCAACCAATATTTATTTAAAATAGCTCAAAAAACTTGAAAAAAGCTGAAAGAATTATCAAAATGCCATGACAAATAAAGGAGATACGACTTATTGAACATTTGTAAAGAAACATCAATGAACGTTGACGTCATCGCGCCATTTTACCATTGATGGCATTATTGTCAAAATATGTTTTAAAGCAAAGAAAATCACTGCAATGAAAAAATAAGCATACAATGCATACATTTTTACCTTTGTATATTTATTTTCAATCAATTTGAAGTGGTTTTCTTTGATATAAAAGATATTTTGCCAATTTGCCAGTTACGGTAAAACGGCGCGATGACCTCATATCGTTCCAAGATGGCCGCCTCCATTGATGTTTCTTTGCACATTTTCATTAGGTCATATCTCTTTTATTTTTCATGGTATTTTGATACTCTTTCAGCTTTTTTTCAAGTTTTTCAGAGCCCTTTAAAATAAATAGTGCATCAACCCCTTTAAGACGTTCCGGTTGAATGATTTTTGGCGGAGTTACGGGACTTTGAAGTTCTTTGAATCTAAAGCTTATCCCCTCCACTCCCATGTTTTTCATAGTACCGCATACCGTCAGGACTTTCCGGTTGAATGATTTTTGGCGGGACTTTGAGGTTTTTCAAATCTTAAGTGGAGAGCGTCTTTAGGATGTCTTCTTGGATGGTGCGATTCGGACGAGGTTGTTCTTCGTTGTGGTAAAGCTCATTTCCCATGGTTGCGGTAAAGCTCATTTCCCATCGTTGTGGTAAAGCTCATTTCCCATCGTTGTCATTTGCCATCGTTGCGGTAAAGTTCATTTCCCATAGTTGCGGTACAGCTCATTTACCATTGTTGCGGTGAAGCTCATTTCCCATCGTTGCGGTAAAGCTCATTCCCCATGCCTGTTAGGATGTCTTGTTGGATGGTGCGATTCGGAAGACGTTGTTCATCGTTGTGGTAAAGCTCATTTTCCATGTTTTTTTGGATGGTGCAATATATCAATTAATCTGCCCGTGGAGAGTGTCTGTATGGTGTCTTCTTGGTGCGATTCGGAAGAGGTTGTTCTTCGTTGAGGTGAAGCTCGTTTCCCATGTCTGTTCACTTCATTTTTGGCATGTACATTGAGATTTCTTCGATCATTGTCGTGTTGGCTGGTTACAGGTTAGTCCAGCACACCATCCGCGTCTGAAACTCGGACCATACGACATATACGACATATACGACATATACGACATATATGCATGTATGTGTGTGTGTCTGGTTATAGCGTGTTAAAATAAACGATTATGCTGTTTCATTTATTCTTATTTGGCGAACGTCAGAATATTAAAAACAATAAAGCTGCATAGAAGTGCAATTTATTAGGCTAGGTAGCTGATCGTAAGAGTTCCAGACGCCTGTGGTCAATCGGCTTGAATGTGTTCCTAATTAGTTTGTTGTAGCTAAAAAAAAAAGAAAAAAAGTAGGATTCATTTTCGATCCAAGCGCTATACTTCGACGCCAACCAGTCAAGCTTCTTTACTCGTAACACTTTGGATAACCTTCACAAATACTGCCGATAATGTTTCAATGATACAGTATAATTCGGACAGAACAAAATTCAAATTTCGGTGTTGATGACCATTCACACGAAACGAACGTTAACTGTGTTGATTATATTTACGCTGGTAAGTATGCGTTCTCTCCCTTGAACGGTGTGACTTGCAAGGTTTCGGTTAGTCAATGCTTTGAAATTAGCTGCGTGAACATACGACATACGACATTCATTTTTTTAAATGTCGTTCAGCAGAAATTCGACATACAACATTCGACATAAGACATTCAAAAACATCCTTCAAAGTGAATGTCGTATCACGCGAATAACAACATTCGACATACAACATTCGACATACGTTAAAAAACAACAACATTCAAGGTGAATGTCGTTTCACGCGACTTACAACATTGGACATATGACATTCGACATTCGACAAACATCAGTTTTCGACATACAACATTATACAAACGACATTCGCATTGAATGTTGTTTTTTGAATGTCACATGTGTCGATTCTTACAGATGTCGGGAAATGTACAGTACTAGTTTATGTTTAGTTTCTCAAATGTGCATTAGCAATTTCTAATTTTTGAATTTAAATACAATTACGGAGACTTGCGAACGGCTCATATCTGCGTGATTTAACCATTTCAGTGGTCAAGTAATATATCAGTGGTCAAGTAATATATCAGTTTGTAAATAGGGCTTATCAGCGGTAAGTCAATACTGCCGAACATGATCAGGAAACACTTGTCAATATTGCGCTAGTCCATAAACTTTGAAGCTACAGTTACAAACATTTGAACAACCTCTTACGTCAATTAAGACGGTAAACAATTTGACACACTATTTGTGGGTATAAAACACAGATAAATTTTCAAATATTGACACAAGGGCGCACATGATCAATAAAATGAAGAAAGTAAATAATGTAGATTACGGGGACATTTTCCATCCACCCTTGTTTGCTTAAATATCAGCATTGCTATCAGTGCGGTTTATCAGACTTGTTATTGCTTAATAATATTATATTAGACTAGCTACTAAGCTCGTTATGCAAACGTTGTCGGGATAATACCTTTTATTTGATGATTTCGAACATACTTCGTTGTTAGTCAAAATATATCATTTGAGAAGTCTCGCGGGAGGTCTGGTGATCGAAAATAGCTTTATTTTGGGTGTACCGGAAGTAAAACAAATCCGACTGAGTCCTTTGCAATATTTTCCAAGCTTTCTAGTCAGCCATTTTTGAAAAGAAGTTCAAACTAAGATTCACTTACATGTTCTTAGTCATGAGACCTTCCTCTCTAGAAAACTGCTGAGAATAGTAGGGGTCATATGGCATATAATAAAATAAAATTCTGATCTTTGTAACTGCATTCATTCGGGACAAATACTGCCGATAATGTTTCAATGATACAGTATAATTCGGACAGAACAAAATTCAAATTTCGGTGTTGATAACCATTCACACGAAACGAACGTTAACTGTGTTGATTATATTTACGCTGGTAAGTATGCGTTCTCTCCCTTGAACGGTGTGACTTGCAAGGTTTCGGTTATTCAATGCTTTGAAATTAGCTGCGTGAACATACGACATACGACATTCATTTTTTTTAAATGTCGTTCAGCAGAAATTCGACATACAACATTCGACATAAGACATTCAAAAACATCCTTCAAAGTGAATGTCGTTTCACGCGAATAACAACATTCGACATACAACATTCGACATACGTTAAAAAACAACAACATTCAAGGTGAATGTCGTTTCACGCGACATACAACATTGGACATACGACATTCGACATTCGACAAACATCAGTTTTCGACATACAACATTATACAAACGACATTCGCATTGAATATTGTTTTTTGAATGTCGCATGTGTCGATTCTTACAGATGTCGGGAAATGTACAGTACTAGTTTATGTTTAGTTTCTCAAATGTGCATTAGCAATTTCTAATTTTTGAATTTAAATACAATTACGGAGACTTGCGAACGGCTCATATCTGCGTGATTTAACCATTTCAGTGGTCAAGTAATATATCAGTGGTAAAGTAATATATCAGTTTGTAAATAGGGCTTATCAGCGGTAAGTCAATACTGCCGAACATGATCAGGAAACACTTGTCAATATTGCGCTAGTCCATAAACTTTGAAGCTACAGTTACAAACATTTGAACAACCTCTTACGTCAATTAAGACGGTAAACAATTTGACACACTATTTGTGGGTATAAAACACAGATAAATTTTCAAATATTGACACAAGGGCGCACATGATCAATAAAATGAAGAAAGTAAATAATGTAGATTACGGGGACATTTTCCATCCACCCTTGTTTGCTTAAATATCAGCATTGCTATCAGTGCGGTTTATCAGACTTGTTATTGCTTAATAATATTATATTAGACTAGCTACTAAGCTCGTTATGCAAACGTTGTCGGGATAATACCTTTTATTTGATGATTTCGAACATACTTCGTTGTTAGTCAAAATATATCATTTGAGAAGTCTCGCGGGAGGTCTGGTGATCGAAAATAGCTTTATTTTGGGTGTACCGGAAGTAAAACAAATCCGACTGAGTCCTTTGCAATATTTTCCAAGCTTTCTAGTCAGCCATTTTTGAAAAGAAGTTCAAACTAAGATTCACTTACATGTTCTTAGTCATGAGACCTTCCTCTCTAGAAAACTGCTGAGAATAGTAGGGGTCATATGGCATATAATAAAATAAAATTCTGATCTTTGTAACTGCATTCATTCGGCACCTCTTAAATGTGTTCTACTTTCACTTTCAAAACTTTCAAGTTGATAAATAAAATCATCATACAACCATGCAAATGGTTCTTAGCTCTCACAAAGAAGTCAATAAAGTCATTTCAGCCAGAAAAACAGGCCTTAAATACTCAAAAATGCCTTTTATTACACAAAAAATAGTTAGGGATTATATATTTGGGAACTCCTTTCGACTACATCAGGCATGAATACCACAGTGATTTTCTTCCTGTATACCTTTAGAGTGTTTGCCTCGTTACCCAACCGTCCAGACATCTCGCAAAACTTATTTCAACATAATGCCATACAGACTACATAACGAAGCGCTCGCAGTCAGCTTAAGGACTATTGTTCGGCCATCTTTATATAAAAAAAAAAGATCCAAAATGGATTTGGTATGAAATGGATTTGGTATGGTCCAGTGAAATCTGAACCAAATTCATAATTTAGGCATGAGCAATGTCAAACATATAGTACTTGACAGCAATTCACAAAACTATTGATGTGAACATAATATCAAAAAGAATACTTATATGGCAAAAAGTCTGCCCCTTATATCCGAAAAGTTTGGTACAATCTCGTCTGCTCTTACTGGATAAATGGACTATTCTATGAACCAATTGAAACAAAACATTTTTGTTTTAAAATGTACAAATCTTTTCGGATATAAAGGGCACAATTTCTGCCATATAAGTATTCTTTCTGATTATACTCACATCAAGTGTTGAATTACTGTCATGTATTATATGGCTGACATTGCTCATGCCTGAAATATTCATTTGGTTGAAAATATCCCATTCATTTAGATCTTTTCTTCAAAGATGGCCGACCAACAGTCCTTAACTGTGTCGAGATGATAGATCCTAAATATGAAGCATGCTTGAAATGGCGAGCGAGAGAGTGAAATAAAGAAGCCGGAAAACGTTGGACTATGGTCACTGTGATTCACCGTAAGGGCAAGCCGCTGCTTCGTCCCTTATGGCCAGAATGATATTGTTGATGTTTTCATTTCGACAGTCAGGTCCTGTACATACAGCACGTTTCTAAGGTCAATAAGCCAATGCATTTCGATCAGTATATATCGAAAATACACATATCGAACCTGATATGAACTTGCACCTCGGTGCATTGAAGTTTTATCATCGACTCGAAAACGTTTGACACGTTTTCCGTGACCTAACACTTTATTTCCGCTATGAATAATTACCGAATACGGTCTTGTTCTGCGAAATTTCCGCCGCCTCGCCATTTTCAATAACGGCTAAATCATACCAGTTGCGAAAACTGACGAGACAGTTCAGAATGTGGCATTATACCTCAACATCGAGTTTCCAAATAGAAAAAGTCAGTCAAAATCAAGTTCAAATCTTAAAATTGGCCATACAGTGATTTTGTTCTCAAAGATATTGATTTATATTTCAGTATTATGTCAGTGATCACAAAAGCGGACCACACATGTAATCTACTTATGAAAACAATATCACCGTGTGCCACGTATTTAAATCTGGGTCAAAGGTAGGTCACGGTGACCTAATTTTTCATGATTGATTTAGCTTGTTTAAACGTGCCTAGCGTTGCTATCATAAAGGCTTTTCTAGTTGTGTTTGGTTTGTTTCTGTCACTATTAATATGTTCATATCAGCTTGTTTTGAAAATAATGAAATTGTTAAAAGTGCCGTGTTTGTACGTTTTAAGCTGTTCTGTGTTTATCGTCTTTAATTCGATCGTATAATAACATTTCTTGGGGGATTATCTCATATTAGCCTTAATCTTTGTAATCCGGATTAATTACACTTAACACTATTAAAAACGAATTTATGATCTTGACCAACATGCTGATAAACAGTAAGTATAAAATCAAATCCTATATATTGTCAAATCCTATATATTGACGATCATATTTAAGCTGGAGCAGTGTTTAACTGACTTACTGATCGCTCTAAGTATATAAACTATAAGTATATAATACTTTATCACATAACTTACGGTGTGGGAGTGGAATAACACCATTCAATATTTTCGATATACCGCTAGTTATATAAGTATGCAAATAAGCCTAGCATGCGCTGTCAAAATAATTCAATAATGACTATGAACCAATTCCCACGGTTTATGTCGGTTTCGCGACAGGCAGAATGCAATAAAAGTCGATTATGTGAGTAATGTGATGAATAGAATCTATCATTCGTTCTCATTCATTATTGAATTTATTAAACACGTTAGCAAAAATAATATAATGTTCGGCAAGAGCCTCGCATTGTATCATTTTGCCAACTCGTTTAATAAATTCCATAATGAATGAGTACTCACGTAAGATCCTCTATATATATTATAACGCGAAACTATTGCAATTATATATACATATATCTAAGAATATATAACAGTTTCGTGCCTAGCCCTCGACATACATTACGAATGCGGGTCTCATACTTATGTTTGTGCTGAATTCTGTAAATCATCTTCGGTAGCTCAATGGAGAATGCAATGACTCCAGAGTTACAGACTGCCTCGCGTGGGTTCGCTTCCTGGCGGAGGCATGTCCAATGGAAAACATCATCCTTCATCCTTCCTCTGTGGTTGCTGTCCCAATATAACCTAATATGGCGTGTTAGCAGGACATAAAACACAATTCATTCATATATTCATTCCAATTCAGCATGAGGACTGATTTTAGGCTGTCTACTTTTCCACGCAAAATCATGCAAAACTTCGACACAGAACACTAAATTGCTTGTAGTGTGAACAATCAATCATCAATTGTTATTTGTAGAATTTAATTTTCTTATTTTCTCTTTAACGATGACATCAAAATAAAATAAATATGAAACGAAAACAAATACTTGCTTGGTAAGCAATGCATTACAGTATATATCTCGAACGTATACCGTATGCAAATGAACTGCATCGAAGTAAGTAGGTGGGTGAAGTTTTATTGATTGCAATCAACGATTTGTTTGCAGTGTGTTGACAACTATTACCTTGACATAAAAGTACACCAGAATTAATTATATCGGAACCGGAAGTGCTAGATCCGCGATGAAGAATTACCGAATACGGTTAGTCCAGATCATCTGCGACGCTTGCTGGTTTTCAAGACAAACGTCTAGAACGTCTTCTAAAAAAAAAATTGACACAGCAGCCATATTACCGACATTCTGGTATCGTTTATTTATGGCTGGTACAGACGCACCTTCTATCCCAGATCTACAAAACGGCAGTAAAAATATAAATTGATAAATAGACAAAGAGGAAAATTCTGTCTATGGAAGCCGTACACGAAGCGGGTAAAACACTGTTTCAGATCAAACTGTAGGCTCTTTGCTTCTGAAGACTACTGAGTGGGTACTTCGTGCAAAGCAGATTACTTACAGAAACTAACCATGACCCTACCCTAACCCAAAAAAATAAATAATTAAAACTTCAAAATATGTAAATTATATACAGTATATATTATATTATATATAGTCAGTAGATTTAGAAACGGTGTACATATTGTAAAATGTGGCTGTTGTTGGCGGGATTGCGACTTTAATAAATGTGTTATATTTTTTCAGAGGTAACCAGGGTACTTCGGTGTGTACCCTTGTAACAGTGCACCCTGGGCGACATAAACCCATTCAGTCTGCATAAGAGACATTTCTATAAATATCATTAGCGACTGTGCCAACACAAAAATTGTGACCTCTTTTGTCAATATTTACATTGACAAATATTTGAAGCTGAAGTGTTTACAATGAGATATAAATATACTTAACATTGTACAACAGGACTTGCCTTGTGTCTCCAGTACGTGGGTAAGTCGATAAGACCTTTTATCTTTAAACTACTTCAAACATGCGGCAGATAAGAGGTATATACAATATGTGAATATTTGGGTAATTAAATTACCAGAGTTGGGGCGTCAGTTTTTGGTACGTTGTACGGATGGGTGGAGTTTTAGGCGGGTTTGGTAAAACGGTGGGCGTTGGTAAACTCTACGGGTTGGTTTTACATTTGGCGAGCTTATGGAAGAAGCTGCAATGTTTTGACTCCCGGTTTATAAGGCTAAACTGGCATATCAGAAAATGTTTTGAAACTATGAAGGCTTCTAAATCCTGCTCTTACAAAGAAAAAACGTCACTCCATCATCAAAATACCAACCATACTCATGTATAAGGCATTTGTTTTCATTAAAAGCCCTCAGGCCCTGTCTTATCAATGGTAACTGGGGCAAATTTAATCTTGTTGACTGTTCAGTAATTTCGTGTGTTTTTTTCCATTGCAAGAATGACATATATGATTGAAAACGATGACGTTTTGAGTCTAAGAAAAGAAACCGTCAAAATAAGGTTGTGTTAGTCTTGATCATCTTCGACGCTTGATTGTAAATACACACGTCTTGACCGTTTGTGCAGAAATAAACTTAAAACCGGAAGCACATGACCGTAATTATTATTTTTTCAGTTCGTCGGTATAATGATGAAGTTTCCCTCTTTGTTTATTTATAAATATATTGTCTTTCTGCCGTTCTGTATATCTTGGCTAGAAGGTGCGTGTGTATCAGCCAGTCAGAAACGATACCAGAATCTCGGAGGTTTTAGAAGTTTGTCTTGAAAACACTCAAGCGTCGCAGATGATTTAGACTAGGTTGTGTTTATTCAAAATCGAAAACTGGCTATAATTGGCATTATAATTGGCAGTACTTGTTTATTACGCGCGTTTCAGGAGACGGTTCCCGGAGAGCGTTGCTTGTTTATTAACTGCGTTCCAGAAGACGGCAACCGACAGCGTTACTATCTGCCTACTGCATCTGCATAATCTCCGATAGGACAGGTGTTTCAGTGGGTATCTCAACTCTCATTAGCATCTAGACCACGCAGTCTCTGAAAGCATCTAGACCACGCAGTCTCTGCAAGCATCTAGACCACGCAGTTCGTAGTCGTTGGAATACTTGCTGACACTGTCAACAAATACCGTTGGTGTCTTTGGTTTTGGTCGTTGTCCGAGTTGGTTTGTTTGTTTGTTTGTATGATTTACGTCATTTTCAACACATGTAAGGGGTCGATTTGTTTGTGGTGGGGGCAGACTACCCACGTTTCCTGTGTAGAACCAGTACTGTACACCTCCCGCCATCTGTAAGAATCGGCACTTCCTCACTTACAAGCCCAGGACCACGTATGTTAGCACGACACAGTATGAAAATAAGTCTGATAGCCGACCATGTCTCCAATATTTGAGAGAGAATATGTAACGGGGTACATCTATTTGTGAAAAATCGGTCTTCGATATCCAAATTGGTAGAGCGCTAGCAGAATAAGCTGGGTTCGAGTCCCGGCTGAGTCACGTGTTTTCGCCACCGGTTAAAATTGGCTGGATCTCCAAATGGAACAGGGCTAGGCAAATGTGCAACCAGATCGAGCTCGAATCAATGGACATAGCTTCTATTGTTTCGCTGCTCTACCGACTTAGCTAACCTACCTGTCACATATGAACCGTGATATAATCCCCCTACATATTGGAACGCGAATTTCCACAGACATAGAATCGCGTGGAAAAGACTCAGAGTGTATCTAGTCACGATTCTACCGGGATCTTCAAATTTCACAGTGATAGACAAATGTGCAGCCGGACCGGACTCGAACCCGATACCTTCAAACAACTGTGCCTTTGCTCTACCGATTGTGATAACTGGTCGAACAACGTTCAGCTATGTTCCATTTTGTTATATAGCTGAACCGTGACTCGATCTTGGAGGATCATCCAACCGTAGGCAATACTTAATGTCATGCATCGTTTGATTCATGAACTGTCGGCGATAACTGTCGGCGATATCTGTCGGTCATATTAGAGGTTCATTTATATCTTGGAAGTTGGCGATATTTGACGAGCAGTATGCATCGATCGAATGTCTTGGAAAATCATGCAAATGTCGGCAACCTTCGAGGGTCATATCTGTTAATGTCGGCAATCTATAATCCTGAATTACCGGCAAGTTCTATTTAATGTTATTATTAAATCAAATTATTCAATGAATACAATTGGTTAAAAGTTGATCACATGATTAAAAATAAAAAGTTTTATTATATAACCTATAAATAGACGCGTTTTCATTGGCTAAAAAGTAATTTTTTAGAAAAAATATCTAGCGATATTGACCTGTTTTTTTGATATTGACCTGTTTTTTTGATATTGACCTGTTTTATATAATTGTTTTTTTGATATCGACCTGTTTTATATAATTGTAAATTGAGGGTTATATAATAAAACAGTTATGGACTTTTCAGCTGTTATACATGATGTTGATATGCACCAAAAAATCATTATTGACCTCGGCTATCGCCTCGGTCAATAATGATTTTTTTGGTGCATATCACATCATGTATAACAGCTGAAAAGTCCATAATTGTATAATATTGACCTGAAAAACGTATATTGACTTTTGTATATTGATCTGTGAAAAAAAAGTATGAAAAATTCAATTTCCATGAATATTCAAAACTCAAAAATTTCAAAATTTCAAAATTTCAAAATTCAAAAATTCAAAAATTCAAAAATTCAAAATTTCAAAATTCAAAATTCAAAATTCAAAATTCAAAAATTTCAAAATTTCAAAATTTCAAAATTCAAAATTCAAAAATTCAAAATTCTAAATTTCAAAAATTCACAATTCAAAATTTCAAAATTCCATGAATAATTTTATTTAGTAATAAAATAATTGTTGCCTTTTAGGTTCGGTCGATATGTGTATTTATCGACCTGAGAAAAGTGATATCGACCGAGGCGATAGTGATATCGACCGAGGCTATCGCCTCGGTCGATATCACTTTTCTCAGGTCAATAAATACACATGTCGAACACACTAAAAGGCAATAATTTTATAATATACCGGCAAATGAGCATAACATTTTTTTATCTGTTCTGCTACTTCTACTGTTAATTAAAACATTCGTCTTTCTTAAATGCCAAGATTATTGTTTTTATAAAATACAAACTGTTTTATAAAATACAAACTGGTTACTAAGTAACAGTGCTACTAGTTATCAGTGACCTACTTTTGATACCATTCACCTACTTTAAAGTCAGTATTGGTTTGAAACATTATGAATAACACATTTTCAAGTTTCAAAAAATGACGGTCGCTACGTTTTGACTTTCATCTGTATATTACATTGTTTACCTTAAATGTTATATCATAAGAAATAAAACACATACCTACTGTTGATGTCATTGAGTCACTGACCTACTTTTGAGTTAATTGACATAGGTTCGAAATATGGGTCATACACCTTGAACATTGTCATTGCAGGTCCAGATTCTCTTCACACTTGATATATACTTTATTTTGCCTGATATTTTGCCTTTGACTTCTCAATGGTTGAGGGTGTGGTAGCCGGTTATGTGAGTGGGGACTAGAGGACGAGCGGGGCGTCGAAATGTTCCTTTAATTAACGGTTTTGAAGCACCGTAACTTTAATTAACTATCTTGAAGCGCCGTACCTTTAATTAACGGTCTTGAAGCGGCGTAACTTTAATTAACGATCTTGAAGCGCCGTACCTTTAATTAACGGTCTTGAAACGCCGTATCTTTAATTAACGGTCTTGAAGCGCCGTACGTTTAATAAACGACCTTGAAGCGCCGTACCTTTAATTAACGGTCGTGAAGCGCAGCACCTTTAATTTACGATTTTGAAGTGCCGTAACTTTAATTAACGACCTTGAAGCCCAGCACCTTTAATTAACGGTCTTGAAGCGCAGCACCTTTAATAAACGACATTGAAGCGCAACACCTTTAATTAACGACCTTGAAGTGCCGTATACTTAAATTAAAGATACATGTATTGAAGCGCAGCACCTTAAATAACAATGTTGACGTGCCGCACCTTTAATTAACGACCTAGAAGCGCCTTACCTTTAATTAACGATCTTGAAGACAATTACAGTATTATGTCACTATGATCGATTGTGTAATTTAACTTAATTAAGACAAGGAATTGTTCTGGTTGACGGTGTAGAGTGTTGCGGTCTGCTCAAATTACTTATCATATCTCCAGATTAAAGAAAACATTCTATCAGCAATTAGCGCAGATACATGCCAACTTGATGCCTGTTTTCGAGCCATTAACGATCTTAAAATATCTGGCTCTTGGATCATTACCAGCCACGCTGCACTATGGTGTCACAATTAATTACACCCTCTTCTTTATGTTGCCTTTTACTGTTGAACCAGACGAGCAGTTGAGTTACCTAAAAGTAAAATAGGCCACATTAGAATTAATATTAACCCTTAAAGGGACACTGTCCGTAAGTAAGCAGATATTGAGCATAACCAAATAACTGGCTGACTTTTATTCAGTGAAATGTATACATGAAAACATGAGGATAGACCCTAAGAAGTATGTAGGAATACATTCGTGAGTTTGAAAAAAAAAAGTTTTAATTATAATATGTAAATAAAGTGGGACCCACAATATTTACCTTTTCCGCGATCACGTGACTTCCATTAGCGCATTATGTTATTACCACAGTATGTAGTAAATATTCAATAATGTTTAGTGTGTAATGTTTGCGAACATAATGAGTGTGTGTTTTGTAAGCTAAACGTTACGGACAGTGTCCCTTTAACCCGCTACATATATATATATTAAATGGACTGTTATTTCTTTAAATTAAGACCATTCCATTTGTGTGATAAATGGGTGTTTTGGGGAAATGACTGGTCAGCAGCCGGACAGTGTAAACCCTGATCAGCCTACTGGCAAAGGCTAGTATAGTCGGGTTAAGGGCTGTTATACTTAATTCGATGGTTCAACGCAACGAAGATGATACAACATCGAATTAACATGAGATAAAAATGGCTCCACCCTGGGTTTCAATGTTGGTATACATAGTAAGATAAAATAAACTGTTATGATTTCTCAGAATTAAAATATCTCTTCTTCTCAGATTGAGTTTCTCTTCTTATTATAAGTTTATCGGTTATATGGATAATCAAGTTCAACAATGAGTAACACTAATATTAACAATAAGTAACACTAATATTAACAATAAGTAACACTAATATCAACAATAAGTGACAGCAAGTTCAACAATGAGTAACACTAATATTAACAATGAGTAACACAAATATTAACAATGAGTAACACTAATATTAACAATAAGTAACACTAATATTAACAATAAGTAACACTAATATCAACAATAAGTGACAGCAAGTTCAACAATGAGTAACACTAATATTAACAATAAGTAACACTAATATTAACAATAAGTAACACTAATATTAACAATAAGTAACACTAATATCAACAATAAGTGACACCAAGTTCAACAATGAGTAACACTAATATTAACAATGAGTAACTGTTACATAAATGTTGAGTAACTGTTACACTAATATCAACAATAAGTGACAGCAAGTTCAACAATGAGTAACACTAATATTAACAATGAGTAACTGTTACATAAATGTTGAGTAACTGTTACACTAATATCATCAAAAAGTAACACTAATATTAACAATAAGTAACACTAATATCAACAATAAGTGACACCAAGTTCAACAATGAGTAACACTAATATTAACAATGAGTAACTGTTACATAAATGTTGAGTAACTGTTACACTAATATCAACAATAAGTGACAGCAAGTTCAACAATGAGTAACACTAATATTAACAATGAGTAACACAAATATTAACAATGAGTAACACTAATATTAACAATAAGTAACACTAATATTAACAATGAGTAACACTAATATCAACAATAAGTGACAGCAAGTTCAACAATGAGTAACACTAATATTAACAATAAGTAACACTAATATCAACAATAAGTGACACCAAGTTCAACAATAAGTAACACTAATATTAACAATAAGTAACACTAATATTAACAATAAGTAACACTAATATCAACAATAAGTGACACCAAGTTCAACAATGAGTAACACTAATATTAACAATGAGTAACTGTTACATAAATGTTGAGTAACTGTTACACTAATATCATCAAAAAGTAACACTAATATTAACAATAAGTAACACTAATATCAACAATAAGTGACACCAAGTTCAACAATGAGTAACACTAATATTAACAATGAGTAACTGTTACATAAATGTTGAGTAACTGTTACACTAATATCATCAAAAAGTAACACTAATATTAACAATAAGTAACACTAATATCAACAATAAGTGACACCAAGTTCAACAATGAGTAACACTAATATTAACAATGAGTAACTGTTACATAAATGTTGAGTAACTGTTACACTAATATCATCAAAAAGTAACACTAATATTAACAATAAGTAACACTAATATCAACAATAAGTGACACCAAGTTCAACAATGAGTAACACTAATATTAACAATGAGTAACTGTTACATAAATGTTGAGTAACTGTTACACTAATATCAACAATAAGTGACAGCAAGTTCAACAATGAGTAACACTAATATTAACAATGAGTAACTGTTACATAAATGTTGAGTAACTGTTACACTAATATCATCAAAAAGTAACACTAATATTAACAATAAGTAACACTAATATTAACAATAAGTAACACACACTAATATTACAATAAGTAACACTAATTAATATTACAATAAGTAACACTAATTAATGTTAACAATAAGTAACACACACTAATATTAACCATAAGTAACACTAATATTAACAATACGTAACACATACAAATGAAGTAGGTCAGTGACCTCTCAAAGTAGTTCTCAGTGACCTCTCAAAGTAGTTCTCAGTGACCTAGTCGAATACTCAGTTGTTGTGAGTTTGTTTGTTTTTGTTTTGTTTTTCTTCGTTTTTATATAAAGATATAACTTTCAACCCGAATCAAATGCGTTCTGTTTATGAAAACAAGGTCACTATAGTTGTCCTCCGTGATATAGGATTTCATCCGAAATTACAGTAAATTCAAATTACAGATATACACCGCCCATTGCAGAGTGGTGATTACCGATATATTATTTATTATATACGATGACTTTTCCTGCTCCTCTGTCTGGTTATAACAGAAGCAAGTGTAGTTATTAGAAACAGGTTAGCTAATCAGGAATAATCTCCCAAACTTGAGCAGAAGTATGGAACTCATATCGCGGCAATTGTGTGAATGCGTTATTGAGCCTTTAATATCTATAACACTCGGCTAAGGTTACAGGAATGTGCAAGTCAAAGAACAACAAGGCATTTTCATCCGTAATAGAATTCTGATGAAAACAGGTGAAAACAGGGGTGTTACTTTTTATATGTAACCGCGTCCATATCGAGTGATGAACGCGAAACTATTGTATATATATATATACATAAATAAAGAACAAGATACAACAAGTTTGCGTTTTGCAGACGACACCTACTAGTGCGATTGATATTATGGCAACCTATTTAGTGTAATGTTTTATTATATTAAAGCATATTAAAGCATGCGACGAAGAACGTGTTTACCCCCGCAACGAAAATGGAGTGGGTATATAGTGTTATCCTGACCTTGTACGTCCGCCCGACACGTCCGTCCGGTCAAGCGTCCGTACGAAAAACGTTTTTTCATCAAGTCCCATTTCTCAGACGCCGGAAGCCGTACATCTTTCAAACATCACGTATGTGTGCATCTTTTTGGCAGCAGTATGTTTGTTCCAAAAGCGGGTCTTCATCCTCACTAAGTTGATTTACTTTAAGTTTTACATTCAAGTTATAGATCTAAATACATTCAAAGTGTCGGTATTTCTCAGACACCTAAAGCCGTAGAGCATTCACTCATCACGCATATTTACATCAACATGACAGGGGTAGGGGTTTCTTCTTACCAAAAGCAGTTCAATATGTAAAACATTCCCCTACTTTTCCGACTTCGGTAATTACATTAAATTTTTGCATTCTAGCTTTTTAGTCCATTGCTCTGATTGCATAAGCCACACATCTTTCAAACGTCATACACACTTACATCAACTTAACAGCAACTCGGTCATGCCATAAGTAGGTCAATATGTATGACCTTCACCTATTGCGGACGTTGTTAATTTACATAAGTTTATCAATCACGTTTTTGTTTAAGTCCCTGATTTAGATACCAAAAGGCACGGAGCTTTCAAACATGCATATGCACGTACATCTACATCATCGTTAGGTCCGAGTGATGGACATTGACATCCGTTATTCATTTCTCACACAATAATTGCCAAACAACTTTTCAACTTTAAAACCCATCATTCAAACTCACATCTACATGACAACTATATAGTCAAACCATAAGTAGGTCAACATGAATTACATCCATCTACTTTGACATGCTTCGTTTATTTACTCCATTTCTCGCTCAATAGTGACGTTTTCTCTAAGCAACAGATAAGGCGGGGCATTCGTGAGTGACTCATAGGCACATTTTTTTGAATTGGTTGTCTGTACTTTTCAGAGTATATACCATGATTGCGAAGCAATGACCTTTCACCAACGCTGTATTGTGTTACACTGGTACCGGTGAATTGATGCCTTTGTTTACTTACTCTTTCAGAAGCATTCACAGATTATCAGCCTAAACACGCAATTAATACAAACAACAATAACAAGGATGATTACAAGAAAAGTATACGACACCACAAACATAAAAGGGTTAACAAGTGGGGGTACCGCCATTGACCGTACCGCCTTTGAACGGTCAATGACAAAAATATCAGATTCTAGGGTGCACCAAACCTCACTCTAACCCTAACATCCTAATTAAACGGGATACCCGTCATGCTATATCTTCTAATAAACTAGGCAGTATTAAAGGGAATGTAGCGACACAGCCAAACCATCTTTATTATTGAGAGTTCTGAAATACTTGAATAAGGTTGAAAGAATTATCAAAATCGGATGATAAACAAAGAAGATATGATCTTTTGAAGTTTCTGTTAAAGGAAAAGGAAGCGGCCATTTTGAGAGCTATGACATCACGGTTCTAAATGACCATATATGGAATATTTATAAATATGAAAATTTACTGATTTACAGGGGGAAAATGACAGCGGCTGTACGAAAAATATGTAATACTTAATGGCAATAATGCTTTATATGACCAGTAAAAAAATCATTCATTTGCAGTGATTTTCTTCGTTTTAAATGATATTTATCAATATTCCATATATGGTTACATGGAACTATGACGTCATAGTTCTAAAACTGGCGGCTCCCATATTCGTTTTAGAATGACCTTTAAATGGTCATATATTTTTTGTTTATCATCCGATTTTGATAATTCTTTCACCTTTTCCCAAGTTTTTCAGAACTCTCAATAACAGAGCTTGTTTGGCTGTGTCGCTACATTCCCTTTAATATGCGATATAATGCAATGATCCTGTATATATGAATACAAACAATGCCACAAAGTAAGTTTTCAGTGACTTGGCTTCTCGCCAAAGCAATAAGAGAAGACAATCATTTAAACGTTGCCATCCCTTTTTTAGAATTACGTAGACGTCATCAAAGGGTTCATAATCTGTCGGGTCATCGCACAATCAAAGATGAAAGCATAGTGGCTGTAAATGGGCCAACCGCGAAACATCAAGAGCGTTTTAATAAACACTCTTACACGTTTACAAATTTGTGATTTGTTTTAAATTGTTTGAAACATTTATTCCACTATGCCAGAGAGTAATAAAATCCCATCCTGATTTTCGGTTATTTTGTTCTGCAATAAGGAGGCCCGATGGGTGGGGTGAGGTGAAGTGGGGTGGGGTTGTGGGGAATATTTTGCTTTGTTCACCCAAAAATATTTTTTCAATGTTCCCTTGTTCACAAAAATATAACCAATAACAGACAATGTTCCCTTGTTCCCCAAAAATAAATGGCCTTGTTCCCCAAAACCCCTGGGAGACCCTCAGTAAGGGAAAACAGTCAATGACATCTCTTTGCAGAACGAATTAACATAGAATGTAAATAATAAGCCCATGGTGCTCGTGAGCATCTGTCAGATAACCCCTGTTTCCACCAAAGAGAAACGAGAAAGGCACACCGCCAAAAAGTGGGTGTTCCTGTGGTCCGTAGACATATTTTATAGATTAGCATCCACTGCTGTTAGTAATCCTCGTATTAGAAATGGCAGGGGGAAATGCTAGAATATCATTACATGCCTTTTGGTTCATGCATTGGTGTCGATTTCACTTTGTTGATAACACGTTCAAATGGTATGTGGTGTTTGATTCGGTACAGTTCATCACCTGTTTATGAGACAAGCGATTTGATTGGTGTATCGTTCAAACAACGATGTCGATGTTGCGGCCAATGGGAGTGCAAGCATTACTGGAAGCTGGCTGCTTGATGTTGACACGCAAGCGTTTGATTAACACATGTTATCAATATACAAAATAAACATCCTACCATTGACTCGGCACCATTTTAAACTAATGAATATTCATTCATTCTTAAAAAGTGTACCTTGGCCAATCTCGAGAAAATGTGGAATGCTTCAATTTTCTGCAATTAGCTTCTCCAGCAGTCTGGTATTAATTTGAAGAGATAAGTGAAGAATACACACTGGTGATTCATAAAAACACTTCTGTTTATACAAGGAAGAAGTGCTGTTATGCCATTGCATAATTATGATGTAGAATCTAAGATTGTACAAGTTATGCGTATGCAATCTCAATGTTTTGTGTAAAGTATCGAACGTAGACGGCTGATAGTGGGGCAGAACTCTCCAAGAAGACGAAGTAGAAGCATCGATTCTTAATTGTGAATATATCATAAATACTAGGTACCAGTCAGTCAATATATTAGACTGTCAATATATCTAGCAGTCAGTCAGTTAATATGCTAGACTGTTAAAAAACAATGCCAATGTACTAGTCAGGCAATGAACCAAAACAAACAAGCAAGGAACTAGATAGTCAAAATTCTAGACAGTCAGTGTTTTAGACAATCAGTGTACCTGGAACTGTAAAACATGGACAAATAGTCTAGTGGCCAGTGTAGCTGAAAATCACGGAGGTCATGGACACATGTAGTCTAGTAACCAGACTGTCAGTGTGGAAGTCATGGACACATGCAGTCTAGTAACCAGACAGTCAGTGTACCTGGAAGTCATGGACACGGGTAGCCTAGTAACCGGACATACAGTGTACCTGGAAGTCATGGACACAGGCAGTATAGTAACAAGACAGTGTACCTGGAAGTCATGAGCACGGGTAGCCTAGTAACCAGACGTTCAGTGTACCTGGAAGTCATGGACACGGGTATCCTAGCAACCAAACAGTCAGTGTACCTGGAAGTCATGGACACCGGTAGCCAAGTAACCATAAAGTCATTGTACCTGGAAGTCATGGACACATGTAGGCTAGTGACCACACAGTCAGTGTACCTAGTAGTCATGGACACAGGTAGCCTAGTAACCAGACAGACAGTGTACCTGGAAGTGGTGGATACAGGAAGTCTAGGAACCAGACAGTCAGTGTACCTGGAAGTCATGGACACAGGAAGTCTAGTAACCAGACAGTCAGTATATCTGGAAGCCATGGACACGGGTAGCCTAGTAACCAGACAGACAGTGTACCTGGAAGTCATGGACACAGGTAGCCTAGTAACAAACAGACAGTGTAGCTGGAAGTCATGGACACAGGCAGTCTAGTAACCAGACAGACACTCTACCTGGAAGCCATGGACACGAATAGCCTAGTAACCAGACAGCAGTGTGGAAGCCATGGACAAAGACAGTCTAGTAACCAGACAGTCAATGTACATGGAAGTCATGGACACAGGTAGGCTAGTGATCATACAGACAGTATACCTGGAAGTCATGGACACGGGTAGCCTAGTAACCAGACAGACAGTGTAACTGGAAGGCATGGACACAGGTAGCCTAGTAACCAGACAGACAGTATACCTGGAAGTCATGGACACAGGCAGTCTAGTAACCAGACAGACAGTGTACCTGGATGCCATGGACACGGATAGCCTAGTAACCAGACAGTCAGTGTACCTGGAAGTCATGGACACGGGTAGCCTACTAACCGGACAGACAGTGTACCGTAACAAGACAGACAGTGTACCTGGAAGTCATGGGCACGGGTAGCCTAGTAACCAGACGTTCAGTGTACCTGGAAGTCATGGACATGGGTATCCTAGTAACCAAACAATCAGTGTACCTGGAAGTCATGGACACTGATAGCCAAGTAACCATCAAGTCATTGTACCTGGAAGTCATGGACACATGTAGGCTAGTGACCACACAGTCAGTGTACCTAGAAGTCATGGACACAGGTAGCCTAGTAACCAGACAGACAGTGTACCTCGAAGTGATGGATACAGGAAGTCTAGAAACCAGACAGTCAGTGTACAGTCAGTGTACCTGGAAGTCATGGACACAGGCAGTCTAGTAACCAGACAGTCAGTATACCTGCAAGTCATGGACACGGGTAGCCTAGTAACCAGACTGACAGTGTACCTGGAAGTCATGGACACAGGTAGCCTAGTAACCAAACAGACAGTGTACCTGGAAGTCATGGACACAGGCAGTCTAGTAACCAGACAGACAGTGTACCTGGAAGCCATGGACACGGATCGCCTAGTAACCAGATATTCAGTGTACCTGGAAGTCATGGACACAGCAGGTCTAGAAACCAAACAGTCAGTATACCTGGAAGTCATGGACACAGGTAGGTTAATGACCAAACTGTCATTTTACCTTGAAGTCATGGACACAGGTAGCCTAGTAACCAGACAGACAGTGTACCTAGAAGTCGTGGACACAGGTAGCCTGGTAACAAGACAGACAGTATACATGGAAGTCATGGACACAGGCAGTCGAGTGACCACACAGTCAGTGTACCTGGAAGTCATGAACACAGGTAGTCTAGTAACCTGGAAGTCATGTACACAGGTAGCCTAGTTTCCAGACAGACAGTCTACCTGGAAGTCATGGACACAGGCAATCTAGTGATCACACAGTCAGTGTATCTGGAAGTCATGGACACAGGTAGTCTAGTAACCAGACAGTCAGTGTACCTGGAAGTCATGGACACAGGTAGCCTAGTAACAAGACAGGCAGTCTACTTGCAACCGTGGACACAAGTAGTCAAGTAACCAGACAATCAGTGTACCTGGAAGTCATGGACACAGGTAGTCTAGTAACCAGACAGTCAGTGTACCTAGAAGTCATGGACACATGCAGTCTAGTAACCAGACAGACAGTGTACCTGGAAATCATGGGCACGGGTAGCCTAGTAACCAGACGTTCAGTGTACCTGGAAGTCATGGACACGGGTAGCCTAGTAACCAAACAGTCAGTGTACCTGGAAGTCATGGACGCAGGTAGCCTAATAACCAGACAGTCAGTGTAGCTGGAATTCATGGACACGGGTAGCCTAGTAACCAGACAGTCATTGTACCTGGAAGTCATGGCCACAGGTAGTCTAGTAACCAGACAGACAGAGTACCTGGAAGTTATGGACACCGGTAGCCTAGTAACCATACAGTCATTGTACCTGCATGTAGGCTAGTGACCACACAGTCAGTGTACCTGGAAGTCATGGACACGGGTAGCCTAGTAACCAGACAGTCAGTGTATCTGGACGTCATGAACACAGGCAGCCTAGTAACCAGACAGAAAGTGTACCTGGCTGTCATTGACACGGGTAGACTAGTAACCAGACAGTCAATGTACAGGGAAGTCATGGACACAGGTAGGCTAGTGATCATACAGTCATTGTACCTGGAAGTCATGGACACATGTAGCCTAGTAACCAGACAGACAGTGTACCTGGAAGTCATGGACACAGGCAGTCTAGTAACCAGACAGTCAGTATACCTGGAAGTCATGGACACGGGTAGCCTAGTAACCAGACAGACAGTGTAATTGGAAGGCATGGACACAGGTAGCCTAGTAACCAGACAGACAGTATACCTGGAAGTCATGGACACAGGCAGTTTAGTAACCAGACAGACAGTGTACCTGGATGCCATGGACAGGGATAGCCTAGTAACCAGACAGTCAGTGTGGAAGTCATGGACACAGGCAGTCTAGTAACCAGACAGACAGTGTACCTCGTAGTCATGGACACAGGCAGTCTAGTAACCAGACAGACAGTGTACCTGTAAGTCAGGGACACGGGTAACCTAATAACCAGACAGTCAGTGTACCTGGAAGTCATGGACACGTGTAGCCGAGTAACCAGACAGTCAGTGTACCTGGAAGTCATGGACACAGCTAGTCTAGTAACCAGACAGTCAGTATACCTGGAAGTCATGAACACAAGTAGGCTAGTGACTACACAGTCAGTGTACGTGGAAGTCATGGACACAGGTAGCCTAGTAACCAGACAGACAGTGTACCTAGAAGTCATGGACACAGGTAGCCTAGTAACCAGACAGACAGTGTACCTGGAAGTCATGGACACAGTCAGTCCAGTAACCAGACAGTCAGTCTACCTGGAAGTCATGGACACATGTAGCCTAGTAACCAGACAGAAGTCTACCTGGAAGTCATGGACACAGGTAGTCTAGTAACCAGACAGTCAGTGTACCTGGAAGTCATGGACACAGGCAGTCTAGTAACCAGACAGACAGAGTACCTGGAAGTCATGGGCACGGGTATCCTAGTAACCAGACGTTCAGTGTACCTGGAAGTCATGGACACGGGCAGCCTAGTAACCAGACGGTCAGTGTACCTGGAAGTCATGGATACAGGTAGTCTAGTAACCAGACAGACAGAGTACTTGGAAGTTATGGACACCGGTAGCCTAGTAACCATACAGTCATTGTACCTGGAAGTCATGGACATATGTAGGCTAGTGACCACACAGTCAGTGTACCTGGATGTCATGGACACGGGTAGCCTAGTAACCAGACAATCAGTGAACCTGGACGTCATGTTCACAGGTAGCCTAGTAACCAGACAGGAAGTGTACCTGGCTGTCATGGACGCGGGTAGCCTAGTAACCAGACAGTACATGGAAGTCATGGACACAGGTAGGCTAGTGACCACACAGTCAGTATACCTGGAAGTCATGGAAACAGGTAGCCTAGTAACCAGACAGACAGTGTACCTGGACGTCATGGACACATGTAGCCTAGTAACCAGACAGACAGTGTACCTGGAAGTCATGGACACGGGTAGCCTTGTAACCAGACGATCAGTGTACCTGGAAGTCATGGACACAGGTAGCCTAGTAATCAAACAGACAGTGTACCTGGAAGTCATGGACACAGGCAGTCTAGTAACCAGACAGACAGTGTACCTGGAAGCCATGGACACGGATAGCCTAGTAACCAGACAGTCAGTGTACCTGGAAGTCATGGACACAGCAGGTCTAGAAACCAAACAGTCAGTATACCTGGAAGTCATGGACACAGGTAGGTTAATGACCAAACTGTCATTTTACCTTGAAGTCATGGACACAGGTAGCCTAGTAACCAGACAGACAGTGTACCTAGAAGTCGTGGACACAGGTAGCCTGGTAACCAGACAGACAGTATACATGGAAGTCATGGACACAGGCAGTCGAGTGACCACACAGTCAGTGTACCTGGAAGTCATGAACACAGGTAGTCTAGTAACCTGGAAGTCATGTACACAGGTAGCCTAGTAACCAGACAGACAGTCTACCTGGAAGCCATGAACACAGGCAATCTAGTGATCACACAGTCAGTGTATCTGGAAGTCATGGACACAGGTAGTCTAGTAACCAGACAGTCAGTGTACCTGGAAGTCATGGACACAGGTAGCCTAGTAACCAGACAGGCAGTCTACTTGCAACCGTGGACATTAGTAGTCAAGTAACCAGACAATCAGTGTACCTGGAAGTCATGGACACAGGTAGTCTAGTAACCAGACAGTCAGTGTACCTAGAAGTCATGGACACATGCAGTCTAGTAACCAGACAGACAGTGTACCTGGAAATCATGGGCACGGGTAGTCTAGTAACCAGACGTTCAGTGTACCTGGAAGTCATGGACACGGGTAGCCTAGTAACCAAACAGTCAGTGTACCTGGAAGTCGTGGACGCAGGTAGTCTAATAACCAGACAGTCAGTGTAGCTGGAATTCATGGACACGGGTAGCCTAGTAACCAGACAGTCATTGTACCTGGAAGTCATGGCCACAGGTAGTCTAGTAACCAGACAGACAGAGTACCTGGAAGTTATGGACACCGGTAGCCTAGTAACCATACAGTCATTGTACCTGCATGTAGGCTAGTAACCACACAGTCAGTGTACCTGGAAGTCATGGACACGGGTAGCCTAGTAACCAGACAGTCAGTGTATCTGGACGTCATGAACACAGGCAGCCTAGTAACCAGACAGAAAGTGTACCTGGCTGTCATTGACACGGGTAGACTAGTAACCAGACAGTCAATGTACAGGGAAGTCATGGACACAGGTAGGCTAGTGATCATACAGTCAGTGTACCTGGAAGTCATGGACACCGGTAGCCAAGTAACCATAAAGTCATTGTACCTGGAAGTCATGGACACATGTAGCCTAGTAACCAGACAGACAGTGTACCTGGAAGTCATGGACACAGGCAGTCTAGTAACCAGACAGTCAGTATACCTGGAAGTCATGGACACGGGTAGCCTAGTAACCAGACAGACAGTGTAATTGGAAGGCATGGACACAGGTATCCTAGTAACCAGACAGACAGTATATCTGGCAGTCATGGACACAGGCAGTTTAGTAACCAGACAGACAGTGTACCTGGATGCCATGGACAGGGATAGCCTAGTAACCAGACAGTCAGTGTGGAAGTCATGGACACAGGCAGTCTAGTAACCAGACAGACAGTGTACCTCGTAGTCATGGACACAGGCAGTCTAGTAACCAGACAGACAGTGTACCTGTAAGTCAGGGACACGGGTAACCTAATAACCAGACAGTCAGTGTACCTGGAAGTCATGGACACGGGTAGCCGAGTAACCAGACAGTCAGTGTACCTGGAAGTCATGGACACAGCTAGTCTAGTAACCAGACAGTCAGTATACCTGGAATTCATGAACACAGGTAGGCTAGTGACTACACAGTCAGTGTACGTGGAAGTCATGGACACAGGTAGCCTAGTAACCAGACAGACAGTGTACCTAGAAGTCATGGACACAGGTAGCCTAGTAACCAGACAGACAGTGTACTTGGAAGTCATGGACACAGTCAGTCCAGTAACCAGACAGTCAGTCTACCTGGAAGTCATGGACACATGTAGCCTAGTAACCAGACAGAAGTCTACCTGGAAGTCATGGACACAGGCAGTCTAGTAACCAGACAATCAGTCTACCTGGAAGTCATGGGCACAGGTAGCCTAGTAACCAGACAGACAGTCTACCTGTAAGTCATGTACACAGGCAATCTAGTAACCAGACAGACAGTCTACCTGAAAGCCATGAACACAAGTTGTCTAGTAACCAGACATTCAGTGTACCTGGAAGTCATGGACACAGGTAGTCTAGTAACCAGACAGTCAGTGTACCTGGAAGTCATGGACACAGGCAGTCTAGTAACCAGACAGACAGAGTACCTGGAAGTCATGGGCACGGGTATCCTAGTAACCAGACGTTCAGTGTACCTGGAAGTCATGGACACGGGCAGCCTAGTAACCAGACGGTCAGTGTACCTGGAAGTCATGGATACAGGTAGTCTAGTAACCAGACAGACAGAGTACCTGGAAGTTATGGACACTGGTAGCCTAGTAACCATACAGTCATTGTACCTGGAAGTCATGGACATATGTAGGCTAGTGACCACACAGTCAGTGTACCTGGATGTCATGGACACGGGTAGCCTAGTAACCAGACAATCAGTGTACCTGGACGTCATGTTCACAGGTAGCCTAGTAACCAGACAGGAAGTGTACCTGGCTGTCATGGACGCGGGTAGCCTAGTAACCAGACAGTACATGGAAGTCATGGACACAGGTAGGCTAGTGACCACACAGTCAGTATACCTGGAAGTCATGGAAACAGGTAGCCTAGTAACCAGACAGACAGTGTACCTGGACGTCATGGACACATGTAGCCTAGTAACCAGACAGACAGTGTATCTGGACGTCATGGACACGGGTAGCCTTGTAACCAGACGATCAGTGTACCTGGAAGTCATGAACACAGGTAATGTAGTAACCAAACAGACAGTGTATCTCGAAATCACGGCTACAGGCAGTCTAGTAACCAGACAGACAGTGTACCTGGAAGTCATGGACACAGGTAGTCTAGTAACCAGACAGTGTACCGGGAAGTCATGGATACATGTAGGCTAGTAACCACACAGTCAGTGTACCTAGAAGTCATGGACACGGGTAATCTAGTAACCAGACAGACAGTGTACCTGAAAGTCATGGACACAGGCAGTCTAGTAACCAGACCAACAGTGTACCTGGAAGTCATGGATATAGGTAGCCTAGTAACCAGACAGACAGTGTACCTGATAGTCATGGACACAGGTAGTCTAGTTACCACACAGTCAGTGTACCTGGAAGTCATGTATACAGGTAGCATAGTAAACAGACAGTATGTATACCTGGAATACATGGACACATGTATCATAGTAACCAGACAGTCATTGTACATGTAAGTCATGGACACAGGTTTTCTAGTAACCAGACAGTCAATGTACCTGGATGTCATATGCACAGGCAGACTGAAACTAGACAGTCAATGAACCAAGAAGACATGGACACATGTAGTCTATTAACCAGACAGTCTGCGTATCTGAAAGTCACGAACACATGTAGTCTAGTAACCGGACAGTTAGTGTACCTGGAAGTCATCGACACATGTAGTCTAGTAACGAGAACGTCAATGAACCTAGACGTCATGAACACAGGTAGTCTAGTAACCAGACAGTCAGTGTACCTGGTAGTCATGGACACAGGCAGCTTAGGAACCAGGCAGTCAGTGTACCTGGAAGTCATGAACACAGATAGTCTAGTAACCAGACAGTCAGTGTACCTGGCGGTCATGGACACAGGCAGCCTAATAACCAGTAAGTCAGTGTACCTGAAAGTCATTTACACTTGTAGTCTATTAGCCAGACAGTCTGTGTAAACAGAAGTCATGGACACAGGTAGCCTAGTAATCAGACGGTCAATGAACCTAGGAGACATGGACTCATGTAGTCTGGTAACCAAACAGTCAATGAACCTAGAAGACATGGACACATGTAGTCTAGTTACCAGACAGTCAATGTACATGGACGTCATGGACACAGGTTTCCTTGTAACCAGACAGTCGGTGTATCTGGAAGGCATGGACACATGTAGGCTAGTGACCACACAGTCATTGTACCCAGAAGTCATGGACACAGGTAGTCTAGTAACCAGACAGACAGAGTACCTGGAAGTCATGTAAACGGGTAGCCTAGTAACCAGGCAGTGAATGTACCTGGAAGTCATGGACACAGGTATTCTAGTAACCAGACAGTCAATGTGAATGGAAGTCTTAGACACAGGTAGTCTAGTAACCAGACAGTCAATGTACTTGGAAGTCATGGGCACGGGTAGCCTAATAACCAGACAGTCAGTGTACCTGGAAGTCATGGACACGGGTAGACTAGTAACCAGACAGTCAGTGTACGTGGAAGTCATTGACACAGGTAGCCTAGTAACCAGACAGACAGTGTACCTAGAAGTCATGGACACAGGTAGCCTAGTAACCAGACAGACAGTGTACCTGGAAGTCATGGACACAGGCAGTCCAGTAACCAGACAGTCAGTCTACCTGTAAGTCATTGACACAGGTAGTCTAATAACCAGACAGACAGTCTACCTGGAAGTCATGGACACAGGTAGCCTAGTAACCAGACATACAGTCTACATGTAAGTCATGGACACAGGCAGTCTAGTAACCTGACAGTCAGTGTACCTGGAAGTCATGGACACAGGTAGCCTAGTAACCAGACAGACAGTCTACCTGGAAGCCATGAACACAAGTTGTCTAGTAACCAGACATTCAGTGTACCTGGAAGTCATGGACACAGGTAGTCTAGTAACCAGACTGTCAGTGTACCTGGAAGGCATGGACACAGGCAGTCTAGTAATCAGACAGACAGTGTACCTGGAAGTCATGGGCACGGGTAGCCTAGTAACCAGACGTTCAGTGTACCTGGAAGTCATGGACACGGGTAGACTAGTAACCAGACGGTCAGTTTACCTGTAAGTCGGGTATACAGGTAGTCTAGTAACCAGACAGACAGAGTACCTGGAAGTCATGGGCACGGGTAGCCTAATAACCAGACAGTCAGTTTACCTGGAAGTCATGGACACGGGTAGCCTAGTAACCAGACAGTCAGTGTACCTGGAAGTCATGGACACAGCTAGTCTAGTAACCAGACAGACAGCGTACCTGGAAGTCATGGACACAGGCAGTCCAGTAACCAGACAGTCAGTCTACCTGGAAGTCATGGGCACAGGTAGCCTAGTAACCAGACAGACAGTCTACCTTGAAGTCATGGACACATGCAGTCTAGTAACCAGACTATCAGTCTACCTGGAAGTCATGGACACAGGTAGTCTAGTAACCAGTCATTCAGTGTACCTGGAAGTCATGGACACAGGCAGTCTAATAACCAGACAGACAGTGTACCTGGAAGTCATGGGCACGGGTAGCCTAGTAACCAGACGTTCAGTGTACCTGGAAATCATGGATACAGGTAGTGTAGTAACCAGACAGACAGAGTACCTGGAAGTTATGGACACCGGTAGGCTATTGACTACACAGTCAGTGTACGTGGAAGTCATGGACACAGGTAGCCTAGTAACCAGACAGACAGTATACCTAGAAGTCATGGACACAGGTAGCCTAGTAACCAGACAGACAGTGTACCTGGAAGTCATGGAAACAGGCAGTCCAGTAACCAGACAGTCAGTCTCCCTTGAAGTCATGGACACAGGTAGTCTAATAACCAGACAGACAGTCTACCTGGAAGTCATGGACACATGCAGTCTAGTAACCAGACAATCAGTCTACCTGGAGGTCATGGACAGATGTAGCCTAATAATCAGACAGACAGTCTACATGTAAGTCATGGACACAGGCAGTCTAGTAACCAGACAGTCAGTGTACCTGGAAGTCATGGACACAGGTAGCCTAGTAACCAGACAGACAGTCTACCTGGAAGCCATGAACACAAGTGTCTAGTAACCAGACATTCAGTGTACCTGGAAGTCATGGACACAGGTAGTCTAGTAACCAGTCAGTCAGTGTACCAAGTAGTCATGGACACAGGCAGTCTAGTAACCAGACAGACAGTGTACCTGGAAGTCATGGGCACGGGTAGCCTAATAACCAGACGTTCAGTGCACCTGGAAATCATGGACACGGGTAGCCTAGTAACCAGACGGTCAGTGTACCTGGAAGTCGGCGATACAGGTAGTCTAGTAACCAGACAGACAGAGTTCCTGGAAGTTATGGACACCGGTAGCCTAGTAACCATACAGTCATTATAACTGGTGTCATGGATACAGGTAGTCTAGTAACCACACAGTCAGTTAATCTGGAAGTCATGGACACGGGTAGCCTAGTAACCAGACAGTCAGTGTACCTGGACGTCATGTTCACAGGTAGCCTAGAAACCAGACAGGAAGTGTACCTGGCTGTCATGGACGCGGGTAGCCTAGTAACCAGACAGTCAATGTACATGGAAGTCATGGACACAGGTAGGCTAGTGACCACACAGTCGGTATACCTGGAAGGCATGGAAACAGGTAGCCTAGTAACCATACAGACAGTGTAACTGGAGGTCATGGACACAAGTAGCCTAGTTACCAGACAGACAGTGTACCTGGAAGTCATGGGCACGGGTTGCCTTGTTACCGGATGATCAGTGTACCTGGAAGTCATGGACACAGGTAGCCTAGTAACCAGACAGACAGAGTACCTGGAAGTTATGGACACATGTAGCCTAGTAACCACACAGTCGGTGTACCTGGAAGTCATGAACACAGGTAATCTAGTAACCAAACAGGCAGTGTACCTAGAAATCACGAACACAGGCAGTCTAGTAACCAGACAGACAGTGAACCTGGAAGTCATGGACAAAGGTAGTCTAGTAACCAGACAATGTACCGGGAAGTCATGGATACATGTAGGCTAGTGACCATATAGTCAGTGTACCTAAAAGTCATGGACACAGGTAGTCTAGTAACCAGACATACAGTGTACCTGAAAGTCATGGACACAGGCAGTCTAGTAACCAGACCGACAGTGTACCTGGAAGTCATGGATATAGGTAGCCTAGTAACCAGAAAGACAGTGTACCTGATAGTCATGGACACAGGTAGTCTAGTTACCACACAGTCAGTGTACCTGGAAGTCATGTATACAGGTAGCATAGTAAACAGACAGTATGTATACCTGGAATACATGGAAACATGTATCATAGTAACCAGACAGTCAGTGTACCTGGAAGTCATGTATACAGGTAGCATAGTAGCCAGACAGTCTGTATACCTGGAAGACATGGGCACATGTATCATAGTAACCAGACAGTCAGTGTACATGTGTGTCATGGACACAGGTTTTCTAGTAACCAGACAGTCAATGTACCTGGATGTCATGTGCACAGGCAGACTAGGAACTAGACAGTCAATTAACCAAGAAGACATGGACACATGTAGTCTATTAACCAGACAGTCTGCGTACCTGAAAGTCATGAACACATGTAGTCTAGTAACCGGACAGTTAGTGTACCTGGAAGTCATGAACACATGTAGTCTAGTAAGAGAGTCAGTGTAACCAGAAGTCATGGACACATGTAGCCTAGTAACCAGACGGTCAATGAACCTAGAAGACAGGACTCATGTAGTCTGGTAACCAAACAGTCAATGAACCTAGAAGACATGGACACATGTAGTCTAGTAACCAGACAGTCAATGTACGTGGACGTCATGGACACAGATTTCCTTGTAACCAGACAGTCAGTGTACCTGGAAGTCATGGACACATGTAGGCTAGTGACCACACAGTCATTGTACCCAGAAGTCATGGACACAGGTAGTCTAGTAACCAGACAGACAGTGTACCTGGAAGTCATGGACACAGGTATTCTAGTAACCAGACAGTCAATGTACATGGAAGTCATAGACACAGGAAGTCTAGTAACCAGACAGTCAGTGTACCTGGAAGTCATGGAAACAGGTAGGCTAGTAACCATACTGTCAGTGTACCTGAAAGGCATGTTCGCTGGTAGTTTAGTTTCCAGACAGTCAATGTACCTGGAAGTCAGTGTACATGGAAGTCATGGACACAGGTAGTATAGTAACTAGACATTCCGTGCACCTGGAAGTCATGCAAACATGTAGTCTAGTAACCAGACAGTCGGTGTACCTGGAGGTGATGGACACATTTAGCTTAGTAACCAGACAGTTTACCGGGAAGTCATGGACACATGTTGCCTAGTAACCAGACAATGTACCTGGACGTCATGGACACAGGTACCTTCTTCGAATTAAAATGTTTTGTGTCACTAGCCCGAATTCTTATATACTCAATGAAAACCCGTACATTTTTCATTAGCCCGACTGCATGAATAAAAAAAAACACTAGCCCGAATGACAGTTTTCTAGCCCCGGGCTTCGGGCTAGTGGGTTAATTCGAAGACTGATGCGTGTGTTGTTTCAGTCACAGGATAGAAATTTTGAAGATGGCGTATGACCTTTTATTTCTTTGTTTTGCCTTTTTTTAAAACATGCCACCTATGCCAAGAGGTGAACAAATGAATTTTCTATTGGAATTCATGCCTCGAAAAACTTATTTCCACTTCCTGTCATATAATCAATGTCAAAGAAATGGTCTTTCTCCGTTATCTGAAACTGAATCAAACGTCTTTTTTGCTTCAGTTCCAATTATGTAAGCTTTATATATGCCAAATCCATAAAAATCAAGTAGCTTACACCCAAAGAACATAATGTAATAACTATTTACGGCTATGCCCAACAAATAACGGCAACGTACACTACACAACCGTTGATCAAAACTCTATCCAGGTGTTCAGGTTATCATAATGTATATCTGCCTATTAAAAGTATACGTTTATATGCACTGGTTTTTAAAATATCCGAATGTTTATTCGACGCTCCTGTTTTGGGGGTTTACCTGGCTGGTAAAAGCCGATTATGTTGTGTCTATAGAAATTGAATTTCCAAAATATGTAAGTTATACATATACCTCGTCGTCAGTAGGTTTAGAAATAGTGTAGATATGTTGCAAAATGTGCCTGTTGATGTTAAAGGCCAGGGTTGAGTATAAAAGCCCCAATATGGCTCCAGAGAAACTGTTCTGATCATGTTCACATTGTGCTACTCAGAGAGGTTTAATCACAAATTCTCTAAGCATTTTTTTAACCATTAAATGTGGCGTACTCTTAACATTACTCTAAACAGATATATCAAAAATATAAAATAATGTTGTTTTTTTTAATTTTGGTGCATCTATAGCTGTACCTGTAAAAATAAGATCAGTGATTGGTCAGAATGCTGAAACCCTTATCTTGAAGCAGAAGAAAAACTGACTGCAGTGTATGCATTATGGTGGCAGGTTCTATTGCACGCTGGAATACCTATAATGAGTTTAAAAAACAACAACATCACAGTGTACCTATTTGCCAACCTCCGCGCAGGGATATTGTAGCCACTTATCCCTGCCACCACACAAATCACGTGACGATAGCTGAGGCAAAATGGCGATACACTAGGTAATGCTTGGTACACGGATTCCTTTGTTTCACAGATAGGTGTTAGGCAAGGAGATAATCTCAGTCCGAACCTGTTCAAAATCTTCATTAATGACCTGCCAGATTATTTATCTGATACTGCTGATCCGGCTATTCTTAACAACACTAGGCTAGATTGTCTTATGTACGCAGATGATGTTGTTCTTTTATCTACTACAGCTCTTGGGTTACAAGAAAAATTAAACAAGCTTAATCTCTTTTGTCAGGATTGGTGTCTCAATATTAATATTTTGAAATCTAAAGTGTTAATCTTTAATAAGGCCGGTAGGCTAGTAAAAGAGAAATATGTCCTTCAAAACCAATCTTTAGAATGTGTCTCCTCTTATAATTATCTTGGAGTTACATTTTGTGCATCTGGTTGTTTTTCACGCGCTCGAAGTGACTTGTATAAGATAGGTTTGAAAGCCCTTTTTATGTTAAAGAAAAATGTTAACTCCATGCATCCGGGTATATCCACAAGTTTGCACGTGTTTGAACATACAATCAAGCCAATTTTACTATTTGGTAGTGAGTGCTGGGGATCTTTTGGGAAAAGGAATTTTAATCCTTGTGACTTTACTAAACTGTCTCATAAGTTCGAATTTGAAAAATTACATATAAGATACTGCAAATATATTTTAGGGGTACATAAGAAAACCACCAACTTTGCTGTTATGTCTGATTTGGGTCGTTTTCCTGTGTACTTTGGTGTTATCATGTCGATGTTAAAATATTATCATCGTCTAGTAAATAATCCGTCCAACCTTCTTGCTGATGGTTTGCTTGAATCTAAAAGTCTTCATCATAAAGGTATTCACTCATGGTACTCAGAAATTGTATCAATTCTTGAAGTACTTAACATGGACATTGATCAATTTTCTCCCCACTCTCCCTCAGTAATGTCAATGTCAAAACTTGTAAAAACAGTAAAACTAAAATTAATTGAAAAATTCCAGGAAAACTGGGACAAAGACAAAACTAAGCTCCTTCATGGAAAATTGAGAACTTACTTCACTTTTAAACATGATTTCCAATTAGAAGAGTACCTGTGTAGTATTGATAATTTTGAAAAACGTAATGCCATTGCTAAATTTCGTCTAAGTTCCCATAGACTTAAAATCGAAACTGCAAGGTATACTGAGGCTCCTGTGGAACATAGATTGTGTGAACATTGTACCAGTAATTCTATAGATGATGAGATGCATTTTCTCCTAACATGTCCTTATTATTCAGTTGAAAGAACTAATTTATTAACATGCATATCTTCAGAATGTTCTAATTTTTCCAGCCTTGATTTGAATAATCAACTTATTTGGCTATTATCTTGTGAAAATATACACATTCTGAAAGCATTAGGTACTTACTTAATACAGTGTTTTAAAAAACACAATTAACCCTAATAGTCATTATAAATAATAATATATAATTACTGGTGTGATTATAGTTTAATGTACTGTAGGCGACTCTGCTCAGTGTATGTGCTCTGGTTTATTTTATTATTGTTTGTTTGTTACTTACCAATCATTGCAATCATTGTACTAAATTACTTGCTCCTTTGAGGGCCCTTAATTGGTTAATAAAATCTTGTATCTTGTATCTTGGTACAACAAACTCTTGCCGTAACAGGCAATTGACAATAACATCGATCATCACATAAACATTCAACCTGGTTTTGGCTTGGGTGTAATCTCTTTATTAAATTTACGCACAGCTTCCGTAATGTTCTCAACGGAATACATGTTTGTTTGTTTACAAGTACCGTAAGTTAGTAACTGGTCTGCATGTTCGCTAAAATTGATTTTTTTTGTTTATAATGTTTGTACCCAGATACCGTTTTTTACATTATTTTCCTATATTCTGACAGGGAGTAAGTATTATGAACAAAGCAAGTTGAAATATTGACCTAAAAAATATTTAACCAAAAATTTAAACTTAGCTGGGTTTCTATGGATTGCCTTTTAATACAATTCAGTGATATCACCTATTTGAATGAGGATATCACCCATTCGAATAGGTGATATCACTGATTCAAAATTAAATAAATTAATATTTATCACCTATTCGAATCAATGATATCACCTATTCGAATCAGTGATATCACAGATTCGAATAGGTGATATCACTGATTCAAAACGAAAGGGTGATATCACCTACTGAATGGGTGATATCACCTATTTGAACGAGTGATATCACTAAGTCAAATAGGTGATATCACTCTTTAAAACGGATGGGTGATATCACCTATTCGAATCAGTGATATCACCCATTCAATAGGTGATATCACCCTTTCGTTTTGAATCAGTGATATCACCTATTCGAATCAGTGATATCACCTATTCGAATCAGTGATATCACCTATTCGCTTTTACAACAAGAAAAATACGGACTTCCCCACAAGAGTATTATCAGGGAGAACGTCATACGTCGCTTTCATTATAAAATTATATACTGAGCAAAAATAAAAAGTACCCATTTCTTCTTTCCCTTATTATATAGACAGCAAAACAGGAAATAATAAATGATGTATATAGAATAATTAGATCGACCACCAAAAACACATACAATCTACAAACAGATTGTTTAGGTAGCAGCTTTTGATTATCAAAATTAAGTCATCAAATTACATCACGTTAAGGTTTCACAGCATCCATAAAGGAAAGGAGTATTGCTTGACACAATTTGAAACTGTTTAAAGGAATATTTAGTACTCAGTGAAATGTGCTTATAAGCATCAAACAATTAAAACGCAGTTCAAGCTGTCCTACACCCTCAAAAACTGGCCTATGGGAATATGGGAATACCAGCAAAAAAAATGTGTTGAGTATAGTATTGCTAAGGGTTAGTTGTATAATTAAATAATAACTGTCCACTGTGTTTCTCAGTCTAATTGGTGATGGTGGGTTTATCTACAATTTGAATGACTGTATATTAAAAAATAGAAAAGGCACAGAAAATGAAATTGTAATAATATGTTTCATTAATTTTTGTTAAAAAATTGCCGCAAGAGCTGATGCGACCATAACAAGAACTCCGGCCATTATCTCCGATGACGAAAAAGCGCGCCAAATGTTGCAACAGCTGGCGATTGGGATCAGTCATTTATATAGAGTTTATTTCTGAATTGGTAATCGGTGCTATCACTGATTCGAATAGGTGATATCACTCAATCAAAATGAATGGGTGATATCACCTATTGAATGGGTGATTTCACCTATTCGAATGGGTGATATCACTGATTCGAATGAGTGATATCACTGACTCGAATAGGTTATATCACCCATTCAATATGCGATATCACACATTCAGAATGAATCGGTGATATTACCTATTTGAATGCGTGATATCACCGATTCGAATCAGTGATATCACCGATTCGAATAGGCGATATCACCAATTGGTATTAAAAAGTAATACGGCTCCCCATATATTTCAGCTATAAATGTGTGTGGTGGCAGTACTGTTACAGAAAGGGGAAGTAACCACTGCGTGGAGTTTGGCTATTTGCATGCTTTCGAGAGAGTTGGTGTAGAAATTGCGGATTCGAAACGATTTAGACACGGAGTATACATTACTTTTGGACACAGAGTAGAAACATGTTGGTTTTTTAAAAATTGGACGCAGTGTAGAAATATGTTCACATTAGGAATCGAAACTGGCACCACTGGCACCAGGGTCATGAACACATACCAGTCTGTTATAACACACTATTACTATCCATTTGATGAATATCTATAACAAAATTATAACAAACTGATATGTGTTCATGACTCTGGTGCCAGTGACTGGCACATATTGCGTGGAAATAGGTTTGTCGAGCAAACATTTCAACAGAATATTCATTTGTTCACCTCTGTGAATAGGTGGCATGTTTTTAAAAGGCGAAACATAGAAATAACAGGCAAACATAGACATATCAGGCAAAGTTCATCAACACTCACGTGGCCTCTGAAGAGTGTCGTTATTCGCAATGTTGAAAACGTCTACTCTGTGGCGGAAAAAACGCTACACCATCTCCCGTAACCGACAGTGTATCCGTTTTAAGAAACATGGCTTATATCTTCTTTGTTTATCATCTGATTTTAATCATTCTTACACGGTACGTTTTACCACTTGTTCAAATTTTAATAATAAAGATGGTTTGGTTATAACTATATGCCTACACTGCTTCAAGTAGACATATCATCACATCACACACAAGGTGTCAGACCAGTCAGGAAGTACTTCCGGATCGTAGGGTTCTAAAATAGTTTCTTGAAAAAATCCACAGTTCCTGGTTTTCATGTGTTTTTTCCAAGATTAGGTTTTATTTCATTGTTAATCTGGTCAGATGTTAAAGTAGTATGTCTGTTGTCAAGAATCGTAAGTATTTTAGTGTGTTTGTCAGGATTATTTCTTTGGAGAGTATGAGCACAGAGGTTAGGTAGAGATGTGGTTTATGTTGATTTCACACTAAGCATAGTGTGAATGAATGACGTGAAATGTTGAAAAACTGAATCGGTGTTTTATTTCAGATATAGCACCGTTTGCGAGCCAGATACTTTTAATTCACAGAATTAAAGTGTATTTAAGCGATCGAATTTTGTGGAACTTGTGACTGATCTCCAAATATAGCCTAGTTTGCATTGTGTTCAATGGGCTGATTTTCACAGGTCTGACACCACAAAAACACACAGATAAAAGTCCAGACTCCATTGTGCCTATAATCGTCGGGTAGGACGCCTGTCGTAGGCGGACGGACTATATTCCTTAGAAATACACACACACGCACACGTTAAGTTTTATTTCGATAACTCATTAGCATTTATGTATTTAACGTTATTTCATTGGATAAAACCTATCACGTGGCGTCGTTTGCAAAGGTTTACACATACCAGGGCTCTATATTTTCGTCCCAGACACATACATAAACGTTATATATTTATTTTACATAACTAGTGTTAGTGAATTTACATTAGTAGTGCAATACATATACTAGTTCAATGTAGTTGTGTACTCCATTGGTGAACAGTGATCAATAGCACAGGTATTCGGCGCGTAATTTGGTCACTATTACCCCCCCCCCCCCCACACACACACACACACACACACACACACACACACACACACACACACACACACACACACACACACCCCTCTACTACCACCTCCCCACACCCCACACCCAAAAAAAATTCATCCAAAACATCATATGAAATATATTATCATAAAATAATATATGATTTTTTTTTTTAGAAAAGTTTTAAAACGTTAAACGTTATTAAATGACTTTCTGGATGATGTTGGGTTTTTTTGGTGAGGGGTAGGGGTGGGGGGATAGTAGTGACCAAATTACGCGCCGAATACCTGTGATCAATAGAAAGAAAACAATTCTCACAGTCGACCGTCGGATATGTTTCGTTTGAACTGAATAAACAAACGTCTTCGAAGCATGACACGACGAGTGATAACTTTTCACAGCTCAGGCGATAAAACGGTTGCTGCAATATGCCCAGTGTTGAATGAAGTGTACATCAGCATTTTATGCGTTTCGTCCAATCACAACAGAAGAATGTTTACGGCGCCGTAAATGATGTGGGAGGAGCTGCGTATTGGCCAATCAGGAAATAGCACGTGAACATACGCCCTCTTGTGGGACGGTTATCTACTCGGCAAACAATGTCTTCTGGTACGCTCTAAAAAAAGTCTACATATGTATGTATATATATATGCTGTATGTGTTCAGTCTTTGGTATGTAACATGTTCTCTTGTCATGTTACACGAGACACATATAAAGCTAGTTGTTTCTGGGGATAACACATGTTGGAAAATGTTTAATTGTGTAACGGATGATCAGAGCATGTAACTGCGTTGTTACAAGACTATATTGTTACATATTTGAACTAATTTAACGTTCAATGAAGCAATGTTTTATGTCAGTATAACCATAGGCTTTTCAAACACGGACAATGTTTCCGTGACACCCTACGACCATAAAAGTTCATTGTAAATTCTAAAAGGCTTGTTACGGTGTTTATTACAGTGTTAAAGGGACACATGGCAATCTTGAGTTTAATCAAACATTAAAAGTGTGTGTGTGTGTAGTTCTAAGGTTTAGAGTCCGTCCGCCAACGAACACGTCGAGGTTAACCTGAAGCGATGGGCGCAATAGAGTCTGGACTTTTTCAAACATTAAAATGTGTTTCTCGATTTAGTTATTCTCCGTCGTTTTTACTTTAAAACTGCTTGCATATAATTAAATAAAAAAACTGAGATTTCAATTTTCTTCATTGTTTTACCATTTTTTTAAATATATTATTGGTGCAATATTATAAAAAGTTAGTAATATTTAAAAACAATTTGCTTTGAACTATTCTAACAATTAATATAATGACTGCACAAGTACATTCATGAGACAAGTTATCTCTTAGAAAATACATGACCCCCACTTTTCTGTGGATTTTTTTGGCAGCATATGTGATATTTGTGATGAGACTGTAAGTTATGCATTTTTAATTTGGGCCTAGATTTGAATGACAACATGACATTTAAATGTTAATTCATACACAATTCGATGCAAAAAGCAATGGGCGTATACACCTCTAATACACCGCCATCTTGATTATTAAAGGGACACACTGAATCGTGATTCTTAAAAGGACACACTGAATCGTGATTCTTAAAGGGACACACTGCAATCTTGATTTTTAAAGGAACACGGCAATATTGATTATTTGTTTGTTTGTGTGCGGTATTTGACGTCATTTTTAACACATGTCAGGTTATATATGAAGGTCGATTTTTTGGGGGTTTTTTTTGTTGTGGTAGAGGCAGACCACCCACTTTTCCTGGGTAGAACCAGTACTGTACACCTCCCACCATCCGTAAGAATCGACACATCCTCACTTATAAGTCGAGCTCCCAGTGGGATTCGAACCCACAGAGGTGAGAGGCGTGAAGGTTTACAACGCAACGTCGTTAACCACTCGGCCACGGAGACGCTACGATTATTAAAAGGACACACGGTAATCTTGATTATTTATTTTTTTCGATGGCGTTTTACGTCATTTTTAACACATGTCAGGTTGTATATGACGGTCGATTTTTTTTTTGTTGTTGTTGTGGTGGAGGCAGATCACCCACTTTTCCTGGGTAGAACCAGTACTGTAAACCTCCCGCCATCCGTAAGAATCGACACTTCCCCACTTACAAGTCGAGCTCCCAGTGGGATTCGAACACACAGCGGCGAGAGGCGAGAAGGTTTACAACGCAACGTCCTTAACCACTCGGCCACGGAGACGCTACGGTTATTAAAGGGACACACGGTAATCTTGAAGTGTTTATCAATCATCTGGATTTATTGATCCAGTATCATGTGGACTTTTAACCTGCGTGCATATAATTAAATAAATGTTGAGTTTTATTTTGTTCATCGCATTTTATATGTTTAAATATATTATTGACTCAATATTGTCAACAGTTAATAATATGGGGGGAAAAGTGCTTTATAGTTAGTTATAAGAAATATTCATGATTGAACTAATTCAAGTGTTTTGAGCGACTTAAAAACGTATTTTGAAGCTATTCCAATTCTCCAGAGTCACCCTAACCTCCCTTCGGCTTCACCTTTTATTGCATTTTTCGCATTTTCCGCATTTTTCGCATTTTTAGCTTTTTAAATTTTCCCACATCCAACTCTGAATTATACGAACGGGCGTATATGAGTATGCCCAGGTACGTCCCTGTGTAACGACGTAAGCTTTTAATAATTCAAAACTGTCATTTGTCCCTTTAAACATAATTCTAGGGTGTTGAATATTTTCCATTCATGAACTTTCTACGATGCTTTAACGCGATTTATTCTTACTGTATCAATTCTTCAACAGCACTCTCTAATTCCTATTGTTAAAATAATGAAGGCAAATATATTATTTCCTACTTCCATTCCTTTGTAGCTTTCCGGAAATAAATAAGTCAGGGTTCTGTGTTTTAGAGCACAATAGGTCACACTCTAATGTGTCCATCATTTGGCTATGTGGCGGAGGAAAGTTAACGCATAGAAATACGCACGCAAATGCACGCACACACGCACACGGACACACACACACACACACACACTACTTCAAATCATCTGAGCACGTGATTCCACGCCCATTTAAAAACAATTTATTAATGTATGCGCACGTGAGCGAAACGCCCACTTCCCGCCAATTCATCGATCTCGCGAGAGCGACTGTCATACAATCAAACACAATAAAGCGATTATTTCTGGAAGCAGGGACATGTAATCCGATTTTCTTAATATGATTTTGAGGCATCTCGGATGACTAACTCAGCGGATTTTGTGTTGATTACGCCGCGTGTATGGATCAATACTACAGTTCAGATTAACAACTGACTGCAGGGCCGACGATGACGTTTCAACTCAAAACGGGCTACTACGTTGTGCCACCTTGACATTGACCTTGGTCCACTTAAACTTAACACAATGAAAATTGAAAAATCGTTTTATGGCATACAATATTGCCCCGTCAGTGGAGAAAGGAACCGACTGGAGGCGTAACGTTAAAGGGACTGGAGGCGTAACGTTAAAGGGACTGGAGGCGATGTGGAAGAGCAATTGGTGCCAATATAAATATGAGAAAACCTTCCTAATGTGCTTTCCGGAAGGTGGGGTTGTGGAGGGGAATTGTTGACCACTCAACGAAAAGTGTCTCCGTGGCCGAGGGGTTATCGATGTTGCGTTGTAAATCTTCTCGCCTCCCACCGCTGCTGGTTCGACTTGTAAGTGAGGAAGTGTCGATTCTAACAGATGGCGGGAGGTGTGCGGTACTGGTTCTACCCAGGAAAAGTGGGTCGTCTGCCTCCACCACAAAAATCGACCGTCATATATAACCTTGTTTTGAAAATGACGTAAAACCCCATACAAACATAACTTCTTTAAAAAAACGTTTAAAAAGACTGTTGACAACCAAAGAACCCCACATAAAAACGCTTTTCTATACAAAGAATCTGACATAAAAGTATTAACAGAACAGAATAGAACATAACTTTATTTACATCTCAGGCATGTCTATATGCAGTAAGAGGAAATGTAACAAAATCACAAATAATATCAACACTTCAATCCGTGCAGTCGCTCTTCCTGCTCCGTGCAATTCGTGACACCAAGCAATCTGCAAGATTGAAAAAGTTTACTTGACCTCTTTGCGGAAACAATGAACACTTAACATATATCCCCCACAGAATCAGAAGACATCATAGAGAGGGAAAGTAAGAAGTTCGAACACATTCCTAACACATTCGTCCGAGGTAGCCATGAGGGACCAACTCCGACCCAAAACATTGCTAGCATTCTGGATGATGTCAACGACTGAGAAATGAAGGTTGAGCTACGCCGGGAATTACAGTCTCCGAACATTGTCTATACAGCTTTACGCCCAGATGTCGTCTTGTGGTCTTCAAAGGCCAGGAAACGCGTGCCCGCTGAGCTGAATGTGCAACTGTAGAAAAAAATCAAAAGAAAACGAAAGAGAAAGATGACAAAGTGACACTAGCTAGATGATCAGTGTAGAGATGAAGGATGGAACGTTTGTAGCTATCCCATCAAAGTAGGGGTTTGCCATCATCATCCGTGTTGGAACTGCACCAGGACGTGGAAACTTCTCCAGAGCATGGAAACTGCTCCACGGCGTCAGTAAAAAAAACACAGGACAGTATAGAGGTTGGCGATCCTTGGGACAGCAAGACATACAGAAAATAGTCCCAGGTGGCTGCAAACAAGCTGGATGCCGTCCACTGTTGAGTTGTGTTGACCAACGCTGCTGCTTCACCAACTCGGCCTGGGATCAGTTGAAGTGGGTTCGTTCCCAGCTGATGACATCAGTGGCTTGCAGGGAACATGTATGCTTATCACCGGTCAGCAGTATGACATCAGTTGTTTGCAGGGAACCTGTATACATGCTTAGCACAGGTCAGCAGTATGACAGCAGTAGCTTGCAGGGAACCTGTATGCTTATCACAGGTCTGTAGTAAAACATGAGTTTCATCAGTGTTGCCTGAATATGAATATTCATTTTAATAAATATTGGAATATGAATATTCATTTTCATAAGTTTAAAATATGAATATTCATTCTAATAATTATTCGAATCTGACCAGTTTCCATGTCAAGTTCTATTTAAAAAAAATACATGTATTGCCTACAATCTATTTGGGCTGAGAATAACAATTCTATATAATTATATACCTTATCCATTGACCGCAACATTTTGCATTTTCTTTTATATTTGGGCATTGGAGGTCACCAAATCTCAAGGTCAACGTTCACATATGATTCTATAGTACTAGTATGTCAATTATCTTAAAAGAAGGTCAATGACATCAAACGTAGGTTTTAGTTTACAGAATAAATAAGCTTAATAGGTAATCAAATTGACATACATTTAAAAATTAGGTCAAGAAGGGTCACCGTGACCTACTTCTTAAAAGATAAAAGATAAAAGGTAAATGTGATTTAAAAACGTCAAGGAAATGTAGGCATACAGTAAAACGCTCTTTATTTATTGAGAGTTTTGAGAGAAAAAATCTTGAAAAAGCGTGAAAGAATGACCAAAATCGGATGATAAAAGTACAAAAATATATGATCACTTGAAGGTTGTTCTGAAACGGAAGTGGAAGCCTCCATTTTAAGACCTAAGACGTCATAGTTTTAAATTACCATAAATGGAATATTAGTATGGAAAAATATATTTTAAAGCAAAGAAAATCACTGCAAATGAATGAAAAATCGTTAGCTGATCATATAATACATTGTTATACTTAAGTTTCCTTATTTTGAATACACTTGCTGTGATTTTTTCACTATAAATCAGTAAATTATCATATTTATAAATATTCCGTAAATGGTAAATTAGTACTATATATGTATGATGTCATAGTTCTCAAAATTGAGGATTCCATAGCCATTTCAGAAGAACATTCTAATGGTCATATATGTTCTTTGCTTATCATCCGATTTTGATAATTCTTTCACCGTTTTCCAAGTTTTTCAGAACTCCCAATAATAAAGATTGTTTGATTGTATGCCTATATTTTGATCTTTCTTTCACCGTTTTCAAATTTGTTTCAGACTCTAAATAATAAAGATTGTTTGACTGTATGCCTACATCCCCTTCAAGATATTTGATAATAGCATGTGTTTTTCTTAAATCGTACGTTAAGGTCATACGAAAGTGCTGTACGAGACTAAACAAAGTACGCTATCTTGTCGGATTACTAGAGAAGTGACGTAAAGTATGATGCTTGACATACATTTGAAATTGACACTTTTTAAAGGATTTGCAAATTATAATTAAGTAGGAACATATTTACTGTGACACGCCGACTTTTAATCGATTAATTACTTGGATTCTTATCAGCAGAACTGTCCCGTATTATTGTGTCGGGCGTGCACCAAGACTCGCATTACCGTGCGTTCTTCGCTGCTTCCGGCCTCGTCATGGCTACAATACCATGCATAAATCCTGGGGATGACGGGTATAATTTCAAAGAACCATAGAGTATTTAAAATAAAATAAATTATTTTTTTGTATATTACCAAGGGTAATATCGTTTTGCAAAAATAAAGCAACTCAGAGTGATTTAACCCCTGCGGGTTTGTTCTTACATTAGCTTTTAAACCAAAACCTATAGGAGCTAGACAAGGAACCATGAGTATTGTTATATTTGGTTAAACAATTAGGGGCCTCGGTAGCTCGGGGGATAAGGTATTGGCAGGTGTAGTTTCGCTCCCTGGTGACAGAAGCATGTCTGATGGGGAAACTTCATTCTTCATCTCATCTCCCTCTGGGGTTGCTGTCTCAATTTAACTTAATATGATGTGTTAATATTCCGTAAAACTCCATTTTTATTTCATTAAACCGACAACATTGCCTACATTCCTTCTGTTGCCAGAAATTAAAAAAAATAGCACATTGACGTACATGGATATTGTCGTGGAGTCCACTTCCTTGCCATATCAAAAATGTTCAATCTATTAATCAGTTTACAATAGTGTGTCTACAGTGGATAAACAACCCATGTATAAGTAAATATTGCAACTGTGACAATATTTCCATTACCGAATCATACGCTCCATGGAAAGCGGGCTTTGCAGTGAATATATACTACAGATGACTTGACATTTACTGAGATAACATCTGTCATAGCAAAAATAAGTGGTCATAGATCGATTAAAAGTGCATGTCTCGATACACCATCAATACGTTTTAATTAAGGAGCCTTTTGCACAAAGAATTGTGTATGATGCAGAGTATGTATGTCAGAGAACAAAGGGTATTTTCAAGTTTATTACCCGTACCCTAACCAGGGGTGGACCCAAGCACCCGTCGCCCCCTCCTCCACCCCTAAAATCTGAACGTTCATGAACAGCTTGTTTCTTGTTGTTTGTTTTATTAGTTGTCAACAGTTTTTTCTAAGTACGTCCTTCACCCCATCCCCCCCCCCACCCACCCACACTCCCCTCCCCCTCATCCCACCACCACCACCACCACCACCTCTAAACTGCAAAAACGTATTTATGTGCGTGATTTTGGTTGTTAATTGTTTTTAACAAGTTGCGCATCCCCGCTCACCACCACCTCATCCTCACCCCCCCCCCCCCCCTCCCCCCGTCCCCCACCCTCACCCCCACCATCTAATCTCAAATCCTGTATCCGTCCCTGCAAACGAACATTACTTTTGGTATAAAAAAGACCCTGAACCGGCTAAACCTGGATTCAAGTTGCCAAAGGTCGATTACTGTTCAAGTTGGATTATTATTCCCCTTTATCTAAGAAAAAAAGCCTTGAGCGCCAATCAATTTTTCGTTCTATCAAGTAATATCTAAAAGTGGCGCGAAAAGAAGGCGGATCAGCACGTGATCAAATATTATTGGCTTAGGCGCGGTGTTACATTTTACCCAATCACAGAGTACTTTTGAAACGATACTTTTGATTGGACCAACGCGTAGAATCCACTTTAACCATTCAAAGAGCAATCTTATCCTTGTGTTCAAGTCGATTCAATTTAGAAGCAGACTTGATCGATTTATATTCAGATTGGAGATTTTTACATGAATAGACACAAAACACTGAGAGCCCATTAGCATGCAAGCTTGTTATAAATAGATGCCAGATATTTTGCCGAAGGAGTAAGAGGTCTCGCGTGATTACCCGTCAACCCCTGACCTCGACTTTTTTTGTCAATGACGTAAGCTTGTGGTAAAGGGAAAAGAAACTTTGTACACATATTTGTGGTTGTTTTATAAATTACTTGCCTATCTACCAAAACCATATTATAAACATAAAATGGGTGACTGGTTCCCAATCTTAGTGCGGTATACCAGTAAGAAATGCGAGTTGAATCTGGTAGACCACATCTAGTCTCCATGACTCAACTATGGGACCGCCTGCCACCAAGTTAAAAAAACGAGTTCCTGTTAGTTTCAAAAGCTGATGATGTTTTTGTTAACCTTTGCTGTAGTTTTGCCAATTTAATAACAAGACATTACTATTCACCTATCAATGTTTTACAAAGTGTATGTGACGGGGGTGGATGCCCTCACCTCAATATCACCTCCCCTCACCGGTAGGGAATTAGACAGCACCCGGAACCAACATGGATATATTTGGTATCGGGTATATTGGTAATCCCCGGGGAATTAGACACACGTGTTGTTTCTATGGAATAAGAGGACGCTTAGCACTATTTTTTTTATAGACTGTATCCCTAACCCTTGTATAGCAACGAGCAACTATTAAAAAGACAAGCACAATCGTTTTCTATTCATTCAAATTCAAAAATATACGAAACACACTTTATCGGCGTATTTTGTCTATCTGCCGTCGAGGATGTTTTCATCATCCTGATCAGGGATGCGGGGTGTTTTATGTGGGCAGCGGAAGGCACGGCAGAATTTATTTATTTTTTATATTTAAATGTTTTCTTTTTGTCCTTTTCAAATTCAATATATTCAACTGTATGGTTACAATTTCAAACCATTCAGCCACAATAGGGAGAACTAATGTTGTAATAACGTGTAGTGCCATTTGCGTATGCTGCTGCTAATAGTGGGATGTTTTATACATATATTGTAACATATCTAACATAATACATCTTTGAAGCAGCAGCAGCAGCAGCAGCAGCGGTAGTAGTAGTAGTAGTAGTAGTAGTAGTAGTAGTAGTAACCGTAGTAGCAGTAGTTATAGTAGTAGTAGTAGTAGTAGTAGTAGTAGTAGTAGTAACCGTAGTAGCAGTAGTTATAGTAGTAGTAGTATAGTAGTAGTAGTAGTAGTAGTAGTAGTAACCGTAGTAGCAGAAGTAGTAGTAGTAGTTATAGTAGTTATAGTAGTAGTAGTAGTAGTAGTAGTAGTAGTAGTAGTAGTAGTAGAAGTAATAGTAGTAGTAGTAGTAGTAGTAGTAGCAGTAGCAGTAGCAGTAGAAGTAGTAGTAGTAGTAGTAGCGGTAGCGGCAGCGGCAGCGGCAGCGGTAGCAGTAGCAGTAGCAGTAGCAGTAGTAGTAGTAGTAGTAGTAGTAGTAGTAATTGTAGTAGTAGTAGTAGTAGTAGTAGTAGTAGTAGTAGTAGTAGTAGTAGTAGTAGTAGTAGTAGTGTATCGGTGATCCTCATTTAACGATGTATCCATTTGTTTTATATCTGTGTATAACATATAATTTATACGCAATGGCATTTCAACTTAGCTCTACCATATTTCAAATGTGTTCCCATATTCTAGTCACTATTTATGATTTCGGAGTAGAACATTTTATAAGGCATGCACGCGACCTGATCAGCGGTCATCGATCCGCGGTTCTGCTTATTAACATGGAATATGTGATCAAATAAAATGTGGGAAAATTGCTACGTACGATAGCAGCCATGTTATGTCACGTGCATGCACGTGTGCTCACGTGGTACCCGCTTGTTCATATTGAATCTCACGTTAGTTCGGGCGTTGGCGGAATTATATATTTTTAATACTATCACGTGACAACTCTGCTGGTATCATGTGACTTCATATAAATAGCGGAAGGCAGACATGTCGCTAAAGCCTTAAGAATGCCGTTCTCATATTTTACGACATTGTCCCTCAGGCTGTACAATTACGGTCTTACTGACGGTCTTGAAGCCTCGTGTCCCTAACAAATTCAATGTCAAATTAACATTAATATTTTATATCTAATTGAAAATGAAAGCAGCTAAACTGTAACAAAGACGATGATTAGGGGGTCATTAAAAGTGACTTGACTCAAAGAAGGGAAACTATCCTGGGAATGAACGGGTGCTGCGCTCCGGTTAAATAAAAGCCCGAGATTGGTTGCTATTCGTCACCTCTTGATGAAGTGGTTTGCGAATGCGGATGCAATTTGTCAGCTCATGCGCAGCTCATGCGCAAGGAATGAAGGTCAACATTCTTGCAAGCTTCGCGCAGCTGGGGACACAGTGGAGACTATATATATATATATAGGAAATATGCCATTTATAATATTATTGCTTTTTATGAAGTTAATCGTAGTATTTTCACGTATTCATAACTTTCACATGACATCATCAAAATAAATTGACCAATCAGTAATCAATAAAATAAAACTCCTCCACATTCTGGTAGGGGGTAAACTCGGTGTTTATCGTTGGTGCTCAACTGACTTTAGCCCTTTATAAAACTAGTGTATAGTGATAATTATATTAAAAGCTTTATTTTTTGTGTACATCTATGTATCTTCTTTTGGTGTTGTCGATTTTAAAACAGCAATATGGATACATTTAATTTAAATCATGGTCTAATGTTTTCATTTTTCATATAGAATTTGGGGGAAAAGTCCGAGTAAACCCCTTTATTTTCACCTACTGAATATCTCAGCCTACCGGAAGTTGACCAGATGTGAAAGTTATGATAGTTACGCCATATCCTGTTGCTGTCGATTATATTAAAACTATAACATGCAAGACATGACTGTAACTGTCAATACACATTAAAATTGCTTTTATATAATTCATAGATTAAAAAAACAAACATATATATTTCTTTTAAAAACGACCAAAAATAACGTGTTTGTAAATCAAAAATCAAACCCGGGATTTAAACAATACATAAGCATGTGCAACTATAAAATTATAATATTTACGCCGAACCCTACCCACCTCTCTCCAACTCAACCCACCACTAAAATAAAAAACAACAAGAAAAACATATTGGCTTCATTTGTTTAAGTTATATGTTTTCACTCAATTAAAATCCAATTTCTCCAGTGCTATCTGTATTTGATGGTAACCGCAACACTGTATCTATGATCCGTCATCTGTTTTTCCATTATCCGGAGTTTCGTCGCGCTCCAGTGACGAGATAATACGAGAATCGTCGAGATGAAACGAGAAAAAGAAAGTAGCGGGAATGTATATTGAGGTGCGACAAATTAGACATAAAATGGTAGTAAATTTATGAATAACAATGTCGTAGCACACTTCAACGCACACGCGAATAATGGTAGGCAATTACTTTTCTAATCTGTACGTTGAAATATGTCGTTTGTATTGATATGACGGCAGAATGTGAAAGTATGAAACATTTCGCCGATGGCGAAGTAGATTTCGTTAATAAAGTTGATGGACTGACGAAAGATAAAGTCATTTTTTCATAAGGATTCAAATTTCAATCCACGGAACAGAGAGGAAAATTAATAAAGTTTCATAATTTCCTCATATAAGGGAAGCGTCTCCGTGGCCGAATGGTTAACGACGTTGCGTTGTAAACCTTCGCCTTTCACCGTTGCGGGTTCGAATCCCACTGGGAGCTCGGCTTGTAAGGGAGGAAGTGTCGGTTCTTACGGATGGCGAGAGGTGTACTGTACTGGTTCTACCAAGGAAAAGTGGGTGGTCTGCCTCCACCACAAAATATCGACCGTCATAGAACAGAACAGAACATAATTATATTTTATTTAACTAGTACATACGTACATCGTTATACTTACATACATTTATCAGGTGATTTTAGACAAAAGTGTATTTGCTTTGAGCAATATTAATATTAAAACTGATACAGGAAAATACAAAGAAGATAAACATTGCTTAATTAATCAAGATTGTATTCCTTACAGCTAAAGCTGTACTTATATATGTTAGCTCAATATTCGTATCCTGTGTCTGCAGTAATTCTAAGAAGTTAAACATACTAGGTCTATTATAATAATAGTTTTTAATATAAATTGAACGGATTCTTGTGTAACATGGGCAAATCAAAATAAAATGGTATTCATCTTTCAAATCAATACTGTGGCAGCATTGACAATATCTCTCATTTCTAGTGGTAGTGGTAGTAGTGGTAGTAGTGGTAGTAGTGGTAGTGGTAGTAGTGGTAGTGGTAGCAGTGGTAGTGGTAGTAGTGGTAGTGGTAGTGGTGGTAGTAGTGGTAGTAGTGGTAGTAGTGGTAGTGGTAGTAGTGGTAGTAGTGGTAGTGGTAGTAGTGGTAGTGGTAGTAGTGGTAGTGGTAGTAGTGGTAGTGGTAGTGGTGGTAGTAGTGGTAGTAGTGGTAGTAGTGGTAGTAGTGGTAGTGGTAGTAGTGGTAGTGGTAGTGGTAGTAGTGGTAGTAGTGGTAGTAGTGGTAGTGGTAGTAGTGGTAGTGGTAGTAGTGGTAGTGGTAGTAGTGGTAGTGGTAGTGGTGGTAGTAGTGGTAGTAGTGGTAGTAGTGGTAGTAGCGGTAGTAGTGGTAGTGGTAGTGGTAGTAGTGGTAGTGGTAGTAGTGGTAGTAGTAGTGGTAGTGGTAGTAGTAGTAGTAGTGGTAGTAGTGGTAGTGGTGGTAGTAGTGGTAGTAGTGGTAGTAGTGGTAGTAGTGGTAGTAGTGGTAGTGGTAGTGGTAGTAGTGGTAGTGGTAGTAGTGGTAGTAGTAGTGGTAGTGGTAGTAGTAGTAGTAGTGGTAGTAGTGGTAGTAGTGGTAGTAGTGGTAGTGGTAGTAGTGGTAGTGGTAGTAGTGGTAGTGGTAGTAGTGGTAGTGGTAGTGGTGGTAGTAGTGGTAGTAGTGGTAGTAGTGGTAGTAGTGGTAGTGGTAGTAGTGGTAGTGGTAGTAGTG
>JAWPHD010003290.1:0-15000 GCA_037043455.1 Cyrtodaria siliqua | reverse complement strand
GTGGTAGTAGTGGTAATGGTAGTGGTAGTGGTAGTGGTGGTAGTGGTAGTGGTAGTAGTGGTGGTAGTGGTAGTAGTGGTAGTAGTGGTGGTGGTAGTGGTAGTAGTAGTAGTAGTGGTAGTGGTGGTAGTGGTGGTAGTAGTGGTAGTGGTAGTAGTGGTGATAGTGGTAGTAGTGGTAGTGGTGGTAGTGGTAGTGGTGGTGGTAGTGGTAGTGGTGGTAGTGGTAGTGGTGGGTGGTAGTGGTAGTAGTGGAAGTGGTAGTGGTAGTGGTAGTAGTGGAAGTGGTAGTAGTGGTAGTAGTAGTAGTGGTAGTAGTGGTAGTGGTAGTAGTGGTAGTGGTAGTGGTAGTAGTGGTAGTGGTAGTAGTGGTGGTAGTGGTAGTGGTAGTAGTGGTAGTGGTAGTAGTGGTAGTAGTGTTAGTGGTAGTGGTAGTAGTGGTAGTAGTGGTAGTAGTGGTAGTAGTAGTAGTAGTAGTGGTAGTAGTGGTAGTGGTAGTAGTGGTAGTGGTAGTGGTAGTGGTGGTAGTGGTAGTGGTAGTAGTGGTAGTAGTGGTAGTAATGGTAGTGGTAGTGGTAGTGGTGGTAGTGGTAGTGGTAGTGGTGGTAGTGGTAGTAGTGGTAGTAGTGGTAGTGGTAGTGGTGGTAGTGGTGGTAGTGGTGGTAGTGGTAGTGGTAGTGGTAGTGGTAGTGGTAGTGGTAGTAGTGGTAGTGGTAGTGGTAGTAGTGGTGGTAGTGGTGGTAGTGGTAGTAGTAGTAGTGGTAGTAGTGGTAGTAGTGGTAGGGGTGGTCGTGGTGGTAGTGGTGGTAGTGGTGGTGGTGGTAGTGGTGGTAGTGGTAATAGTGGTAGTAGTGGTAATATTGGTCGTGGTAGTAGTGGTAGTGGTGGTAGTGGTAGTGGTAGTAGTGGTAGTGGTAGTAGTGGTGGTAGTGGTGGTAGTGGTAGTAGTAGTGGTAGTAGTAGTGGTAGTAGTAGTGGTAGTAGTGGTAGAAGTAGTGGTAGTAGTGGTAGTGGTAGTGGTAGTGGTGGTAGTGGTGGTAGTGGTAGTAGTGGTAGTGGTAGTGGTAGTGGTAGTAGTGGTAGTAGTGGTAGTGGTAGTAGTGGTAGTGGTAGTAGTGGTAGTGGTGGTAGTGGTAGTAGTGGTAGTAGTGGGGGGTGGTAGTGGTAGTAGTAGTAGTAGTAGTAGTAGTGGTGGTAGTGGTAGTAGTGGTGGTAGTGGTAGAAGTGGTAGTGGTGGGAGTGGTAGTAGTGGTGGAAGTGGTAGTGGTAGTAGTGGTAGTAGTGGTAGTGGTGGTAGTGTTAGTAGTGGTAGTAGTGGTAGTGGTAGTAGTGGTAGTGGTAGTAGTGGTGGTGGTAGTGGTAGTAGTAGTAGTAGTGGTAGTGGTGGTAGTAGTGGTAGTGGTAGTGGTAGTGGTAGTAGTGGTGGTAGTGGTGGTAGTGGTAGTGGTGGTAGTGGTAGTAGTGGTGGTAGTGGTAGTAGTGGTGGTAGTGGTAGTAGTAGTGGTAGTAGTAGTGGTAGTAGAAGTTGTGGTAGTAGTGGTAGTAGTGGTAGTAGTGGTAGTGGTAGTGGTGGTAGTGGTAGTAGTGGTAGTGGTGGTAGTGGTAGTGGTAGTAGTGGTGGTAGTGGTAGTAGTGGTGGTGGTAGTGGTAGTAGTAGTAGTAGTGGTAGTGGTGGTAGTGGTGGTAGTAGTGGTAGTGGTAGTAGTGGTGATAGTGGTAGTAGTGGTAGTGGTGGTAGTGGTAGTGGTGTTGGTAGTGGTAGTGGTGTGGTAGTGGTAGTGGTGGTAGTGGTAGTAGTGGAAGTGGTAGTGGTAGTGGTAGTAGTGGAAGTGGTAGTAGTGGTAGTAGTAGTAGTGGTAGTAGTGGTGTGGTAGTAGTGGTAGTAGTGGTAGTGGTAGTAGTGGTAGTGGTAGTAGTGGTGGTAGTGGTAGTGGTAGTAGTGGTAGTGGTAGTAGTGGTTAGTAGTGTTAGTGGTAGTGGTAGTGTAGTGGTAGTAGTGGTAGTAGTGGTAGTAGTAGTAGTAGTAGTGGTAGTAGTTGGTGGTAGTGGTAGTAGTGGTAGTGGTAGTGGTATTAGTAGGATAGCTAGTAGGTGAGTGATACTTGGTAGTGGTAGTGGTGGTAGTGGTAGTGGTAGTGGTGGTAGTGGTAGTAGTGGTAGTGGTAGTGGTGGTAGTGGTGGTAGTGGTGGTAGTGGTAGTGGTAGTGGTAGTGGTAGTGGTAGTAGTGGTAGTGGTAGTGGTAGTAGTGGTGGTAGTGGTGGTAGTGGTAGTGGTGGTAGTGGTAGTAGTAGTAGTGGTAGTAGTGGTAGTAGTGGTAGGGGTGGTCGTGGTGGTAGTGGTGGTAGTGGTGGTGGTGGTAGTGGTGGTAGTGGTGGTAGTGGTAATAGTGGTAGTAGTGGTAATAGTGGTCGTGGTAGTAGTGGTAGTGGTGGTAGTGGTAGTGGTAGTAGTGGTAGTGGTAGTAGTGGTGGTAGTGGTGGTAGTGGTGGTAGTGGTAGTAGTAGTGGTAGTAGTAGTGGTAGTAGTAGTGGTAGTAGTAGTGGTAGTAGTGGTAGTGGTAGTGGTAAGTGGTGGTAGTGGTGGTAGTGGTAGTAGTGGTAGTGGTAGTGGTAGTGGTAGTAGTGGTAGTAGTGGTAGTGGTAGTAGTGGTAGTGGTAGTAGTGGTAGTGGTGGTAGTGGTAGTAGTGGTAGTAGTGGGGGTGGTAGTGGTAGTAGTAGTAGTAGTAGTAGTAGTAGTGGTGGTAGTGGTAGTAGTGGTGGTAGTGGTAGAAGTGGTAGTGGTGGGAGTGGTAGTAGTGGTGGAAGTGGTAGTGGTAGTAGTGGTAGTAGTGGTAAGTAGTGGTAGTGGTGGTAGTGTTAGTAGTGGTAGTAGTGGTAGTGGTAGTAGTGGTAGTGGTAGTAGTGGTGGTGGTAGTGGTAGTAGTAGTAGTAGTGGTAGTGGTGGTAGTAGTGGTAGTGGTAGTGGTAGTGGTAGTAGTGGTGGTAGTGGTGGTAGTGGTAGTGGTGGTAGTGGTAGTAGTGGTGGTAGTGGTAGTAGTGGTGGTAGTGGTAGTAGTAGTGGTAGTAGTAGTGGTAGTAGAAGTTGTGGTAGTAGTGGTAGTAGTGGTAGTGGTAGTGGTGGTAGTGGTAGTAGTAGTGGTAGTAGTGGTAGTGGTAGTGGTGGTAGTGGTAGAAGTGGTGGTAGTGGTAGTGGTGGTAGTGGTAGTAGTGGTAGTGGTAGTGGTAGTAGTGGTAGTGGTAGTGGTAGTAAGTGGTAGTAGTGGTAGTAGTGGTAGTGGTGGTAGTGGTAGTAAGTGGTGGTGGTAGTGGAAGTAGTAGTAGTAGTAGTAGTAGTGGTGGTAGTGGTGGTGGTGGTAGTGGTAGTAGTGGTGGTAGTGGTAGTAGTGGTAGTAGTGGTGGTGGTAGTGGTAGTAGTAGTAGTAGTGGTAGTGGTGGTAGTGGTGGTAGTAGTAGAAGTGGTAGTGGTAGTAGTGGTGGTAGTGGTAGTAGTGGTAGTGGTGGTAGTGGTAGTAGTGGTGGTAGTGGTAGTAGTGGTAGTAGTAGTAGTAGTAGTGGTAGTAGTGGTAGTGGTAGTAGTGGTAGTGGTAGTGGTGGTAGTGGTAGTGGTAGTAGTGGTAGTAGTGGTAGTGGTAGTGGTAGTGGTGGTAGTGGTAGTGGTAGTGGTGGTAGTGGTAGTAGTGGTAGTAGTGGTAGTGGTGGTAGTGGTGGTAGTGGTGGTAGTGGTAGTGGTAGTGGTAGTGGTAGTGGTAGTGGTAGTGGTAGTAGTGGTAGTGGTAGTGGTAGTAGTGGTGGTAGTGGTGGTAGTGGTGGTAGTGGTGGTAGTGGTAGTGGTGGTAGTGGTAGTAGTAGTAGTGGTAGTAGTGGTAGTAGTGGTAGGGGTGGTAGTGGTGGTAGTGGTGGTAGTGGTGGTGGTGGTAGTGGTGGTAGTGGTGGTAGTGGTAGTAGTGGTAGTAGTGGTAATAGTGGTCGTGGTAGTAGTGGTAGTGGTGGTAGTGGTAGTGGTAGTAGTGGTAGTGGTAGTAGTGGTGGTAGTGGTGGTAGTGGTAGTAGTAGTGCTAGTAGTAGTGGTAGTAGTAGTGGTAGTAGTGGTAGTAGTAGTGGTAGTAGTGGTAGTGGTAGTGGTAGTGGTGGTAGTGGTGGTAGTGGGAGTCAGTGGTAGTAGGGGTAGTGGTAGGGGTAGGGGTGGTAGTGGTAGTGTGTGGTAGTGGTAGTAGTGGTAGTGGGAGTGGGGAGTGGGAGTGGTAGGAGTGGGAGGAGGGGTGTGGAGTGGAGAGTGGGTGAGGGGGGAGTGGTAGTGTGGGAGTAGTGGGGGTGGGTGGGGTAGGTAGGAGTGGAGGTGGAGTAGGAGAGGTAGGGGTGGAGTGGTAGTAGTGGGGGGAGGGGGAGTAGGGGGTGGGGAGGGGGAGGAGGGGAGGTGGGGAGGTGGAGGTGGGGGTAGGAGTGGGAGGGGGGGGGAGGGGGAGGTGGGGGAGGTGGGGTGGGGTGGGGGTGGGGGAGGTGGGGGGGGGTGGGGGAGGGAGGTGGGTGGGGAGGGGGGTGGTGAGGGTGGGGGTGGGGGAGGGGGTGGTGGGGGGGGAGGGGGAGGTGGGGGAGGGGGGGTGGGGGAGGAGGGGGGGGGGGGTGGAGGTGGGGGAGGTGGGGGGGGAGGTGGTGGGGAGGAGGGGAGGAGGGGTGGTGGGGGTGGGGGTGGGGGGGGAGGGGGTTGAGGTGGGGGAGGTGGGGGTGGGGGTGGGGGGGGAGGGGGTGGTGGGGTGGGTGGGGGTGGGGGGGGTGGGGGTGGTGGGGGTGGGGGAGGGGGAGGTGGGGGTGGGGGTGGGGGTGGTGGGGGTGGTGGGGGTGGGGGTGGGGGGGTGGGGGTGGTGGGGGGGGGGGTGGGGGTGGTGGTGGTTGACGCTGACGTGGCGCGGGGCCGCCGCCGACGGGGGGGGGGGGCGTCGCGGAGGTGGTGGTCGTCGTCGACAGTCCTCTCTCCCTCGTCGTCCTCGTCCACCTCGTCCTCGTCCTCGTCGTACTCGTCGTCCGTCGTCCTCGTCGTCCTCGTCCTCGTCCTCGTCGTCCTCGTCCTCCTCGTCCTCGTCCGCCTCGTCGTCCACGTCCTCCTCGTCCTCGTCCTCGTCGTCCTCGTCGTGGTCCTCGTCCTCCTCGTCCTCGTCCTCGTCGTCCTCGTAGTCCTCGTCGTCACTCGTAGTCGTAGTCCTCGTCGTCGTCTAGTCGTCGTCCTCGTACTCATCGTCGTCCTCGTCCTCCTCGTCCTCGTCGTCCTCGTCCTCCGTCGTCCTCGTACTAGTCCTCGTCCGAGTCGTCCTCCTAGTCCATCGTCGTCGTCGTCGTACTCGTCACTCCATCCTCGTCGTCCTCGTCCTCGTCGTCTAGTCCTCGTAGTCTCGTCGTCACCTCGTCCTCGTCGTCCTCGTCGTCTTCGTCCTCGGCCTCCTCGTCGTCCTCGCCTCCTCGTCCTCGGAGTCCTCGTCTCACTCGTCGTCCTCGTTCTCCTCGTCGTCGTCGTCGTCGTCGTCGTCGTCGTCCTAGTCCTCCCCCTCGTCGTCACGTCGTCCTCGTCCTCCTCGTCCTCGTCGTCCTCGTCCTAGTCCTCGTCGTCCTCGTCGTCCCTCGTCCTCGTCCTCGTCACTCGTCCTAGTCGTCATCGTCCTGCTAGTAGTCCTCGTCCTCCACGTCACTCGTCCTCGTACCTCGTAGTCCTCGTCGTACTCGTCCTCACTCGTCCTCCTAGTCCTCGTCCTCGTCCTAGTCGTCCTCGTAGTCGTCCTCGTCGTCCTCGTCGTCGTCCTCGTCGTCGTGCTCGTCGTCGTCCTCGTCCTCCTCGTCCACTCGTACGTCCTCGTCCTCGTCGTCCTCGTCCTCGTCCTCCTCGTCCTCGTCGTCCTCGTCACTCGTGGTCCTCGTCGTCCTAGTCGTCCACGTCCTCACGTACTCCTCGTCACTCCTCATCCCTCGTCCTCCCTCGTCCTCCCAGTCCATCGTCGTCCTCGTCGTCCTCGTCGTCGTCGTCCTAGTCCTCACTAGTCCTCGTCCACCTAGTCCTCCTAGTCCTCACTCGTCCTCCTCGTCGTCCTCGTCCTCGTCCTCGTAGTCCTCGTCCTCGTACCTCGTCCTCGTACTCGTCATCGTCCTCGTCACCTCGTCATCCCTAGTCACACTCGACCTCGTCGTAACTCGTCGTCCTCGTACCTCCTCGTCCTCGTCCTACGTCTCTAGTCCTCGTCCTCGTCCTAGTCGTCTCGTCGTCATCGTCCTCGTCCTCGTCATAGTCCTCGTACCTCGTCGTCGTCACGTAGTCGTCGTCGTCGTCATCGTAGTCCTCGTCCTCCTCGTCGTCCTCGTCACTCCTCGTACTCGTAGTCCTCGTACACCTCGTCGTCCTCGTCATAGGCGTAGTCGTCTCCTCGTCCTCCTCGTCCTCGTCGTCGTCGTCGTCCTCGTCACCTACCTCGTCGTCCTCGTCGTCATCGTCCTCCTAGTCGTACTCGTCCTCCACTCCCTCGTCCTCCTCGACGTCGTCGTCGTCGTCGTCGGACTCGTCCTCCTCCTCGTCAGTCCTCGTCCTCCTCGTCCTAGTCGTCTCGTCGTCCTCGTCGTCATGTCCTCGTCCTAGTAGTCCTCGTCCTCGTCCTCGTCGACCTCGTCCTCCTCGTCCTCGTCCACCTCGGCGTCACTAGTACTCCTCGTCCTCGTACTCGTCGTCCTCGTCGTCGTCCTCGTCCTCCTCGTCACTCGTCCTCGTCGTCCTCGTCGTCACTCTTCGGCGTCGTCCTCGTCGTCGTCCTCGTCGTCGTCCTCGTCCTCCTCGTCGTCCTAGTCCCTCCTCGTCGTCCTCGTCCTCCTCGTCACTCGTCCTCCTCGTCCTCCTGACGTACTCGTACTCGTCCTCGTCCTCGTCGTCCTCCTCGTCCTAGTCGTCGTCGTCGTCTCGTACTCCTACTCGTCGTCCTCGTCTCGTCGTCCTCGTCCTCGTCGTCCTCGTCGTCGTCCTCTCGACTCGTCGTCCATCGTCGTCACTCGTCGTCCTCGTCCTCGGCCTCCTCGTAGTCACTCGCCCTCACTCGTCCTCGGGCGTCCTCGTCCTCCTCGTCGTCCTCGACCTCACTCGTCGTCGTCGTCGTAGTCGTCGTCCCTCGTCACTCCCACTCGTCGTCCTCGTCGTCCTCGTCCTCCTCGTCCTCGTAGTCCCTCGTCCTCGTCGTCCTCGTCCTCGTCGTCCTCGTCGTCCTCGTCCTCGTCCTCGTCCTCGTAGTCCTCGTCCTCCTAGTCCTCCACGTCACTCGTCCTCGTCCTCGTCGTCCTCGTCGTCGTCCTCGTCGTCGTCCTCGTCGTCGTACTCGTAGTCAGTCCTAGTCACTCCTCGTCCTCCTCGTCACTCCTCGTCGTCCTCGTCCTAGTCGTACTCGTCCTCGTCCTCCTCGTCCTCGTCGTCCTCGTCCTCGTGTCCTCGTCGTCCTCGTGGTCCCTCGTCCTCCTAGTCCTACTCGTCACTCCTCCTCACTCGTCCTCCTCGTCCTCCTCGTCCTCCCCGTCCTCGTCGTCCTCGTACGTCAAGTAGTCGTAGTCCTCGTCCTCCTCGTCCTCGTCCTCCTCGTCCTACTGTCGACTCGTCCTCGTCCTAGTCGTCCTCGTCCGTCCTCGTCCTAGTCCTCGTCCTCGTCCTCCTCGTCCACCGTCCTAGTCCTCGTCGTCCTAGTCCTACTAGTACATCGTCCTCGTCTCATAGTCCTCGTACCTCGTCTGTAGTCCTCGTAGTCATCGTCGTCCTCGTACTCGTCCTCCTAGTCCTCGTCCTCGTCCTCGTAGTCCTCGTCCTCGTCGTACTCGTCGTCGTCGTCGTCGTCATCGTCCTAGTCGTCCTAGTCAGTCCTCGTCGTCCTCGTCCTAGTTCTCGTCGTCCTCGTCGTCCTCGTACTCGTCGTCCTCGTCCTCGACTCCCTCGTCGTCCTAGTCCTCGTCGTACTCGACCTCGTACCTCGTCGTACTCGTCGTCCTCGTCGTCACTCGTCGTCTAGTCGTACTCGGTCCTCGGACTCGTCGACTAGTCCTCGTCCTCGGCCTCGAGTCCTCGTCCTCCTCGTCCTCGTCCTCCTAGTCATCGTCCTTCTCCTCGTCCTCGTCCTCCTCGTCCTCGTCGTCCTCGTGCTCCTCGTCGTCCTCGTCCTCGTCGTCCTCCTCGTACACTCTCGTCCTAGTCGTCGTCGTCGTCACTCGTACCTCCTCCTAGTCGTCCTCGTCATCCTCGTCGTCCTAGTACCTCGTCATCCTAGTCCTAGTCGTCCTAGTCACTCGTACTCGTCCTCGTCGTCCTCGTAGTCCTCGTCGTCCTCTTCGGCGTCGTCCTCGTCGTCGTCCTCGTAGTCGTCCTCGTCCTCACTAGTCGTCCTCGTCCTCCTCGTCGTCCTCGTCCACCTCGTCTAGTCCTCATCGTCCTCCTCGTCCTCGTCCTCGTCCTCGTCCTCGTCTCGTCGTCCTACCTCGTCCTCGTCGTCGTCGTCGTCCTCGTCCTCCTCCTCGTCGTCCTCGTCCTCGTCGTCCTCGTCCTCGTCGTACTCGTCGTTCCTCGTCCTCTCGTCTCGTCGTCCTCGTCGTCCTCGTCCTCGGCACCTCGTCGTCCTCGCCCTCCTCGTCCTACGGCGTCCTCGTCCTCCTCGTCGTCCTCGTCCTCCTCGTCGTAGTCGTCGTACGTCGTCCTCGTCTCCCCTCGTCGTCCTCGTCGACCTCGTCCTCCTCGTCCTCGTCGTCCTCGTCCTCGTCGTCCTCGTCCTCGACGTCCTCGTCGTCCTCGTCCTCGTCCTCGTCCTCGACGTCCTCGTCCTCCTCGTCCTCCTCGACCTCGTCCTCGTACTCGTCGTCCTCGTCGGCGTCCTCGTCGTCCTCGTCGTCGTCCTCGTAACGTCCTCGTCGTCGTCCTCGTCACTCGTCACCTCGTCGTCCTCGTCCTAGTAGTCCTCGTCCTCGTCACCTGTCCTCGTCGTCACGTCCTTGTGGTCCTCGTCGTCCTCGTGGTCCTCGTCCTCCTCGTCCTCCTACTCCGTACCTCGTCGTCCTCGTCCTCCCCGTCCTCGTCGTCCTAGTCGTCCTCGTCGTCGTCGTCACTAGTCCACTCCTCGTCCTCCTCGACCTCGTCCTCGTCGTCCTCGTCCTCGTCCAAGTCCTCGTCCTCGACCTCGTCACTACGTCGTCGTCCTAGTACTCTCGTCACTAGTCCTCGTCTAGTCGTCCTCGTCCTACCTCGTCATCGTCCTCGTACGTCACGTCCATAGTCCTCGGTACTCGTCGTCCTCGACTAGTCCTAGTCCGTCCTCGTCCCTAGTCGATCGTCCTCGTCCTCGTCGTCCAATCGTCGTCATCGTCACTAGTCGTCCGTAGTCCGTAGTCCTCGTCGTCACTCGTCGTCCTCGTCGTCCCTCGTCCTCGTCACGTCGTCCTCGTCGTCCTCGTCCTCGGTCCTCGTCCTCGTCCTCGTCGTACTCGTCAACTCGTCGTCCTAGTCCAGTCGACTCGTCCTAGTCCTAGTCGTCCTCGTCGTCGTCGTACTCGTCGTCGACTCGTAGTCACTAGACTCGTATCGTCCTCGTCGTCCTCGTCACCTCCTAGTCCTCGTCCTCCTCGTCCATCGTCCCTACACCTCGTCCACGACGTCCTCGTCCTCGTAGTCCTCGTGACTCCTCGTCGTACTCGTCCTCGTCGACCTCCTCGTCCTCCTCGTCCTCGTCGTCGTCGTCGTCCTCGTCCTCCGCTCTCGTCGTCCATCGTCGTCACGTCCTACCTACGTCGTCCTCGTCCTCGTCCTCCTCGTCCTCGTCCTAGTCCTGGTCCTCGACGTCCTCGTACTCGTCGTCCTCGTCGTCATCGTCCTAGTCGTCCTCGTCGTCACTCGTCGTCCTCGTCGTAGTCGTCGTCCACGTCGTCGTCATCGTCGTCGTCCTCGTCCTCACTAGTCGTCCTCGTCCTCCTCGTCGTACTAGTCCACCTCGTCTCGCTCGTACCTCGTCCTCGTCTCACTCTCGTCCTCGTCCTCGTCCGTCCTCCTCGTACACTCGTCTCGTCGTCGTCGTCCTCGTCCTCCACCTCGTCGTCCTCGTACTCGTCGACTCCTCGTCCTCGTCGTCCTCGCTCGTCCTCGTCGTCCTCGTCGTAGTCCTCGTCGTCCTAGTCCTCGGCCTCCTCGTCCGTCCTCGCCTCCTCGTCCACGTACGTACCTAGTCCTCGTCGTCCTCGTCCGTCACTAGTCGTCGTCCTCGTCGTCCTAGTCCTACCTCGTCGTCCTCGTCGTCCTCGACTACCTCGTCCTCGTCGTACTCGTCCTAGTCAATCGTCCTCGTCGTCTCGTCGTCCTCGACCTGTCCTCGTCCTCGTCGTCCTCGTCCTCCTCGTCCTCCGTCACGTCGTCCTCGTCGACCTCGACACGTACTAGTCGTCGTCCTCGTAGTCGTCCTCGTCGACCTCGTCCATCCTCGTCCTCCTCGTCCTCCTCGACGTCCTCGTCCTCGTCGTCCTCGTCCTAGTCTCCTCGTCCTCGTCGACCTCGTCACTCGTGTCCTCGTCGTCCTCGTCGTCCTCGTCTCCTCGTCCTCTCGTCCTCGTCATCCTCGTCTCCTCGTCCTCCTCGTCTCCTCGCTCGTCGTCCTAGTCACTCGTCGTCGTGGTCCTCGTCCTCTGCTCGTCCAAGTCTCCTAGTCCTCTCGTCTCGTCGTCTAGTCCTCGTCCTCGTCCTCGTCGTCCTCGTCCTAGTCGTCTCGTCACCTCGTCGCTCCTCGTCACGTCCTAGTCGTACTAGTCGTCGTCCTCAGTCCTCGTCATCGTCTCGTCCACGTCCTCGTCCTCGTCGTCCTCGACCTCGTCATAGTCCTCCTAGACTCCTCGTACCTCGTCTCCTCGTCGTCCTCGTACACTAGTCGTCCTCGTCTCGTCGTCGTAGTCCTCGTCGTCCATCGCTCGTCACCTCGTCCTCGTACTCGTCGTCCTCGTCGTCCTCGGTCTCCACTACCTCGACGTCCTAGTCCTCAGTCGTCCTCGTCACTCGTCGTCCATCGTCCTACGTAGTCCTCGTCCTCGTCCTCGTCGACCTCGTCGTAGTCACTCGTCACTAGACTCGTCGTCCGTCGTCCCTCGTACTCGACTCGACGTACCTCGTCCTCCTCGTCACTCCTCGTACTCGACATCGACTCGTCTCCTCATCCTCGACCGTCTCGTCACTCTACGTCACTCGTCCTCGTCGACCTCGTCCGTCCTCGTCCTAGTCGTACGCTCGACTCCCTAGTCGTCGTCCTCGTCCACTCGTCCTCCCTCGTCGTCCTCGTCACCTCGTCATCGTCACTCGTCACAGTCCTCGTCCACTCGTCTCCTCGTACCTCGTCCTCGTCGTACTCGTCGTCCTCGACGTCCTCGACCTCGTCCTCCTAGACCTCGTCACTCGTCTAGACCTCCTAGTCGTCCTCGTCCTCCTCGTCGTACTCGACCTCGTCCTCGTCTACCTCCTCGTCTCGTCCGTCACTCGTACTCCTCGTCCTAGTCCTCACTCGACCTCGTCAGTCCTCGTCCTCGTCGTCCTACCGACTCGTCGTCCTCGTCCTCGTCGTCCTCGTCGTCGTCGTCCTCGTAGTCCTCGTCCTCGTCGTGCTCGTCGTCCTCGTCGTCGTCCTCAGACTCTCGACTCGTCGTCACGTCGTCCTCGTCCTGGTCGTCCTCGTACTCGTCACGACCTCGTACTCGTCGACCTCGGTCCCTGGTCGTCCGTCGTCCTCGTCCTCCTAGTCACGTCATCGTCCTAGTCGTCACTCGTCCTCGTACTAGCTCTCGTCCTCGACCTCGTCTCCTCGTCCTCGTCCTCGTCACTCGTCCTCGTCCGTCCTCTCGTCCTCGTCCTCGTCCGTCCTCGTCACGTCGTCCTCGTCGTCGTCGTCGACTCGTAGTCCTCGTCGTCGTCGTCCTCGTCCTCGTCCTCGTCGTCCTCGTCCTCGTCTAGTCGTCCTCGTCGTCGTCCTCGTCTCGTCCGTCACGTCGTCCACGTAGTCCTAGTCGTCGTCATCGTCCTCTCGTCCTGTAGTCGTCAGTCGTAGTCCGTAGTCCTCGTCCTCTACGTCCTAGCTCGTCCACGTCGTCCTCGTCGTCCTCGTCCTAGTCGTCCTCGTCGTCGTCGTCGTCCTAGTCGTCCTCGTCATCGACGTCCTCGTCGTCCTCGTCCTCGTCGGCGTCGGCTCGTGCTCGTCGTGCACGACGTCCTCGTCCTCGTCCTCGTCTCGTCGTCCTCGTCGTCCTCGTCGTCCTCGTCCTCGTCCTAGTACCACGTCCTCGTCGTCCTAGTCCACGTCGACCGTCGACCTAGTCCTCGTCGTCCTCGTCCTCGTCGACCTCCTCGTCGTCCTCGTCGTCGTCCTCGTCGTCGTCGTCCTCGTCGTCACTCGACGTCCTCGTCCTCGTCGGCGTCCTCGTCGTCGTCCAGTCGACCTCGTCACTCGTCGTCGTCCTCGTCGTCGTCCTCGGCGTAGTCCTCGTCGTCGTCCTCGTCCGTGGTCCTCGTCCTAGTCGTCCTCGTCGTCGTCGCACGTACCTCGACCTCTTCGTCGACTCGTACCTCGTCCTCGACCTCGACCTCGACCTCGTCCACGTCCTCGACTCGTCACTACGACGTCCTCGACGTCGTCCACTTCGACGTCCTCGACCTACGTCTCGACTCGACGACGTCGTACCTCGTACGTCCACGACGTACCACGTCGACTACACTACCACGACTACCACTACTACTACCACGACCTACTACCACGTACACTACTACTACAACACTACTACACTACCACTCCACTACCACTACCACTACCACTACCACTATACCACTACTACTACCCTACTACCACTACTACCACTACCACTACTACCACTACCACTACTACCACTACTACCTACTACCACTACTACCAACTACACTACCACTACCTACCACTACCACTACTACCACTACCACTACCACTACCACTACACTACCACTACCACTACCTCTACCACTACTACATACCACTACCACTACTACCACTACCACTACTACCACCACTACCACTACACTACCACTACTACCACTACCACTACCACTACACTACTACACTACTACCACTACTACTACTACTACCACTACCACTACTACTACCACTACTACCACTACCACTACTACCACTACCACTACCACTACTATCACTACTACCACTACTACCACTACTCCACCACTACCACTACCACTACCACTACACTCTACACTACTACCACTACTACCACTACTACACTACCATTACTACTACCACTACTACCACTACCACTACTACCACTACCACTACTACCACTACTACCACTACTACCACTACTACCACTACTACCACTACCACTACTACACTACCACTACCACTACTACCACTACTACCACTACTACCACTACTACCACTACTACCACCACTACCACTACCACTACCACTACCACTACCACTACTACACTACTACCACTACTACCACTACTACTACTACTACCACTACCACTACTACTACCACTACTACCACTACCACTACTACCACTACCACTACCACTACTACCACTACTACCACTACTACCACTACTACCACCACTACCACTACCACTACTACCACTACCACTACTACCACTACCACTACTACCACTACCACTACTACCACTACTACCACTACTACCACCACTACCACTACCACTACCACTACCACTACTACCACTACTACTACTACTACCACTACCACTACTACTACCACTACTACCACTACCACTACTACCACTACCACTACCACTACCACTACTACCACTACTACCACTACTACCACTACTACCACTACCACTACTACACTACCACTACCACTACTACCACTACCACTACCACTACTACCACTACCACTACCACTACCACTACTACCACTACCACTACTACCACCACTACACTACCACTACCACTACCACTACTACCACTACCACTACCACTACCACTACTACCACTACTACCTACTACTACCACTACCACTACTACTACCACTACTACCACTACCACTACTACCACTACCACTACCACTACTACCACTACTACCACTACTACCACTACTACCACCACTACCACTACCACTACCACTACCACTACCACTACCACTACTACCACTACTACCACTACTACCACTACTACTACTACCACTACCACTACTACTACCACTACTACCGCTACCACTACTACCACTACCACTACCAATACTACCACTACTACCACTACTACCACTACTACCACCACTACCACTACCACTACTACCACTACCACTACTACCACTACCACTACTACCACTACACTACTACCACTACTACCACTACTACCCACTACTACCACCACTACCACTACCACTACTACCACTACCACTACTACCACTACCACTACTACCACTACCACTACTACCACTACTACCACTACTACCACTACTACTACTACTACCACTACCACTACTACTACCACTACTACCACTACCACTACTACCACTACACTACCACTACTACCACTACTACCGCTACCACTACTACCACTACCACTACCACTACTACCACTACTACCACTACTACCACTACTACCACCACTACACTACCACTACTACCACTACCACTACTACCACTACCACTACTACCACTACCACTACTACCACTACTACCACTACTACCACTACTACCACCACTACCACTACCACTACTACCACTACCACTACTACCACTACCACTACTACCACTACCACTACTACCACTACTACCACTACTACCACTACTACTACTACTACCACTACCACTACTACTACCACTACTACCACTACCACTACTACCACTACCACTACCACTACTACCACTACTACCACTACTACCACTACTACCACTACTACCACCACTCCCACTACTACCACTACTACTACTACTACCACTACCACTACTACCCTACCCACTACCTACTACCACTACCACTA
>JAWPHD010003289.1:0-223214 GCA_037043455.1 Cyrtodaria siliqua | reverse complement strand
TTAGTCATTATATGGAGGAGCCGGGGATCGAACCCGTGGTCCCATTATTGACAGTCCGGTGCTCTACCAATTGAACTAACCGAGGACACCAAAGCGCCATATACGGGGCCTAGGTTTTAAGTCTCACCCGAAAGACTGTTAGTTTTGTTATTGCGGAGTCTTGGGTCTGTACCGTGGCCACACGATTAACAGTCCAGCGTTCTACTAACTGAGCTAACCGGGTTATTTTATTGGCATTGTGTTGTCGTTGAATGCGTTGACTAGTTATGGTTGGCGCGAGTATTGGTGCACCCTAGAACCATCCCCAGTGGTGCTTTTGCTGTTGACCGTTCCAGAGCGGTAGCCCTTTTGAGCACCTTGATTATCACAGATTACAGATTTTTTTATCAGAGGGTCCGCCGCCATTAATTATCCCTGTATAATTAGCAATTATATTTAGGTGTGTAAAAGGACGAGGGTTTCGGACCGGGCCTTTTAGAACGTGGATCTTTCTGGCCCCGCTACCTATATAATACAATGGAGCATCCCCAGCAAAGGGACAAAACCGTACAAAGTACAGTAGTAGGCTATAAGAACGTATGTCATAATTATGAGATATTATCTCCTAATTAGGATTTAGTAACTCCTAATTAGGACTAAGTAACTCCTAATTATGAGATAGTATCTCCTAATTAGGACTTAGCAACTCCTAATATGAGATAGTAACTACTAATTACGAGATATTATCTCCTAATTAGGACTTAGTAACTCCTAATTATGAGATAGTAACTCCTAATTACGAGATAGTATCTCCTAATTAGGACTTAGTAACTCCTAATTATGAGATAAAAATATTTCACACCTGGCACTAGGACGCTTCCATATTAAAGTGATAGCTCTCATGTGTAATAGGTATCTCTTTTAGACGGTTTGCCATAGAAAACTGTGTAACTGGCAGAAGTGGTAATTTACATAGGGTCATTTTACAACGTTGAAAATTGACCTCCTGAGTCATTTCAACGTTACACCACCATTACATGACAGACCCATAAAACATAAACAACCAGGTCAGTACTGCGACTCGAACCAACGGCCCTAAATCGGTGAGAGCTTTTGTAATTAACGTTGAAATATGACCCGACTGTAGTTGATCAGTTTTCAGACATCCCGTCCATACATTACACATATAGTCACCAATTTTACATATAGACGTTAATAAGCATCTAAAGATGTGTAGCTGGGTTTTAATTTCTTTATCTGACTAGTATCTGCAGAGTTATGGCCGATGAATTGGCAAAGAATTAGTAGTATTAGCTTGTGGCGCGCTCGAATGTATAACTAAACGTTTATTACTTACAGTCCTGAAAAAATGTTAATCTGTGATCTGTATGGTAATAGGCAAATTGCGTAAGATTATTGGAATCAGTTTTCAACGTTGAAATATGACCTGAGTATAGTTGATCAGTTTTCAACGAGGGTCAAATTTTCACGCATGGGTCAAATTTTCACGCATGGATGGATCATTAAATAACGGGCGGGGTCAGTTTTCAACGTTGAAAATTGATCAGTCATCCGTTGAAAAGTGACCCCTGGGGTCAATTTTTAACGGGGTCAAAATTTAATGTTACACCGGCCGTTGTACACTCGTCGCCTACGCTGGACACAGAGCTGTTCTATAGGGCTTACATCTGGAGAAAATGTTGTCCACCTTAGGACGTTGATGTTGTTCTCGGCTAGATAAGCAGTTGTAATTCTAGCTAAGTACTGCTGAAATAACGTTACTTCAGAGTAATTAGAGACAGTTTACAACCTTCGGCTTCAGGATTTCATCAAACTACCAACGCACCGTCAAACTACATTAAGAGAGGTGTCTTGTGGCTCCATGATATGCCCCCACCCCATACCATAATGATACCACCGCCCAAACGCGCTGCTTGTCTGACACAACAATCTCCGTAACTCTCACTTTTGCGACGCCATACCTATACGGCGTATAACCCTAATTCACGTTGTAGTAAACGTCCACGCATCGTTGACCGACTGATACGTTGCTGATTGTATCCATGTATCTCCTGGGCGGTTTGTGTCGCAGTCCGAAAGCGACCCCGAAGATGCGTAAGGATAATATGGCGGTCTTGTTGTTGCGACAACTAGACCGTAAGTTACCAAAAGACGCCACTTCCACCCTGGTGTAATTTTAAAGGAAATACTTTTCTGAAAGGATATGATATTAGCTACAAAATGAAGTGTGTTTCCCAAGTAAGAATGTGGGCATAAGAGTGTGACCTCCATTCGAAATGCGTTACCATTATCATGTTTTGAAAATATAAACTCAAAAAGTGTTTACATGCAATGCAGCACAATGTTAGGTATATTTTATATTATGTATCAAACATGTTAAAAATTAAAATCAAATGCATTAAAACATATCCTAAAGACCATGTAGTTTACGTTACCTGAAATGTACGTTACCATTAAAAGTTATTTATCATATTGAATGTTTTCAGAAATAAATACTAAAATGTGTCTATTTTCATAATAAAATGTTATTTATTCGAATATATCAGTGAATGAATTACAAAAAAAAAAATATAATAATATAAAAAAATATATTGGTTACGATATGTACAATAAACATGATATTTACTTTACCATTTAAAGTTATATGTAATACTGGACTTTTCCAGAAATAATGGTGCTAGTATTTTTAACGATGACTTAAAATATGTAATGTAATTCATTAGTATCAATAAATAAATAATATAATATAATATCTAAAAATAAAATAAATAACAATAAATAAATATTTTAAAAAGGTACATAAATCAGGAAAAAAAAGTAACCCTTTTTAAACTATTGTGAGCATATCAGTTATTGAAAAAGCATATCAGGTATGTTACTACTATGGACTCTTCCCTTTGTTATCATGTATCCTTCATTTAAGACAAACCCCCAAAAATAATCATAATTTGTCCCCATCCAATGTAAGTTTGTATTACCTTATTCTAGTTATTTGGACACAATACTACTATAACTAACTCTTATCAAAGACGGACACAAAGGAAAATGACCTTGACCTGCATATATTTTCACTCTTTCACCTATGTCCAACGTTCCTTAAGTGTGACCATTGCAACTATGCCATACACATTCCAGTATATTTAACCCTTAACCCGCTAAGCCCGACTATAATATCCTTTACGTCCATTGTAAACCCAGATCAGCCTGCGAGTAACTTACAATGTCCGGCTGCTGATTAATCACTTTTTCCAAAACACCCCTCTGTCACATAAATGAAATGGTCTTAATTCAAGGAAAGAACAGTTCATTATATATATGTAGCGGGTTAAGGATTAATGACAACCTGAGTCTGGACACAACACGTCCCCGGGTCAAGTGAACTTCTCCAAAACAGGAGATTCAGTGTCCTCGTCCACAAGTCACATACTTATTCAAAAACTATCAATCGACATTCAATTGTCCAGGGTAACATCATTGCATTCAGCAGAAAGTATGAAGAGCATACTGATAATACCGTTAGTGCATAACAAGTCTCTCTAGAGCAAAGCTGGTAGAGGCCACTCTTCAGATGGCAAATATTGAAAAAGAAGTTATTTCTTCGTACAACGAACTGCATCCATCCCGAACAAAGAACATCGAGAAAGACTTGAGAAGAGCCACGGAATGTATCATTTGTATGTACAACCCCTTCCGAGTTGATGCAATGACTACGAGATATACTGCTAATCATCTGGTGTTCTAGCAGAGAGATGATCCTGATGATCTATTACAATATCAGGCTGAGAAGGCCATAGCATATATTTTTTTTTATTTTTTTTTATTTTTCTAAAGTATCCATTACATAAACCAACAGAGTACATACATCTTATTTTTACATATTGATAACAGTTACATACATACTGCAAACAAGGTATAGTCATACTCATTTTATTCTATTTTATTAAAGGGACACATGGCGAACATGAGTTACATTCAAGTATTAACATAAGTATCTCGGCTATTAAACCTGCCATATTCTATCCAAATGTTCAAGTACACAACTAATGCATTATCATTAAATTTTAGTAATATGTAAAATCAATTTTCATGTACCTTGAATTATTTAAACATTTAACTTTAATGACTGAAAGTATGCAGGTCATATTGAAGACCAACAGGACGCTGTGAGTTTTAAACTAATTAAGATTGCCAAGTGTCCCCTTAAATTTAACTCAGCATATGTATACAGTACAGTATCTTATTCTCATTATCTGTATACATGCATCCATAATATATTCCAAAGTACATGTATATACAACTTTACAGACTTGTACACACATAAATCATTATCTACACACTCACCGTATGTATTGTTTTGTATATCCTGTTCTCAAGTATATACAACTTTGCAGATATACAGACAATGTACATACATAAATCATTATCTACGCACTCACTGTATGTATTGTCTTGTATATCCTGTTCTCAAGTATATACAACTTTGCAGATATACAGACATATGTACACACATAAATCATTATCTACACACTCACTGTATGTATTGTTTTGTATATCCTGTTCTCAAGTATATACAACTTTGCAGATATACAGACATATGTACACACATAAATCATTATCTACACACTCACTGTATGTATCGTTTTGTATATCCTGTTCTCAAGTATATACAACTTGGCAGATATACAGACATATGTACATACATAAATCATTATCTACACACTCACTGTATGTATTGTTTTGTATATCCTGTTCTCAAGTATATTCAACTTTGCAGATATACAGACATATGTACACACAAAAATCATTATCTACACACTCACTGTATGTATTGTTTTGTATATCCTGTTCTCAAGTATATACAACTTTGCAGATATACAGACATATGTACACACATAAATCATTATCTACACACTCACTGTATGTATTGTTTTGTATATCCTGTTCTCAAGTATATACAACTTTGCAGATATACAGACATGTACACACATAAATCATTATCTACACACTCACTGTATGTATTGTTTTGTATATCCTGCTATTGAGATAGTAAACTCTTCAGATTATGCATGGATTACTTTTCTTTCCAGTGGGGGAGGGGTGGGGGTAACAATTATACAAAACATTTTCTGGAGCATATATATAACGACAGGAAAAAATTACAAACTTAAAAAAAAGCTAAGAAGTAGACAGCAGTGTTTACTAGGATGATTGTTATGGTGTCCCTGAACTTTGACATAATAAAAAGTCTGTATCTATCTATTTTATTGTCCTATTTTACCAATGTTTATATATCGACTCCACATGGCTTCAAATTTTTGTACTTTTACATTTTTATATGCTATCCACTTTTCCACTTTGTATAAAGATATAATATGTTTTTTAAAGATATCTAGTAATGGGTTTTGCTTTTGCATCTTTTGCTGATATATAAAAAGTTTGGCTTGCATGATAATTTTGCTCAAAGTGATATCAAATTTATTATTTCCAAATAAGATATCTGTTTCTTCCCAAATTGTCAAAGTTATATTACATTTATTTCTAATGTATTCTGCAAGACCTGACCAAAACTGTTTTACAACCTCACAATTCCAAAACAAGTGATGTATGGTTTCAGGTAAAATATTGCAAAAGCTGCACATGCTATTATCTAGAATGTTCATTTTTGTTAGTAAATAGTTAGTTCCCAGAATTCTATGGTTGATTCGATGTTGTAACCAAAGTAATTTTGGATCTTTTGTTATTTTAAACGGTATTGCGTAAATTGTTTCGAAATTATATGAAGGTACTGTTAAAACTTCGTTCTTCCATTTTATTAATGACTTTGGGTAAATATGTTTTTTAATCAACATATCATAAATTAGTCTACAGCCTTTAGTATGTTTTTGGATTAGTGATAGTATAAGAGGGCGTAATGGGTTTGGACTATTATTGGGTAAATGTGTTATGTTCAATTTACCCAAGTAGTTTCTAATAGCAGTAATAAGACTTTCATATTCTAAGAAATTCGACCTTATGTCATGTCGATTATTAAATTCTCTGTAAGAGTAAAGGTTTCCATTTGTGTTTAAAAGGTCATTGATTAATAAAATTCCTCCTTCGTACCATCTTCTATAAAAAACGCTTGAACCTCCGACCTTAATATCTGGATTATACCATAAATTAACAGCATGAAATTGCTGCCATGAAGTCGGTTTCACGTGTTCAGTAAATATTTTATAACAGGAAACTACTTCTTTCCAAAAGGGATTATGTATTCTATGTAATTTCTGTTTGATAAAATCACTACCAAAATTAACTACGTCTGTAAGAATGGGGCACATTTTTTTCGCCAACTGAGTATATTTATTATCTGTCTGGAAAATTCTGCGAATCCAAGTAGTTTTTAAAGCTGACATAAATTGTTCAATATCAATCATTCTTAGCCCCCCAAACTTATGATCTTGTATTATAATGGTTCTTTTTATCTTATCTTTTGCATTATTCCAGAGAAAGTGATAAAACATATTTTGAAGAAGTTTGATTTTTTCAGGTGATGGGTTGGGGATTCCGATTATCAAATGATTAAGTTTAGATAGAGCTAGGCTTTTTAGAATCACAATTTTTCCCAAAGGAGTAAGTATTCTTTTAGACCAACTTGCAAGTAATCTTTTAATTTCCTCTATTTTAAGGTCGTAATTTATTTTTATCATTGAATTCAGGTTTGTTGAGAATTTAACCCCTAGTACAGTGAAATTGTCTTTTTCCCAACATAAATTGTATTCTGGACATAACTTTGTGTCTCTACCTTTTTTTGATCCAAACCAAATAAGTTTTGTTTTGTCAGTATTTATATTAAGGCCGGAGATTTGTGCATAAAATTTTAATGTCAACATGGTGTGTAGAAGTGATTCTTTGGAGCCATCTAGAGTCAAACTGGTATCATCAGCATATTGTGATACTAAAAACTCAGTATTATCTACATGAATACCTTTAATTTTAGGATTGCTTCTTAACATTACAGATAATACTTCTGCACACAGAATGAACAGGTAGGGTGACAATGAATCTCCTTGACGACACCCTCTTTGTAGATAGAACCAGTCTGACATATGCCCATTAACAATAACACATGACTCTATATTGTGGTAAAACAGTTTTATCCAACTAATAATTGAAGGGCCAAAATTAAAAAATTGTAAAACTTTTGTCATGAAATTCCATGATACCGTATCAAAAGCAGTCGCAAAGTCAATCAAGAGCAGTAAGCCTGGAATATTGTATTTCTCAGCATAAAATAGTATGTCATACAGTAATCTTATATTTGTTCCCATAAATCTGCCTGGTAAAAAGCCAGTTTGATCTTCATGGATAATAGTACATAACACATTTTTTATTCTAAAAGCTATTGATGATGATGCTATTTTATAAGAAACATTTAGAAGAGAGATCGGTCTCCAATTTTTCAGATATAATTTGTCTTTGTTGCCTTTCGGAATGCAAGTTATAACTCCTTGTTTTTGTGTTATTGAGAGTTCTCCATTTATATAAGCATAATTTATTGTCCTAACTAAAAAATAACCCATATTGTTCCAGAAAAACTTATAAAATTCAACCGTAAATCCAGAATTACCTGGGCTTGTGTTGTTGGACATTCTTTTCAATGAATTAAGCATTTCTGTATAGTTGAGAGAACCTTCTACAGACTGTTTTATATTTTCACTTAGTTTTGGTATATTAAAGTCTTTAAGTAAAACATTTAAATCTATATCTATTGTTTCTTTAGCTTCGTATAATGTTTTATAATGTGCTTTTGTTTCCGTCAAAATTTCTTCCTGAGTTTTCAAAGTAGCCCCTAATTTGGATATTAAAGAATTCATATATTTTGAGACATAATTTCTATTTTCTAAATTGCAAAAATAACTCGAAATCTTTTCCCCTTCATCTATCCATTTTGCTTTAGATCTCACAAAAGCCCCTTCTAATTTTTTTTTTCGGAGTTCGAATATATCTTTTTTTTTCTGCTCAAGTAAAGTATAATTTATATCATTTTCTTTTTCAAGTTTATCTATTTCTTTTAAAACACATTCTTCCTTGTTTATTTCCAGTTTCTTTTTATATGCTGAGTAGGCAATCGTTTTTCCTCTAATCTCTAATAATAATGTCTCAAAAAATAATTGATCAGTTATGTTAAATTTTAAATTTTGTATCGGAATTTCACTTATATCCATATCAGTATCCTGTATATCAGATGCATACTGCCATAGCATATATTGTCAATGACTTGTTAATTGATGCGTCGACCCGATCCCAGTCAACGATCCAATCGAGATTGTAAACCTATTCATCAGATGAAGTACCGAAGAAACTTACACAAATACCAAAGTGACTTAGACCAAAGCAAACCACACCATATTTGGTTAAGTGGTTCCCTTATTGATCAAGCATAATATAGATCTTAAGTTGACGCTATCAAATCTTCTTGGCTCAGCACCATGGTTCCTTGTAACAGCTTATGGTAATTCATTTAGAACTGACAAAGCTAAATCTCTGCACTGTTTAGAGGCATCATTTGAGCCAATTACACAGCGACCTACTGAATATATTGTGTATGTGTTTGAAGGTAATGCAGTACTTCAGTCAGCCTTTAGTTCCCGGTATGTTTGACAGCTTGGCAGAGCTGGTGTTTGACCTATATTTTGAAGCACCTTGAGTCGACTTTGAGGCAGACATTTACGTCCATAGATCTATCAAGTAGTTTTAGTGCAAGAGACAAGCTGTGATACAACCAGTGGCTTTGTGCGGAGAGGCAAGGCAGTCCCATTGAACATGATTAAAAACCACAGAGTTTGTGCCAAATTGGGATTGCTCGATCAGCAGCATGAATGTTCGGGTGATCTTCAAAACAGTACGGAGAGCACCGAGTTGATAATGTTGTGACTGTATGGCACACCTCTTTACACAGATATCACAGATGTGGATATCAAATACGTGTCTCAGATAATTCAAAGGCTACAACTCGAGCTCTTAGCCACCGTGTCATTGTTCTATAATCATGCATTTGAACATGTACATTTCCAAGTGTTTTGTGGCGCCATACTGACCAACATAAACCAGACCTACCAGAGGCAGAAACAAATGAGAGAAGACCAACTTATTGAATTGACTATTGGTGATATTGTATCACAATTGTTGGTTGACATCATGCTCAAAGAGCCTGACACTGAAGAGGAAGCGATAATGAGCGGGGAAATATGGAAGCCAACAACCTGACTGATACTTAGTTTGAAGGAAGTGATGACGATGAATATAGGATTCATTAGCTTAACTGATGTAATATACTTCCATGAACATGCATGCTTTCTCATAGAGTTACATCGTTAGTAAAGTTAGTAACGTTTAATACATTTTGTGAATATGGTGAAATTGCTTAATTTGGTATATTGTATTAATATATGAATAGATAATCAGTTAAGATTCGGCATATAATTATCAATTTTATTTTTAATTTGGTGTCGTAAAAATAAGGAAGAGTCGTGTAAATTATATGCAAACTTCATTTGTTTAATGTTTGCCTCAGTCTAAACAGTATATAATGGAAAATGAGTCAATGTTTATTTGATACTTCATATATTTAAATAAATGATGTTAGCTTTATTTGGTATCGTACATAACGTTTAATACATGAGGTAAACAATATTAGCCATGGCATGAATATTGTTTTTTTTTCAATCTTTAATGTAACAACCGATACTGTCTAGAGGAATGCTGTAATAGCATCTTTATTAGTTAATCAGCTGATTGTTCTTGATTTCTGGTAAATCAAGGACAATTATTATTAATTATTAAAAAAAAACAATGTAATGGACAATACAAGAAGCAAACATTGCTCACAACATGAATACGTATGTCTGTAATAATCTATAATGTTTGAAATAATTTTCTGATATAAAATATTTAATGTTTTTAATTTCTTAAGCCAAACACCATCATTCAACAAGGTGACATCAATTATGGTAACGTAGTCTTAATAACGCAGATATCTAAGGTATGAACATTAAAAGGAACAAAATGTTATATTTTAAAAACATAAATAATGTTCAAAATGAGTTACAATCAAGTATGTCTAAAGGAATGTTGCATTAATGATTTACTCGTTTATTGGATGATTTGTTCTTTTAACATACGGAAAATAGAAAACGATTTGTAACAGACATTATAAGAACCATACATTAATAACAACATGGACACGTATTTCTTGGATATCTGTAATGTTTGGAATATTTTTTGGATGTAACATCATTATTGTTCTTAATGTTTTAAGTTAAAAAGCTTAATTTAACAAGTTAACGTAAAATGAAATATAAAACGATCGGACAGGGAAAGTAGCATTCAAGGAGGACAGTCAACCACAAAACACAGAAACAATCACGCAAACAGACAAACAAGAAGGCAAAAGTAATAATAAATGCAAACGACATCACAAACACAAAAGGGTTGACAATAGGGCTACCGCCTTGGAACGGTCAGTGGCAAAGTAGGCCACTGGGGGTTTAAATTACGGTAAGGTAGGTTTAATAACGCAGGTAAACAAGATATAAAAAGTAAGTGAAACGAAAGCTTGTGTTATAAAGTACGAATAGTGAAGACAATTTAAAATACAAACCCATTCTTCTATACCGTTTAGTCATCAAAATGCAGTAAAATAAATTATTTATTTATAAGTAACGTATTCTACACCCTGTAAAACGATAACACCCATATGCTCAGATGGCAGACATGTTGCAAAAAACTTCATACATAATGGGCTTTCAAAAAACAAGGACTACATAATTCTCCTGGATGGGGTAGAGGTGGGGGTGGTGGGTCACCTTATTAGCTCACGGCCTATGGTGGCCTTTTCATAGTAACGATTTCAATACAAACCACAACTGTACCGATGCATATTGCAAAGTAATGTATAGCACATAAAAAAAACTATTTTTTCCTGAGCTCGGAGCGATTAATCAACAGTAATTAATCGGTCAACACGTACGTACATGTATCCATAGTATGGTCATAAACTAGGACAACCAAAAACATAAATAAACCAAATCGGGAAATATCTTGCCCCTAAGACTGGTGCGGTTTTATTGAACGTCAGCATGTATTCACTTTAGAAATCCGCCTGGTGTTGAAGCTAACCCCTTCACACGCAGACATGTGTTAATTTGGTTTCTGTATGACTACATATTGCCTTAAGACCTTTTCATTCAGCATAAAGCTATAGTTTCTTTTCATAACTCAGAGCAGTCGCGTCAAAATTCGATTGTTTGATATAATGGCACTGTATACCAGAACTAAAATTTAGAACAATCTCACGATTCTATGACGCATTGTCTGATAAGTGATAGATATAGGTTGTCAGACGGGCGAGTATTTTGTCATTCGTTCCACAAAAGATACAGAAATGAAGGTCGGATTTACATGTCTCTTGGTGGTTTGTCTTTTCGCTGGTACGTATATGTTTGTTAAACAAAGTAGTATAAAGTATACACATATAAAGCAGTGACATACCAATTATGTTCAATCTTATCACGTAATGGTCAAATTTAACGGGACTGTCCATGTATTAAAGGCATACACTTGACTGCATTAAAAGCATAATGTGTGTAAACATATTCCGTTTGTATTTCGTCACAATAATTGTGTTAAAATATGCCACAAAAATGGGTTGTACGGCGAATTTGAGATGCACAACATAGCAAACTATTCAAAAGGACACCTTAGACATTATTAGTTGTGGCATGAGCATGATTTATTAACAAATATTGGAATCACTTATATTTAATATATGATACATTATGATTGTATTCAGTTCGTGGCACTCTGGATTCAAGATATGTATACTGATACAACTGCGTTGATAATTGGTGAGCATAAGGCTCACATAGCTGAACAGTGTAAACATGTATATCTTATCAAAGGTACCTGTGACTTCTAAATGGCTGCCAAAGATGGTGTGCTGTCACAGTTCTGAAATTACTAAATAAATGTACAAATTAAACAGGAATATGCTCGGACAGTGGCGGATTTCGGTTTAGTGATTGAAGTACAAACACATCTTCTCCGAATTATAAATTTGATATGAAAAGCAAACGTTGAGGACCTCTGATCAGAATAGGAAAAAAACAACATTGCAGTCAAACTATGCTTCTATGGTAATCTTTCAGCTCGTGTAAGAAGTGCAATATGGTAGAGCAAGGTTTGTAAAAATGTGTAAATCACGTGATTGGGAAAGCCCATAGTACGAGATATATACGGATTACTGATAAGGAATAGTGCCTTACTATTGTTGTGCATAGTTCAAGTGGTCATGTGCTCCAGTGTACTAGAAGGCCATATTGAAAATAAGATGTATATGATGTATGTTATACAACTCTAATATCTTCTTTATATAAAGCTTTTATTATTATTATTAGTATTACTGTTGAGTTGTTTGTGGGACTACACCTACTTTTCTTACATGCAGTAATTTATAATTGCCTCAGATGAGCTTGATTGACATATCAGTGTCAACTATATATTAGTTCGATATTCAATAGAACAGAACTAACGTTTTCATTTCCACATTATAGTCAAGGCTGTTTAAGAATTGGTCCTAGTTAGTTTGTTTCTGCCATCCAATAATGAGACAATACAATAGGTAACCATGATGTCTACTATCAGCAATAGTAACCCTAGCATGTTTCAGAAAAAAATGGTTCGCTTGGATACTGGTGTTCAAAAAGAGTGACCATATCAACATAAACTACAATGTGGCTAGATACATCATTTCGTATTGCATAAATAATGGCTCAACAGGGACTTACAATATGTATCTATATACAACATCTGACATAGAATTGGTCAGATAAATTAGCTCTCGGTGCCATGAATGATGGACTAAAAGCAGATTACAATGTCTACCTATGTTACAAACCAATATGCCCATAGACATCGGGTCCGATAAATTAGTTATCGTGCCATGAATGAGGGTCTTACAGCAGATTACAATGTCTACCTATGTTACAATTGCCATAGAATCGGTCAGATTAATAAGTTATCGATGCCATGAATGAGGTCCTACAGCAGATTACTTATGTCTACCTATGTTACAGCAATTGCCCTATAAATTAGTGAGATAAATTAGTTCTCACTGTCATAGAATAATAGTCTAAAGCAGAATAAATTACATGTATACCTACATGTATGTTGAAACATTTGACCTGGAATAGTCAGTTTCATTTCGTTATCGGAGCCATTAATGGTGCTCAACAGTAAGCTGAACTACAACAAGAACGTCCCTAATTGGTTTTAAAAAAGTATTTTGCTTTTCCATGAAACACCAGTCGATTGACTAACAGAAAACCTTAGGAGTACAAGCGCGCACACATATACACTCATTTAGACAATTGTTATCAGAAATATCGAAGTAGTTTTCGATTGACGCTTTATCTGTTCGTTTGTGCAATTATGTCTCCCGATCAGGACGACAACTCAATGAAATGTGTTGATGGATTTAAATATTATTTGGTACCCCCGGTATAACAACCATAAAATACAAGTAAAGTTTGACTTTGGGTACAAACCACCAATTTTTTACGGAGTTATGACCCCTTTTCACTTAGAATTTGCACAAAAACGGTGTCCAAGACGATAACTCATGAAGGGTGACAATAATGTTTGGTCAACGGGTTAAGACCATAACATACAGGTCAATTTAGATCATGTCGTGGATTTCTTTATTTACACTGTCCTGTTTTAATGAGATGACAGTAGGGTAAGTGGAGGTTTGGTGCACCCTAGGAACCGGTTTAAACCCCCAGTGGCCTACTTGCCACTGACCGTTCCAAGCGGTAGCCCTATTGTCACCACTTTTGTGTTTGTGATGTCGTTTGCATTTATTATTGCTGTGTCTTCTTGCTTGTCTGTTTGCGTGTTTGTTTCTGTGGTTTTAGTGGTTTACTGTCCCTCCTTGGAATGCTACTTTCCCTTGTCCGATCTTTTTATATTTCTTTTTGGTTACAAACCACCCAATTTTTGACGGAATTATGGCCCCTTTTCAACTTAGAATTTGCCAAAAACTCTGAGGAACCTGCTAATTTGAGTTTGTATTAAATTTAAAACAATTATAATGCAATCCATTCATGGAACAGTGGTCTCTTTTTATTACATTTATACATCTTTTGACTTGAAGTGTAACACGCAAATATTGTGTTAGTTTTCTTCCCTGATCACTAACAATATTGAAAACTCTCTCTCTCTCTTTCATTATTTTTTACACCTGTTTATTTCAATTTTGTAGTGTAAATAATTTGTTTGCATTGTCTAAATTGATGATATTTTATAGCGGGAGGGCCGGATTTCTAATGTTGTAATATAACTTGTGGCCCGACCCCATTTCCATGTACATTTATTGGAAATAAATATGGTAACTAGGACCATTGTTTTCCTTGTGGTTGCCATGTTATTGACAAAGGCGCTATTGTGGGTATTAATCACGTTCGGTGATAATTCTAGTTTAATTAACTGTGACTGACAGCTCTACATCTGTGTTCTATAGGACACATGTTTCTAGATTTACTATTGTTTTTGTCTTTTCATCTTACATGTAATGAATTTGCCACAACTCCTTAATGTTATCCAAAAATGTTCACTATCTACTTCCAAAAATATATCTTGAGGGTTGTGACCCTATCCACTATCAAAGTTATCTTAACTGGGTTGTGCAGTTAGGGAGACATCTGTTTTTCTCAAAAAGTGCTAGTTTGTCTAATTATTATACAGTATTAGCTAGTACGAACGTATGTCCGATTGTAGTCAATACTGCAACTGCAAAATATTGTCTTACTGAATAGAATAATAGTAATAATAGAAGTATATTTAAAACAGGAGTCCAGCCTAGCAGCGTCCGGTCAGGAACTCCAAGTGAGAGAGCCAAAAGACGATTGTTTTGTTGATCCATGCTTGGTTGATACACAAAGGCTGCGGACGGTTTCCCGGACGCCCACTGTGTGTATGTACATTCAGAGTCTTAACATTTGCTACATATTGTGAACTGGTTAGCTACCTATACAAGTCGTCGATTGGTGTATAATCTGAATGCATGTTAGTGATACGTCCGATGGTCGTGCATAAGCTGCATGTATGTAAGTCACAAGTCGATTGGTCAAAATGCACGTGTAAATGCTTCATGTATGTAATGTCACAAGTCGATTGGTCCAGATGTACATGTATAAGCTGTATGTATTTTAGTCCACAATTTGATCGGTCAAATATCGTGAAATAATTGATGCATGTTAGTGATACGTCGATTGGTCAGATGTACGGGCATAAGCTGCATGTATGTTACTCAAAGTCGATTGTCAGATGTACGTGCATAAGCTGTAGCCATGTTAGTCATAGTCGATTGGAGCAGATGAACGAGTTATCAAGCTCTATGTATGTTAGTCACAAATCGATTGGACATAAGTACGCGTAATAAGCTGCATGTATTGTAAGTCCAAGTCGATTGGACAAATGTACGTGTTAAAGCTGCGTGTATGTTAATCACAAGTCGATTGGACATGTGTAACGTGTGTAAGCTGCATGTATGTAAGTCACAAGTCGATTGGACAGATGTACTTGAATAAGCTGCATGTATGTTAATCACAAGTCGATCGGTCAGATGTACGTGTATAAGGCTGCATGTATGTAAGTCACAAGTCGATCGGTCAGATTAACGTGTATAAAGCTGCATGTATGTAAAAGAGAGTATGATAATGGACCCTTTGGAAACGCCGAGCACGACACATACGAAATATTGCAGTCTCGGGTTGATTGAGACTGTTTCATGAGCGTAGTGAAATATGCTAGCTACCGCTCACGCCCTCTAGCCCCGGGTTGAGCAGAACTCAATATTCATTAAAATCAATAGTACACAATTTTAACCATCCTGGAAAATGGCATGCATTGGACATGGAGTTGTATGCTTCCCCATGTCGTACGGCGTATGGACCCAGTATATAATAAAATTAAATGCCCCGAAGAGCGAAATAAACATAATGGAATTTAGTTGGGAGCAGCGGTTATGAAGCCTGCGTATCACAAGTAACAGCCAAAAGACTAAATTGAAAAGCAGACAACATATCCTATCAGTGGTTAAACAATACCCAGAGCCTTTTATCGGCCGGAGTAGTGGAACCACCGAATCAAAAATTAAGTAAGAAAACAAAAGCAATTGAAAATGTACCACCGATAACTAAATATAAGTATCGGGTTCAGCGATCTCCAAAGATCGAATGAATAACAGTACTGATTTCAAGCGCGGTGAGACGTTTTACTGTCTCCACACTGCACAAGCAACGCCACTGTGCTATAAATAAGAGTATGATAATGGACCTTTGGAAACGGCCGAGCACGACACATACGAAATATTGCAGTCTCGGTTTGATTGAGACTGTTCATGAGCGGTAGTGAAATATGCTAGCTACCGCTCACACCCTCTAGCCCCGGGTTGAGCAGAACTCAATATTCATAAAATCAGTAGTACACAATTTTAACCATCCAGAAGATGGCATGCATACGGCGGTGGACGTCACAAATCGATCGGTCAGATTAGCATGTATAAGCTGCATGTATATGAGTCACATATCGATCGGTCAGATTAACGTGTATAAGCTGCATGTATATGAGTCACATATCGATCGGTCAGATTAGCATGTATAAGCTGCATGTGTATGAGTCACATATCGATCTGTCAGATTAACGTGTATAAGCTGCATGTATATGAGTCACATATCGATCTGTCAGATTAACGTGTATAAGCTGCATGTGTATGAGTCACATATCGATCTGTCAGATTAACGTGTATAAGCTGCATGTATATGAGTCACATATCGATCTGTCAGATTAACGTGTATAAGCTGCATGTATATGAGTCACATATCGATCTGTCAGATTAACGTGTATAAGCTGCATGTATATGAGTCACATATCGATCTGTCAGATTAACGTGTATAAGCTGCATGTATATGAGTCACATATCGATCTGTCAGATTAACGTGTATAAGCTGCATGTATATGAGTCACATATCGATCTGTCAGATTAACGTGTATAAGCTGCATGTATATGAGTCACATATCGATCTGTCAGATTAGCATGTATAAGCTGCATGTATATGAGTCACATATCGATCTATCAGATTAACGTGTATAAGCTGCATGTATGTAAGTCACAAGTCGATCTGTCAGATTAACGTGTATAAGCTGCATGTATATGAGTCACATATCGATCTGTCAGATTAGCATGTATAAGCTGCATGTATATGAGTCACATATCGATCTATCAGATTAACGTGTATAAGCTGCATGTATATGAGTCACATATCGATCTATCAGATTAACGTGTATAAGCTGCATGTATGTAAGTCACATATCGATCTATCAGATTAGCATGTATAAGCTGCATGTATGTAAGTCACAAGTCGATCTGACAGATGTACGTGTGTAACACTACAGCATTGTCATTGCACTTAACATAATAACTGTTTATAAATGTAACACAATCAGAGTTAAAGTACACCCCTGTGAATCCCTATCATATTTAATCATACAATGGGAGTTTCCTAAATTCTGTCAGTTACTCGGTGGTTAATCATCTGAACACATGTTATTGTTTACCTGCTCTAAACTTAGTTTCTCAGGAAGTTCCTAGAATTTGAATTCTGGGAGTGAAGATGTATTGCCATATTAGGTGAGACCATTCGCCAAAAGGTCTTGTGGGTAATGTATGCATACAATGATGTAATCACCATTACGTTAACCTGTAGCTACACAGGTCATTGTTCATATGTGGGGCATGATTAACTGCCGAAAGGTAGTCTGGGGGAATCTTCTAATATAATACTGATCGCACGGAAAGTCTAAGAGAGTAGAGAGTCGAGAACCGTGGGTTCAGGAGTGGAGAGTCAGTTTTAATAGTTAGTCGGTCTTGTATCCACAAGATGGATCCCCGCAGTCTAAGACAGGGTGTGGGATAAGTTAAACTATACTATGGAAGCTAGTATAGTTGGGCAGTTGTTCAGCGTTACATAATAATTTGAAGATTTGGACATTTGAAAGTTTCTAAATATTATTATACATTGAGAACCTAAGACATTTTAAAAATAGGGACTATTTAAGTAGTTAACAAATTGAAGTATTGAAAACCACTATTCGAAACGGATATGTATATATATAACAGGATGTTCATAGTGTATTATGTGTAATTGATCAGACTGTTTTATATGTACCAATACATTATGGAAATCACAACGCGATGTCCGGACCTTGTTATTAAATATACTAAGCATGTCATACGACCCCGTAGTGCTATACTCGTATAACCTGCATGTATGTAAGTCACAAGTCGATCGGTCAGATATACGTGTATAAGCTGCATGTATGAAAGTCACACGTCGATCGGTAATATGTAGATTTATATCCTGCATGTATGTAAGTCACTCGTCAATCGGTCAGATGTACATGTATAAGTGCATGTATGTGAGTCACAGGTCGATCGGTAATATGTAGATTTATATCCTGCATGTATGTAAATCACTCGTCAATCGGTCAGATGTACATGTATAAGTGCAATAATGTTAGTCACACGTCACTCGGCAAATGAACGTTTAAAAATGCATGTATGTTAGTCACAAGACGATCGGTCAGATGTACAAGCTGCATGTATGTTAGTCACAAGTCAATCGGTCAGATGTACGTGCATAAGCTGCATGTATGTTAGTCACACGTCAATCGGTCAGATGTACGTGCTTAAGCTGCATGTATTTTAGTCACACGTCAATCGGTCAGATGTACGTGTATAAGCTGCATGTATGTTAGTCACGAGTCGATCGGTCAGATGTACATTTATATGCTGCACGTATGTTAGTCACAAGTCGATCGGTCAGATGTACGTGTATACGCTGCATGCATGTTAGGCACAAGTCGATCGGTCGATTGTACGTGTATAAGCTGCATGTATTTTAGTCACAATTCGATCGGTCAAATATACGTGCATAAGCTGCATGTATGCTAGTCACGTGTCATTCGGTCAAATGTACGTGTATATACTGCATGCATGTTAGTCACAAGTCGATCGGTCAGATGTACGTGTATAAGCTGCATGTATGTAATTAACAAGTCGGTCGGTCAAATGTACGTTTATAAGCTGCATGCATGTTAGTCACAAGTCGATCGATATAATTTGCATGTATGTTAGTCACAAGTCAATCGGAATGAATGAATGAATGAATGGTGTTTTACGGCACGTCGACACATAAATAGGTCATATTGTGCGCAAAAATTGATGAAAAATGAAGTATTATTTAAAAATTAGTGTAAATATATAAAGATAAAACTATTAAAAAATAAGGGGTGATAAGGTGTAATATAATGAATGAATAAATGAATGGTGTTTTACGGCACGTCGACACACAAACGGGCCATATTGTGCGCAAAAATTATGAAAAATGAAGTATTAATTAAAAAATAATGTAAATATATAAAGATAAAACTATTAAAAAATAAGGGATGATCAGGTGTAATATAAACTATGTATGTAAATCAATAAATGCCCGTCAACGGGTATATAAACAAGTAAATATATATAAGAACACATTACAATGATTTATATAGTCTGATCTCTTTCAGGAAATCTAAAACAAGACTAAAATCTACAGTATCAAATAACTCTTTCTTAGTATTAACATTGTAGTACCTTTGACGCATAGGATCAAAGTCTACACCGGTCAGATGTACGTGTATAAGTGCATATATTTAAATCACAAGTCGGTCGGTCAAACGTACGTTTATAAGCTGCATGCATGTTAGTCACAAGTCGATCGGTCAGATTTTCATTTTGAGCTGCATAAACAAGCCGTATGGTCGAGCTGCATGTAGTTAAAATACACGTCAATTGTTAAAAAAATGTGTAAAAGTCGAACAGGAAATGTAGCTTTCAGAGAACACAGTCAACCCAAAAACACGCAAAAGGACAAACATGAATGGCAATGTTAACAAAATATAAAGGCATATGACGTCACAAACACATAAATGGTTGACAATAGGGCTACCGCTTGAAACGGTCAGTGGCAAACAAGGGGTTTCAACTAGGTTCTAGAGTGCAATAAATCCCCGCCACAAACTATTTTCTAACCACCAAGGCATCATTAAAAGGAAATATATGTAAAACGCAAAGATGCTCGTGTATATATAAATACAAAACAAATACTAGCCTATAAAGCCACAAATAAAGTACTCAATGACTTGGCAGAAGCAAGAGCAACAAGAGATAAACCACTGAGGGCATGACAAGACAGGATTGCAGACAAACTTCGAACGTCACTGTCCTCTTGGGCTTTAGGTAGACCTCATCATAGGGTCCAAAACAAGTGCGGTCAACGCACAATTAAAGAGTAAAGCATATTGACGAAATGTAAATGAGTCCACCACGAAGCATACAGTGCGTTGCAAAATGATAGAGTCGAGACCTCTTTTGATAAACCTTTTTATAAGTCTAACAAGGATAATATGAAAGTGATCATGATCACTGATCTTCGGAAGTTTGTAAATCACATCACCATAGAAGTCAGGTTGCGATAGTTCCTGTCGCAGAAGAGTTCTTAAATTACTTTTGTATTTGGAAAGAAGATCAGGGTTACGATAGTACAATTTTGCAAAGGTTTAACGAAGTTTAAGTTAACGGTAGCCCCGATGGTGTAGCTTTTTAGTTATGCAGATATTAAGAATATTAAAGTCCTCAACTCGAGTACAAGCTCTAGAAAAAAACGAATAAGTTGAGACACACAGACCCCATGAGAAATTGCTCGTGGAACATCACCATCTAAATGGAGATAATTAACAATATCAAAATTAAAATCATGTATCTTATAATAGATTTTGCTAATTAGTTCACCATTTTAATAGAGAGTTGTAATTCGAGGAAAGAAGCGTTAATATCAGAAATATTAGCTTTGTTAACATGGTTAAGTTGAAGTTCTTTAGGATATATATTATTAACCATAGTAGAAAAGAAAGGGTTGTCAATGTTTAATATGACATCCGGATATCGAGAGGTGTCATTAAAGGCTTCAATAACATCTGCCTGAGTATCTGGGATAGACTCAACATGAGATCTCTTTAAAACCAATATAAAAACAAATCTGCGACAAGGGGTGCACAGTTCGTACCTATAGAGATACCAACACGTTGTCTATAAACGGTAGTTTCATACCTGACGAAAATATTATCTAATAGAAAAATAAATGATTTACACACTTCATGGCAAGTCCACATAGTATAATTGTCCAAATTGCAAGCTGCACGTGTATAATATATAAAGAAAAAAGCGTGTGTTGCAGCTATCCTTTTTTAGGGAGTGAATGCATACGCTTAATTTATGTGTATCTCGTCATAGCTAGGCGCCCTGCCGTAGTTCGTCTGAAGGTTGTCTGTCCTTGGTAGTTCACAAATATGTCTACCTATATATAATTCTGCTTTTTGAACGTGAATCTCTTACGAGATCCCAATTTCGAAAGTTGCCGTATTGTGTTCAAATTATCTCCCTTTATAATATTTACTGAATTTACAGTATCCCCAAGATCCGGCACCTTTCATTGTCACTGTCTCGATATAGCTGTGTGTTGTTGAATGCTTAAATATGGCCCACTCATATGAGCTAAAATTGTATGTATGTATGCGTCTATATGTTAATTGTGCCTCCAAACGAATGTGTTATGATGTAGAGATACAGTTCATCAACGTGTGTTGCAGCCATCCTTTTTCAGGGAGTGAATGCATACGCTTGATTTCTGTGTATCTCGTCATAGCTATGCGCCCTGGCGTAGTTCGTCTGAAAGTTGTCTGTCCTTGATAGTTCACAAATATTTCTCAATTTATATATATATATATATATTACACGTGTATTACATGTGTTAAGATGAGCATGTATGATCTAAATGGCTACACTTGACATAGTCAAACATAGTAGCTGTGAATAACATAATCAGCAGATATATTGGTTATCAGTCATACGTACACATCTATTATTTACATGCCTAAATTATTAGCTACAAGTAACATGCTCACATTTGTGGATACTAGTTATATGCTCAAAAGTATAAGCTAACAGTCACATGCTCAAAAATTGTAACTACTAGTCACATGTTCAGAAACGCGCATGACCCTGGCAGTCATCTGTATTTGATGGCTTCAATGTCTGTGACCTATTGAAGTATATTTGAAAATATTGCTTTAAGTGTGTGTTGACCTCGTGTACTTAATGTTTTCGACCTCATGCTGTGAAGGTATTTGATACCTTGATGCAATTGTGTTTGGATATCTGCAGAAAGCTACGTTGGCCTTGTTCAGTAAGGGGTATTGAACTCGTACAGCAAGGCAATATGTGTAGGCCTTTTGAAGTAAGATGTTTTGGAATCTTACAGGCAGGTATGTAGCCTGTTGCAGTAAGAGTAAGTGTTGAGCTCTTGCAGTGATGTATTTGACGTCATGCAGTAAAATGTGTTTGTCTCTTCCAGTAAGGTGTGTCGATCCATTGCAGTAATGTGTTTTGACCGCATGTAGTAAGGTATACTAACCACTTGTAGTAAATGTGTTTGATACCTCATTGTAAGTATAAATTGTGTTTATTTTTGCCTATAAAACATGCTAGACATATTTGTTGCGTTCATTAATTATCTATCTGAAGCAAGTGCTGCAAAAACTATATACTATCCTAAACCTAAATTTGCCTTTGCAGAGCCAACTATTGCGGTGGTTGCTATGCTGAGTGGTACGACGCCGACGACAAGTTACTGGTGTGTCATTAGGCTGTAAGTGTATTATATTTGTGTAAACTAGTTATGAAACTGATTCTTATACCACTATGCTATAAACATAACAATGAATTATGTATGTACACAACAATTTTGTTGGTATGCCTAGAGCAGTAAGCTTGCGCATTCATCTAATATCAACATGTCAACTGAGTTTGGGTTAGAACCTGTAGAAAATAATTAGAGAAAAGCATCAATCCCAAGTGTTTGAAACCAATTTGGAAACACTTTTTTAATTGCATAATTTATTTTAAAAGCACGTCCTAAATATATTGGAACGTGTCCTTGTTCTATAATAACTAGTTCAGTTTAGAAATATTTTTTTTCTTTTGCAGGTGTGAGATCTAGATAAAAGAAGAAGAAAAAATACAACTTTTACCGCGCTGTTATTAAACGACTCTTACATTTTTAAACAAAATGCCATAATAAACGAACTCAAACAACAAAAAAGCATCCTTTTTGATTTTCAACCTTCAGTGTAGGATATTCATATATACATTTTATATATAATCATGATAATGTATAGTATGTTCAATGAAATTATTTATGAAATGAATGATACATTCTTCAAATAATAAGTTTCATCTTACAGGCGTTTTTGTGGAATCTATGATTCAGATATATTTTGACCTATCCTGATCCAATCTCGTGTATTACACTAGGATCTAAAGACTGTTTATCCTAATTTTGACGAAGTTATTTTTAAAAAGAAAATCTTATGAAACCAAACAGGGGTTGTTTGTTAAAGAGGACAGGGATTTATAATCGTACTTTTTACATATCGACAAACGTTGTTGACAAATTCAAATAAAATATCAAATAAATATTTGTTTTTGCAATATTAGTTTAAAATAGCAGCTTAGTAAGTATTTACTATACGTCTAACACATGTCTGTATAGTTTTGACCTTATCTCTGAATAAAGGTTTAATATCTAGTGGATATTTGTTTGTTTTGAGTGAATATAGGATTATTTTCACTTCGAGATGAAAATGAGTCCTAAGTTCTCGACAAACCAACACATATTCTATTTATTATATACTCACAACCTGGAGATCCATTACGTGGTCCGAGTATTAACTTTCATACCCCGTCCAAACCCTTCTCCAAGAAGCGAAAACGGGGTTGGCTGGGATATGAAATAAAACCATAATTTTGTCTTAAAAAGTTTGCATATTGTAAAAGTAAAACATTTAATGTTAAGGTAATTTTAAATTAATTATAACACTTTTTCAGTAAAAAATGTTTTTAACTTTTTATATTGTCATATATCCGTTATAAAATGCTGCTAATATAAGCTTTCCCATCACTTAATTGAATTAAGGCGGGACCACGTAATGCTATGCAGAACAACTCTAAAACAACTTCAACAACGTAAACAACGTCAACAGTTGCATGACGTAATTTTGAGTTATATTATATTATCACATGTGAAATATAAACAATGAAAATATAAGGTTTTATTTTAATCATTCAATCCACTATTTCACTGGAAAGTATATAATGCATAGAGGATCTTACATGAGTGCTCATTCATTATTGAATTTATTAAACGAGTTGGCAACACATATTCTATTGCGAGTGTACATTACGGTTATTCTTCATATAGTATTTCTTCATTACTACTGTCTATACCTATTAATTCATATCGGTTTTAAAGCTGCCTGAAGTTCTTCTTTTGCGATAAAACCTTAAAACATAATATTAACCCATTCAGAAGTTGGCGAGATTAAAAACTGAACCGATCAATAAGACAAAATTCCATTGTGGATTAAAACCCTGTTATATGGTTCACGCTGTTGTTATCCGAATAAACCGGACCTTGCAAGTAAAGAAATACCAACAAGACTATAACCTCTAACGATGTATGCAGCAGTGATACGGACGAAGCCGCGTCCGGCGAAGCTCTCTTGCAGTAACGCGAGTATGAAAACTTATTTGTTTTCCCACATACTATGCGAATAATGCGATATTTATTTTTCGTCATGTTTCCCGCCGCCATTTTCAATCCGTAAGCTGGACAGCAGACATCAAATGAAGGTCAAAATTTTAGGTACACAAAGTGGAAGACCAGTCAATTTCGTACGTCTATTTTTTTCTATTTTTTATTTTCGGTCTTTATATTGAATTTAAAACGTAAGTGAAACGTTTAATTACAGAAATATAACATTATATAAATACCTACGGTAAAAAAGAGAGTATTTATCGAAATAAAGTAAAATTTGATCGCACGGGGGGTCACGTGATCAAAATAGCATCACGTGGTCACAAACGCATAAAGTGATGACGTCAAACTTCGGGTGATACTATTCCCCGGTAGGTTCCCGGTTATTTTGCCATTGAAAAGGGATGGCAAATGTAATTCATGAGTGTGTTGATGTTACTGATGGTTTAATGATTTATTTATGTATTCCATTTTGGAAGAAAGGAATAGTGTAATTAAGTCCTGGATATTGGTTTCAAGTTGAAGGACTTGGTGTCTACTAATATATAATATAAGTTAAAAGTGAATAGTGTTTAAAGTTAATGTTTTACAAAATAATGTATGAACAACAATATTTAATTTTCTCTCAGGATTTAATCTGTTCTTATATATATTTACTTGTTTATATACCGGTTGACGGGCAATTGTTGATTAACATATATAGTTTATATTCTACCATATCATCCCTTTATTTTAATAGTTTTATCTATATATTTATATAATGTTTTATTTACTACTTAATTTCTTCATCTTTCGTCGGTTTTTGCGCACAATATGACCTATTTATGTGTCGACGGCCCGTAAAACACCATTCATTCATGCATTCATTCATTCAACAGCTGGCCACAATTATTAGAAGGCCACAACGTTGCCCGGCACGCTATGGGTGTCCGGAGTCATTCCAGTAACGTCTAACTGTGTTGGCTTGTAATCGTGGTAATAACATTAACTAGGACCATATACCCTATATTCCTTGCTACTTTGACTAATTGTGGTCAGTTTTTAAGACATGTCTTTTTTTCCCATTTCTTTTTCCTCCTGACAAATTTTCAGGGCATTGCTCGTAATGTTGTAGTAATTTCTGACTAGGTTTCCACTGCATTCTAGGTAAGAGGTTTTGAACATGTTCCGCTTGCTGTCTGTCCTTAATTCTTCTCTGAACACTGTTGTGCTTCCCTTTCATTACAGTTGCATTGTCAGATGAATATGTAATCACTGCTCTTATGATATATCCTTAACCTTATTCTGCATAACTCTGTCAAGCGTTTCAAATGCAGATGCTGTTTCGTCTTTGCTTTTCATGTGTAATTATAGCCTATATTGGTAGACAATTATTTAATCAATATATTTAAAAAATAGTTGCTCATGTTCTCCGGATGATATTTTACCAATATGTCTAATCAAAATAATCAAACCCAGATCAAATGTATCCTCTTCATCATTACTCGTAACTGCCATCTGTGGCAATGCCATACCACTGAGATTAACCCTTCTGCATTAATCATTCACACATTCTTCAACATTCGTAGAAGCAATTGCACCATTATTATGTGTGTAGCTTGTGTTCGTCTCAAGTGATACCTTTGGGCAATTTTAGATTTTGAAAACATTTTGCAGAAATGAGGACCAGCATGATTACTAATTGTGATTGGCATTGAGTCACAAATTAATAGCATTACATATTTGGATGTGGGTGACAAGACGTACAGTCGCGAAACTTTCATTTATTATTGACACTAAATATATTTAAATCAATTAATATGATTACATATTTGGAGGTGGAACAGTGGCTAACCATTACTTTATCTAGTGAATTTAAGGACTTTAGGTACTAATTTAAATTCATTTTATGGTGGTGAGAGAAAATGATTGATTCAATATCACTATTACATAACATATTTGGAGGTGGGTGACATTGCAGTCGCTAATAACCTTTTATTTATGATTAATATTAAATATAAAGAAATTTTAAAATAAATTAATATTGCATGGCGGGTGACATGATAGTCACTAACCTTTTGATTATCAAAACATCCTTCATAACAAATAAAGACAAAAATATCGGACAGGGAAAGCAGCATTCAAGGACGACAGCCAACCACAAAACACAAAAACAAACACGCAAACAGACAAACGAGAAGGCAAAAGTAATAAAAAATGCAAACGACATACAAACACAAAAGGGTTGACAATAGGGCTACCGCCTTGGAACGGTCAGTGGCAACAAAGGCCATTGGGGGTTTAAACTGGTTCTAGGGTGCACCAAACCTCACACTTACCCTACTGTCATCCCATTAAAACGGGACAGTGTAAATAAAGAAATCCCCGTAATGATCTAATCTCTAACCAACGAGGCAGCATCAATAGGCAATATAAATAAAACACAAATATGCTCGTGTAAATATAATAGAAAGAAAAACAATAGCCTAGAAAGCCACAATGAAGGTACTCAATGACTTGGCAGAAGCCAGAGCAACAAGAGAATAAACCATTAAGGGCACGACAGGAAAGATCATAGACAAACCTCAAACGCCACCGTCCCAATGGGCTTTAGGTAGGCTCGTCATAGGGTCCACAGCCTGTCCGGTCATCGTACAATTAAAGAGGAAAGCATAGTGGCGAACTGTTAAAGGGTCCACCACCAAGCATGCAGTACGTTGCAAAATGATAGGGTCATAACTTCTTTTGATAAACTGTTTAACAAGTTTAACAAAGATAGTTTGAAAGTGTCCAAGAATCTTACGAAGTTTATAAATCACATCACCATAGAAGTCAGATATGAAACATCATATACAATGTAAAATTCTGGAACAAAGACAGCCTGGGCCTAGATACACATGATGGCAAGTTACACATGACACAGACTTGATTGTTAAGGTAATTTCATTCAGTTTGAATGAGTATGGCTATCACTGTTCAGTTTAATTGGAATTTGAGATCCAGAGACTTGAAATCTGCATTTTTATTTATTATATAACTTTCTGTGTGGGACATATATTTGTCATGTTGCACTAGTGTACTAGGTATGCAAATACAGGCCGAATAATTGTTCTTTCTTTTCCGTTCAGCTCAATGTGCATTAAAAATACAGTATTATGCTAGTGCATAAAATACACGTCTGAAGAACGGCAAGACAATTTTTTGATATGTGCCATCCTCCGCCTAGGGTGCATCTATAAACGTCCGTATGTAAAAGAAAGCACCCAAAGACGTCAAATAAACGAGACTAAGTATTATGCTAACCCTGCATCACATCGTTTAGATCTAATTTAAAATAGTTAGCTTCGCCCGTCTTGAGGCTTTGCCTTGTTCATATTAGGCAATACAAAAGTAGATAAGAAAGTCGAAAAGGAAATGTAGCATGCAAGGACCACAGTCAACCAAAAACACTCATGAAAACTAACAACAACTGCAAGGATACATATTTATAGGCCAATGTATATGACATCACAAACATAAATGGTTTGACAATAGGGCTTCAGCTTTGGAAAGTTCAGACGCCGAACAGTCCGCTTTTATCATCTACAGTGTAAATAAAGAAATCCCCGCTATTCTATATTCTCTAATAAAATAGGCAGCAGTAATAGGCAATATAAGTATAACATTGCGTTTGATGAAAACAATATACATATCAATGACCTACTAGTATACAGCAACGAAGTTTTGATTTAGCGACGGTGGTGATAGAATCTACCTCTGTGAGTAAATAGGGTTGTGATGCTTTGCTAAGCATTGGAGATTTCAATGGAAGGTAACGTCGGAAAGTTTTCGATGTGGTGAAAAAGAAAACATGGTCATATTTTGTATGATATTTGCTTTTACAACAGCAGATTGCTGGCAACGTGCACTAAAACTTGGTTTAGATCCCGAACGGCTTTTCTGTCTCTGACCCTTACAAGGCGGTAACTCTTTTGTCAATTATTTATATTTAACTTCACGTGCCTTGCTTTGGAATGTGCAATGGAACTGGTAGTAACTAACGGTGAACTTTCTTATTTTGTGATGCACTATATGTAGCAAATGTATTGATATAATATTAAAATTATATTTAAATGACTGTTTCTATGTAATTCGTACTATTTCGGTAACAGTTGTTCGTGTGCAGTGTATCTGTGGTTGTTATACTAGTATTTCTAAAAAAGATATGTTTTCGTTAGTTGTTAATAAAAACCGAGAACAAATGGTTTGAGATAGATATGGAGGACATTCTTGGCAAATGTACACAACGTGTTATCTGAGTCCTCGTCTATGTTTTTTTTTATGTCTGATATTCTAATGTTTTACCTGCGAGTATATTATATAGTCATCATGTTTAAAAAGCTATCTTGGAACATCCGGTAACAGTTTATATTTGCTAAATCTAGTATGTGTACTAGTCTGGATTAGTACACTAGTCATACAGCTTCTTTGAAAGAGAGAGTTTTACAGACTGGTGTTTGGAAATTTATATTTATATGTGGGCCTAGCATGCGTGTTTTATGGTGGACTGCGTCTATTGAATGCTACATGTCCTGGTTGACGTGTGTATGTGTATCTACTGCTAACGTAAAGGTCAGCTTATATCAGTTAGAATTGAATTGAATTGGTTTTATAGTAGTACCAACAGTTAAGGTCATATGACGTCTTTCCAGCTTCCATTGGTAAAGGAAGGCTTCCATTGGTAAAGGAAGATCCCAGGTGACCCTCCGGGCAATTTCGTGCGAGGGCGTGAACCTGGGTAGAACCACCGACGTTCCACCAACGACACCGACCACCGACGTTACGCAAGCCAGCTGGATAGCTTCCACACATATTCCTAGGCCCTTGAGGATTCGAACCCACAGTGGTGAGGGGCAAGTGATTTCTAGTCAGATACTCTAACCACTCGGCCACGGACGATCCTATATCAGTTAGACGATAAGCAATAATTCATTTGCAGAGTTGAATTAACGATCATGAACAGACAAACTAAAACCGAGTCTGCTACTTCAATCTCTTGGTTGTGTTTGTTGGTTCCAAACGATCACCCTTATCAGTACTTATTAACATTCACACTAGCGTTCGTTTAGTGAAGTGTGGCAACTGTAAACATTTCGCCCGAGCTACAAATCAGTAGAATAAGTGTTACTTTTACTGTTCCTTGATACGCATGAACAGACTCAATAAAACTCAATAAAACCAAGTCTGCTACTAATGTTTTTGGCTGAGTGTGTTGCTTCCAAACGCATCACCTTTGTCAGTATTTATTAAATGTGAAGTTTAATGCAAAGTATATACCGGATTAAATGTATTAAGTATGTTAAAGGGACATATGGCAATCTTGAGTTTTATTCAATATTCAGTATTATATCAATGTTTTTAATATATCATATGTGTAATTATAAAAAGTTAGTAATATGCGTAGAACTATTCTAAAAATTAATATTTATGATTGAACAAATGCAAGTTAAGAAAAAAAACTAACGGGACGCCGTGAATTTTTAAAAATATCAAGATTGCCGTCTCTCATTTTAAGCTCCATTCCATTCAAATGTAAAGTGATTTGTAATGTTAGACAACTAGAAGGCGCTAACACCATATTGTGATTGATATGACATTGTTATCATGAATTGAAATGTTTTTTCTGTATCTACTTTTACAAACCTTTTAAAATTACCGTAATATAAAAATCTAACATTCGCCAAAATATCCTTAATGTATTGAATATTCAATTGTATTGTATTTATATATTTGTATATAAAACATAATTAAAGGTTTGAATTGGCCTGATAATTTCGGGGTAGCCAGTCATTCTGCGTCATCATGCGTCAGAAAAACCAACTTTAGCTGAATAAAATTACAACTGAACCAGATAACTTAGATCTTGTCTGTAGGATTCCACCTTTAACTGAACCAGATAACCTACATCTAATATCTAAAACTCCGCATTTAACCGATTCATTAGTATGCATCAATTAAACACCATACATATTGTATAAAATATGAACACTGTGAATGAATGCAGTCAATTTGAATGGTATACCATTTTAGAATCAAACTGACACATGCAAGCCAATTCCGTGACTGAGATAATTTCCAGATGGAAGTAGTTCATTACGTGGTCCCGCCTTAATTCCATTAAGCGATGGGAAAGCTTACATTAGCATGATCTAATAACGGATACTTCGACAAAAAAACAAGTTTAAAAACATATTTTACCGACAAAATGCGATAACTTGTTTATAATTACCTATTCAAATGTTTTAATTTTACAATATGCAAGGTTTTATTTCATACCCCAGCCACCCCATTTTCGCTTTTTGAAGAAAGGGATTGGATGTGGGATGGAAATTAATACTCGCACCACGTGATGCCAAGCCTGGCTACACATAGCTTTGAGGAGTGGTACGCGAAGATATAACGACGGTGTGGACAAATTGATCTCAAGTAGAATGACGAACTGGTTGACCTAATACTGATATGTTACTATATATATTCACTTTAGATCTTATCATACGAGTTGATGGGAGAAAATATTTTTTGATATTTGTTTTAATGTCTGTCGTGACGAAATAATTATATATATAGACAAATGATATTTGATCAATATATGCCAGGAGACAAGGGACCCCTAATTTTACGTGTTTCTATGTTATATGCAAGATACATGCTGTGATTTGTTATAAACCTTGTTTTATTTAAAACACACACACACACACACACACACACTCACACACACATACAAAACATGAATTTCTGTAAAATTCATATCTTTATCTGTATTAAGAGATAAAGAGGATAATGCAAGATACATGTAATATGGGTATAGTCATACAGAAACAAGTGAAGCAGGCATATGTTAATTTGGTTTCTATATAACTACAGATTGCCTAAAGACATTTTCATTCGGCATATTTTCAGTCATACTGGCTAAATGATTTTAAAGCTTAGCCTTACCGCAGACATGTTTTCGTTATGAGGGATGTTCGGAACACATTCGGTATAATATATAAATACAAACGATACTGAAAAGGGGATACATTGGAAGCAACAATCACAAACAATAGAGAAAACTTTAAGTGCAACTGATAATATTCCTTCCGATACATCAGCACTTACGTAGGTTGTTTTTTACAGAATCTTGTAAGGTAGTTCTGATTGGTACAAGAGTATTTGCAGGCAGCAATTGGTAATTATTTATCACTGATATTAGCTTTAGGTTATGACAACATATGTAAACAAATGTGCAACACAATTGTAAAATCGGTCAAAGTACTTGAATGCATGCGCGCTATTAGTTGTTTTCGATGAATAGTACGTACGTTATGGCATAATATGTTTGATATAATACTGACTGAGACATCAAATTGTCAAAATGAAAAGCTGTAGTTTCTTTTCATAACTCAGAGCAATCTCGTCAAAGTTTGATTGTCTGATATAATGGTAGCTGTATACCGGAGCTAACATTTAGAACAATGTCACGATTCTATGACGTATTATCGGATAATAAGATAAGTGATAGATATAGGATCAGAACGGCGAGTAGTTTGTCATTCGTTCCACAGAAATTACAGAAATGAAGGTCGGATTTACATGTCTCTTGGTGGTTTGTCTTTTCGCTGGTACGTATATGTTTGTTCAACAATGTAGTACTAGTATGTAAAACAGTGAAATACTAATTCTGGTCAGTCTTATCAGGTAATGGTCAAATGCAACGTTACTGTCCATGTTGAATATTAAAGTCATTCACTTGACTGCCAATGTCGATGATTAAAGGCATAGTGTGTGTAAAATTATCCCGTTTGTATTTCGTTACAATAATTGTGTTTAAATGCCCCGAAAAGGGGTAGTACGGCGAATTTGAGACGCAAACCTTAGCAAACTAGTCAAAAAGTATAAGTTATACATGATTAGTTGTGGCATGAGTGTGATTTATAAAGAAATATTGGAAACACTTATATTTAATACATGATACCATAGTTACCATATCTACCTATCTACAACACTTTCCACATGATTGGTCACATAAATTAGTTCTCGATGCCATGAATGATTGTCTCAAGCCAATTCCCATGTCTACCTATGTTACAACAATTGCCCTAGAATTGATGACATAAATAAATTCTCGGTGCCATCATTGGTGACTCAGCAGCAGATTAACTACAACCAATAACCTTTAATTGCTCTTAAACATTATTTGCTTTTCCATGATGAACAACGAATCGACGGACAGAAGAAAACCACATGGTCACACACGCGCTCACAGTTACACTCATTCATACCATTTGTCTCGAAAATTATCGAAGTTGTTTCCAATTGACGTTTTGTCTGTTAGTTTGTGCAATCATGTCTCCCCACACGAATGAATATGAATGACCTTGAGCTACTTTTTTTGACTAATTTAATTAACACTAAAGTTTTATTTTATGTGACTAACAGCTATACATCTGTGTCCTATGGACACATTTTTCCATCTTTACTATTGCGTTTATCTTTGCGTGTTACATAAAAACAATTTGCCACCAATCCTTAATGTTATCCAAAAATGTTCCCTATCCATTTCCAAAAATATCTTAACAAGTTTGTGCCCTATCCATAATCAAACTTATCTTTACTGGGTTGTGCATTGGTTGAAAGACATCTGTTTATCTCAAATTATAATTGTTATACAAGATGTGATAGTCAATTGCTGTGCGTCTAACTGTAGTATATACTACAACTGACAGGTTTCGTTTACTGAAAGGTAATAATAGAAGTTATATTTAATACAGGAGTCCAGTTAGCAGCTCTCCAGTCCGGATGTCTAGGTGGAGTACCAATTTTCAATTGTTTTGCTGATCCATGCATGTTTCTATCCCAAAAAGGCTGTCATGGTTACCCGGACGCGCACTGTGTGTAAGTACATTCAGATGCATGATATACAGTTGCTATGTATTCGTAAACTGGTTAGCTACAAGTCTATCGGTCAGATTTACGTGTATCAATCTACAATTTTGTTCCGCACAATACACATAGAACTCGTTCTAACTTGCATCACAGATTAGTGATTGATGTTGAACTTTATTAAACAGACACTCGACAATCTTGATAATTTTAAAACTGGCGGCGTCCCGTTAGTTGTTTTACATACCTTGCATTTGTTCAATAATAATTAATTATTAATAGAATATTACAAAGGAAATTGTTTTTACAGCTATGCATCTTTTTCTGGTTCTGACTGCTTTTAAAACACCAAAATGAATACATCTAATTTAAATTAAGGACAAAGATTTTGACTTTTCTTCAGGAGATTGAGAATAAAGTCCGAATAAAGAGTTTTATTTTCAACTACTCTATATAATATCTTAACATATTGGAAATGTGTTGCTAATAATCAGATGTGAAAGTAATGAATATATTGCATCAAAATGTACTTAAACCTATCGTTGACTAAGACATAAAGGAAAAATCAACAATTTATTTCATTGTATGCAAGCAGGTTTACAGTAAAAAAAAATGCTGGATTAATAAATAGAGATGCTAATTTTAATGCTTGATACACATTTCAAGATTGTCGTGTGTCCCTTTAAAGTATATAGTTTATATATGTGACAATATTACTGTAATTTCCCTCTGTGCTATAAAAAAGAGTATGATAATGGACCTTTGGAAACGGTAGTGAAATATGCTAGCTACCGCTCACGCCCTCTGGCCCCGGGCTGAGCAGAACTCAATAGTCATCAAAATCAACAGTACATAATTGTACTCATCCCGAAGATGGCAAGCATATGGCGGTGGATATAGCAATATTTGTATCTTTATTTCATCCCCTATATCCAGCGGTGTATGGTCCCAGGATCTAATAAAATTGTATGTCCCGAAGAGCGAAATAAACAAAAAGGATTGTAGTTGGGAGCAGCGGTTTTGAAGCTTGCGTATCACAAGTATCACAAGTAACAGTCAAAAGTGTAAATTAAACCGCAGACAACATTTACTATGAGTGGTTAAACAATACCCAAAGCCTTTTATGGCCGGAGTAGTGGAACCACCGAATCGAAAATTAAGTAAGAAAACAAAAGAAATTGAAATGTACCGCCGATCACTAAATATAAGTATCGGGCTCAGCGATCTCCAAAGATCGAATGAATACCAGTACTGATTGCAAGGGCGGGGAGAAAGAGTCTTTCAACATCATAACAATTCTACATAAAAGTATTTTCCTAACATTTACACACTGTTCGTTCCCGTTGTAAGTGAGAAAGTGTCGGTTCTTACGCATGGCGGGTGGTATACAGTACTTAGTGGAGGGTGGTCTACCTCCATAACAAAATAAACTGATCGTCACATATAGCCTACAATGTACTGAAAATGGCGTAAACTTCAACCAGTTGCATAAATTATTTGACAATTCTTAAGTATGAAACGCCTTGGAATTATCAAATTATTTAGGTATTCAACTTTATTGCTGGTCAGTTGGCTTTATACCGCACTTGTGTCTATTGCGGCCTTTAAAAGTAGTACGCCGTCTCTGTTCTTTTGGGTAAAAAACACAGTTACCGTTATGTGGTGCTTTTTTTGTTTTGCAATACCTGTACAGTTAAGATCGCAGTCAGTTGTGGCATGTCTTAACCTTTTGAAGTTATGTGTGTTTGACCTCTTGAAGTAAGGTGTGTTTGACACCTCAAAGAAAGGTCATGTTGTTTTACCTTCGTATACATTTATAGCATAATCGTGTGTGTGTGTGTAGCTCTAAGGTTTATAGTCCGTCCGCCAACGAACATTTATAGCATAATCTATCGAGTATATGCGATTTATACTGCTTCTCGAGGTACCTTAGCCATTCAATGTCGGTAATTGACATTTTGATTGACAGGTTGTGTGTAAACATCACAACTACGCGCGTGTAAAATGGAGTGGGCTATGGTATAACTGCCGAATCTGTCATTTATAGCACGGCTGAAATATACCGGCTTTTATAGTACAGTTTCAGGTTTAAGAAAAGTATATCATAAGCAAGAACAAAGGAAAACCATTAGACCTACGGTACAAAAAGCTTTTATACCACAATAGCCTAAATACACACTATGCATTGTGTAATACCCGAGGATATACACAGCATATGTTAGTTATTGTGGTATAAATACAATAGAGCATGAGTCTTGCACGTGTACGGACGATAATGCACTCGTGCATTATCTCCCCGTACACGTGCAAAACTCATGCTCTATCCTATACGTATGTCATAGCGGAAAGGGTGTAAACATTCATGCTTATATATTAAGGATCCATCGTAAGCATATAAACTGTACAAAACATTATGGTATACTTTCATATTGTCCCGTTTAGTTTGCATTGAGCTAAGTGTGCAATATTCTACGATATTGCACACATTGATATTGCACCAGAACTTTTTCTCGTGTTTGCTACGAGCCGCGAAATAGAAATAGGGAACTACTTTCAAATAAAATAACCGAATCCTTCCTAGTATATTGTCAACAAAAAAATACGTGTTTTTTTTTTCAACCTTTTATGCCAGAAATTTATAAAATAATTTAAATGGTCACTCATCCACTGTGTTTAACGTTATCGAATGGTAAACAAACTTTAGAAAATCGCTTGATGCTTTTAAGGACGTCATCCGACGTCGACGTCGTTTTCGCGCAAAATAATCATCCACACAAAATGAAACTGAATTACAAGATAGAAATAAAATCAAAAGCTATAAAAATAACACAAATACAATGAAAAGTAATAGTCATACAATTAACATTGATCGAAAACAATATGAAAGTATACAATTAAAAGGTTATTGAATTTGTATGGCTAAATATTACTTGGAACTCGTTGTTTTGGTGCAGGACGACTCGAAAGCTCGTTGTCCTTTGCCAAAACAACTCGTTCCAAGTAATATTTAGCCATACGAATTCAATAACATATAATATACTCAACCTTAATTCTGTATTACAGATCCAACTATTGCGGTGGTTGCAACGCTGAGTGGTACGACGCCGGCGACTCGTTGGTTATATGTCATGCAGCTGTAAGTGTATTAATGGGGTTGGACTGGTTTGTATATCCATCTATGTTATATACTGAACCAAACAGCTAACGTAGACAATACCTTTAATGTATGAACTTATTATATGCCGACTGGTACTGTTGGAGATTGATTGTTATTATTGAGATAATAAAGGTATTGTGTACTGGTGTGTTAGCTGTTTGGTTCAGTATATATGGATAACAATGCATTATATAAGTACATATATGTACAGAGCAGTGTATTATATACGTACATAACAATATATTATATATGTACATAACATTGTATTAAAATGTATATAGCAATGTTTTACTATATACACAACAATGTATTATAATTTTATATGTATATAACAATGTATTATATATGTATATAACGATGTATTAGCTATTTACCAAGCAATGTGTAACATATGTACATAGCAATGTATTATATATGTACAGAACAATGTATTGTATATGTACAGAACAATTAATTACCTCTAATGAACAGACCAATAAAACCGAGTTTGCTACATTTCTCTCTTGTTTGTTTTTGTTGCCTTCAAGGGATCACCTATTCAGTATTTATTGGCATTCACACTAGCGTTTGTGTAGTGCTGTGTGGCGGCCGTAACAGTCGCCTGGACTATAAATCAGTAGTGTTATTATTTACTGGTCCTTTGGGATCATCAGGCCCATTCTGTGTTGCTTTAAAGTAGAATATCGCTTGAGCCGGTGCTAGGAGGCGTGGGAGGTGTTGCATATCATGAACAGACTCAATAAAATCGAGCCTGCTACTTTTCTCTCTTTTTTTGTGAGTGTTGCTTCAAGGATCACCTCTGTATTTATTATATATGTACAGAACAATGTATTATATATACATAACCATGTATTATATATATACAGAACAAATAATTATATATATGGACATACCAATGTATTATATATGTATAGAACAATATATTATATATTTACAGGGAAATGTTATATATGTACCTAACAATATATTTTATATATATACAGAACAATTTATTATATATGTATTATATATGTACATAACAATGTGTTATATATGTACATAACAAAGTAGTGTATATGTACATAACAATATATTATATATGTGCAGAACAATGTATTATATATGTACAGGACAATACCTTCAGGTTTAAGAAAATACACACGGTACTCAACAAAAGCATGCAATGCGTTTTGGTGAAAGATTCGGAAGAAATGTTCATTTGATCGGAAATTATATATTGTTATTTGATATTGACTATATATTAACTGACATTGTTTTCGTTAAAATTGCTATTGAATCGTAATATAGATTTTTATTTTGGTGAACTCTTTTGTTTCCATTTTATTCTCAATACCGTTGTGTTGCTATACATTTGTTTAAATGTTTTAGTTTACTATGTTGCTTTGTTCAGGGAAGATTTGTAATTTTACTGACTGGGCTACCCTCTTAAAATAAAGTATTCAATTCAATACAATTAAACAGAGCAATGGTATGTGTTTGATCAAAGCAGTATGGCCTGTTCATGTTTATTAATATAACGTCAACACCTCGACTGAATGCGTTTCAAGAATCAGAAATCAGCATTCTCGAAGTTTTTCTGCCAATTATGTTATTATATATTAAACAATTTGAAAAGTCTGTACTCAAGTTCCAATAATACTGAAATATCTTTCTTTGACGTGAGATGTTCTTGTTCTATTAAAACTAGTTCCGCCTGTAATGGATATTTTCTATTGCAGGTATGAGTTATAGATGCAGTATACGGAGAAGAGGTTGTAACTTCAACCGATGTTAAAGACTATTACACTTTTAAAACAAATGCTTATAATAAACGAAATAAAAGAACCAACGAAGGACCATTTCTGATTAAAAGCCTTCAGTGCAAGCTTCTATAAACTCTACATGTAGCTTGTACATTATTTGAAATGCAATACTTGTTTAAATGTATGATACTGTCAAATTGTAAGTAACCTCTCACAAGCCTATCAGTGGAATCTATTATTCAGATATGTTTTGAAACATAGATAAGATGTTATCACCATTTCTCAAACCTCCACTTTTTATTGGTTAATGGTCAAGGTGTACCAGCACATATTACCCGCCGGCGACCGGTAATACATGTACGAACGCCTACTGAACAATCTAATTAAAATGGAGGACAGTTAAAGAAACTCCAGATTCAACGTTATTTTTCTATGAATTCTGCTTATCCTGTTTTATCACGGTACACACGCTGGCGTTATTAATTTCTTTTCAATAGTTGATCATCCACGAAAACTGATGACACATTTACAAGTTGGTTCATTCCAACGTTTTCAATCGTTCTGCCTTTGTCTTACTTTCCCCTTAAACTGTTATTGAGAAAACACTATCGTTCTATTATTTAGTATGGTTAGACCTATTTCAAGCAGTTCTGTTTCCAGACACTTTCTTTGTTCTTTATAGTAGATCAAACATGTGTGTTCGAGTGTTTCTGACTGCCCACGCGTCTAACACTTTCTGTTTCTGAGTGCATCATGTCTTTCTGAACCTATTCCATTATTCCTTAGTGTTAACCTGGTATATACAGTGTCTAAAATACTATTATCACTGTTTTGTTCTATTTTATTTGGTACTGATGAAATTTAATTGAATTGGGTTTTAAGGCGCACCAACACATGAAAGGTTATATGGCGCCTAACAGGCATGCACATGCCAGGCTAATCCTCCATGTACATCGAGATAAAATATGGAGAATGGGCCTAGAACCTTCTCACCCTGAAATGCAGAGTTGCTGCAAATTCTATTGTAGACACTCCATTTACTCTGGAGCCTAGTTTATTGTTTTTCTGCCACTGCTCTTAGTGATGTGAGCGAGATGGCACCCTAAACAATAAAGGGGTCATGATGAAAACCTTTAATGAGCATGAACAAGAAATTACAAAATGAATATGAATGGGGGGTCCTACCCCTCTGCATGTGTGTTTGCAGTGGTTGTATTCTACCCCGGCAACCACAGGGGGTTGATACTGATGGATGTAAACGTAACCTTCGTGGTGTAGCATTTTTGTCCATGTGTTTGACCATTCCATTGTGACATTGTCTTGGATTATAAACTTCCCTAACATCTAGTTGTATTGGTACTGTTTAACTGGTTCATAGCTCCTTGTTTTGCTATGTCATCTACTACGTCGTTGCCTTGTACTACTACATGGCACGATTACCATGATATGTCCAGTGTTATATAGAGTTTAATAACCAGTGTTTTTGAGATACGGGAAATATCGAAATATCTCCCGAGGTAGAGAAATGGCCCCGATATAAGAACGAGTGCGGAGCACGAGTTTTTATATCAGGGCTATTTCTCTACCGATGGAGATATTTCCCGTATCTCAAAAACACTGGTTATTAAACTATATATTACATAATTTAAAATGATATTTTATTAATATTTCTAATGATTCACGCCTTTTACACCAGTTTGCACGAGAACGCCAAGACGACATTACGTCATCCAAGACGACGTTACGTCATACAAACAAAACAAATGGAACCGGAACTCTTCGTTAATTTCCGTAATCGTTATTTCCTAGTGGCGGAATCTGACGACGACGTCCGTAAAACAATCGGAACGTCATTTGGCATTCCCGCCACCAATCGGAACTCTTCGCCAATTTCCGTACTCGGTAATAGTGGCTCGGAGAGTACTAGGTGCCGCTCAATGGTTTTTGGAAGCAAAATGATGAATTTGGTTCGGTTTTCGATTGTAGCTCTCCGCAAAATAGTGCTCTTTTATATAATGTTGTATTGATGAACATTTTGCAGATTTATGAGTGATTTTTATCAATTTCTTGATTTATTGCTATGACCGATAAATTATACTTTTTAACAAAATAAATCCCCAAATATGTGTAGTTGAAATCAAGACGTTTCGGCCCCAAACAGTTCGTTCCATATAATGACTGATAGTTTGGAAGCATTTGTTGAGTTTTCCAAATATATACTTTAATATTACGGTTGAATTGAAGGGAAAGGAGGAAGAGTCATTGTAATTATGATTATATCATATTATGGGAGTGATTGTTTACCGTTTTGTCAGTCGAGAGTGATATGTCAGCTGCATGCATATATGAACTTGATATTGTATCAGTAAATCAATTAATAAAACTCTAAACAAAGAAAGATATGACTCATAAAGTCCATACTGACGTCCATGGTACTTGATATATTGTTAAATTACGCTTATATGGTCTGCAAGTATATATTTTTTCTCCAATCCACAGACATTAGGGTACACCTTTGACATGAGGGTTAGTTTATTGCAAGATATACATATAGCATCTAGTGAAAACATAACAGATATCATATATTTAATATAAACAATATGAAAATAGTTTATTTAACACTATTACTATGTGATCAGTGATTACATCAAATGTATTTATTTTATAAGGGCCAGGCGCGTCGCTGCCTATACGCGAGTACGCGGCTGAATCCACATGATTCTGACAAAAGCACCTCAGAACGCCCAGAATGCACCAGATTGCATCTTTGTTTTCAAAATTTTCCGGCGGTTCATGCCCCCGGACCCCCCTAGCACAATTATGAATCCACATGAATAGAGGGCTAGCTACGCCCCTGAGGGCTTCTAGAAGCATCAAACATTTTCAAATCAAACATTTTCAAAATGTTTAAGTTTAAATTTCAATCGGAGGTTCTAGTGTGTTTTACAAAAGATGGTTTACAGGAGGAATAACTTTTATCAATGACATTTGAAACAAAAATGGAAATCTTTATTTATACATAGAATTGAATGAACACTATAATATACAGTCCAATTTTCTTGAATATGAAGGTATTATAACTGCTGTCAGGAATTATTTGGCAAACCTGAATATTGTGCATCTAGCCTGTAACAGCCAAACCCTATTCGTCCACTAATCCTATCCTTAATTCTACAAAATGAGAAAGGCTGTCAAAACATATATGACATCATGATTAGAAATAATGTATATCCCAAAGCATTAAGTAAATGGAAAAATGAAGTAGTTAGTTTTCCAAACTTTGAATTTGAAAGATTATATGCCTTACCTTATAAAAAAACAAAAGATCCTAAGTTACCTTGGTTCAATTTAGAATCAACCATAGGATACTTGGAACAAATTACCTTTTATCTAAAATGAATATTATTAATAACGATATGTGCAGCTTTTGCAAAAATACACCTGAAACTATCCAACATCTGTTTTGGAACTGTGGAACACAGTAAAAGAATTCTGGTCAAAACTTCAAACTTATCTTACAGAAAAATGCAATACAGCATTCGCAACTTAGAAACAGATATTTTTATTTGGAAATAGTAAATTTAATACTGTTTTGAGCAAAATCATCATGCAAGCAAAACTTTACATTTATCGAAACAAGATGCAACGTCAAATTCCACAGCTTAACCTTTTTAAAACGTATATATATTTGTACAAAGTTGAGAAACTAATCGCATATAAAAACTTAAAAATGAATAAGTTTGAAACCATGTGGAGTCAATACCTTGCTATCTGTTGAACTGGAGTATAGAGATCATTTCCTTATTTGATTTTTCCAGTATCAAACTGTAGCAAATAAACTTAATGTTTTCATTCTGGGACATGCAAAGCTTAGCTTACTAATTAGAAATAACATACCCTTGCTTATATCTCGATCTTCCTTAATCAACCTTCATGTTGTTTTTTATAGAAAAAATAATAATTTTGGAAGTTGTGTATATTAATCCTTTAAAACTATCCTAAAACATTGTCCTTTGATAATGGATTTATATACAGATTTATTACACAGTATGGGTTATTGTTTTTTTCTCTTTCCAAAAACAAAATATGAGAAAAAATCAGTGTAGCATGAAACAATGTTTATTTTTGATACTATAACATTAAAATTATCTGTGTAAAGCAAGTCTGTATGTATTGACAATGTGGGTTTTGCACTGGATTTTGAAACAAAAAATATTCTTTAGGGCTGGCATGGCGCAGTCAGTAGCGCGGCGGATTTGTAACCGGAGGCCCCGGGTTCAATCCTCCGTGGCGCCACTGAGTTTCGTCGGTGTGTTCTTGACCAAGACACTTTCCCTTAGCCTCGTCCGTCGGATGGGTACGTAAACCGGGCAGTACCATGTATCGGTCTATCCTCCGAGCACGTTAAAGAACCATAGGAATCTATTTGATAATAAGAGTAGGGCACGGTTCCCGGATTCCTATGTATCCTTCCCCTCTCTCTGGGGCAGCTCTAAATAACCTATACTGTGTTGATGAGCCGTTAAACAACATTCGTTTCAATTCAATTCATACATTTATTATTGTTTTTTTCCCCATAACCTAGCACTAGTCCTTCATAATAAGACTTTGCATTTTGTATACCATATTTCACATTTTTTGTCTCTTGTTTTATCTTTTTCTTTTTTAACTTTTTTTTATTTTGCCTAAATGCGAAGAGTAGTCAATATGAAAAAATAAAGATCACAATAATGAAGATTAAACGTGAAAAAAGCTACTGTATGATATCTAAAAATGGATATATATTTACATAAGTGTTATAAACTTCCATTCTTGGCATTGATCTCAGCTCTCTGAAACGCCCAGTGAAATGACGGAGCTATTATTTTTCAACATTTCAATTAAAGACACACCCGGTTAAAATGAGATAACAAATATAATAACAGTCGTGAAAGAAAAGAATGTAGTTAGAAGAGCTTATGGATGTGTAAACGTCTTGAAAACTGGTCGACATCACATGTTAGGTTTCATCCTGCGCTAAAACGACCACTCGTTAGTCTCTGTTTGGCTACCAAGATTTAAAGGGCAAAGGTCATAGCAAAAAGAGAAGAATATGGACAAAAGAGGGCCTCAGGGAAGATTTTTGTAAATATATGGTAAACATATTTAAAAAAGACCTATTATTGTAGCAAAATAACATTGTTTTTCATTTTAAGACCAAAGGGTAATATAATAGGGCCTTAAAGATGATGAATTGAAAAGAGGGCCTCAGGGAAGATAATTTTACTAACTGGGCCACTGTCTTCTAAGAGCATTCAATGCATTACAATATTAGGTAAAATATTTTATAAGAGGCTCATTATTGCAAAACCAAAAGAGGGAAACGGCTTTCAAAGAAGAAAAGAGGGCCTCATGAAAGATTTTATTGCTAAATGGGCCATTGTCTTGTAATAGCTTCTTTCCCTCGTGGTCGTTTCCAGACATGCTGTAACGTATGATATTCGATTGTTTAAATTGAATTTGATTACATTGAATTAAATTCAAAATTTAGAAATACTTAAAGAAATGCTTAATCCAGCTCTTTTTCCAAACAAATTTTTACTCCCACCAGGATTTGAACCTGGGTCTTCTACCCTAAAAGGATAGACGTGTTTACTGATTACACCATAGAAGTGGTACATGTTTGTACTAAGAGCAAATGAACTAAAAAATTAAACTGAAGTTTCTAATTTCACAGCAAAGTAGTCAAACTAGATTTAGCCCTGGCAACAGGGATTCATTTTGAATTCCAAACAATTTGACGAGGGATCAACGAAGTCAGTGTCACATATTGCAAATACAAGTTAAGGCAAAACTAACTGATGATAACACCATTTTAACCGATAATTTTGATCGGCAATTGGCTACTAATGACAACCCTGACGCCTATTAATTTTGTTGTGCTTATAATATAAAGCAAATAAAAATATATAATTTTATATATGCAATTAATATAACATTTAAGCATGAAATGATTTAGATGTGAGTTGGCTGATGGAAGTCATCTGACGGATAGCTGGCAACATCCGTAAGATGAGGGTCATCAACATGAACAATTGAACCTGGTGGTTCAGTAAATCGGTTGGCTGGTTGTTTGAAGGATTTACGTCTTTTTTAGCACATGTTAGGCCATATATGATGATCGATATCATCCATGGTGGGGGCACACCACTTTTTCCTGGGTAGAAATAGTAGTGTATACCTTCTGCCCATCTGAAAGGACTATTTATTCCAACTCGCAGTGAGAGAGTCGAGGTTTCAAACCATCCAAGCCACGGATGCAGTAAATCGGAATCAACCTTCTCAGCACATTAAACATTTAGGGCACTGCTCCCCGATTTAGATGAAACTTTTCTTAATTTTTTTTTGGCCCAGTAACTTCTAGGTATGGTTATATAAAATGTGTAACCTGTTGCTATAAATACTAAAATAATTTCCTCTGCTTTAACAAGGGCTTGCAACCTTCTACTAGATACGTATGATATCATACGATGTATCTGTAGGCAGCATTAAAAAAAATTAGTGACTGTCCCGTTCATTTGTTTTGTACAATTTAAACAGAATTAATTTGGTGCATATAGTATATATAAACCATCACGGTCTCTTTCAGCGTAAATCCTTGTATATAAATGATGTCACGGTCTCTTTCAGCGTAAATCCACGTATATAAATGACGTCACCGTCTCTTTCAGCGTAAATCCACTTAATAAATGACGTCACTGTTTCTTTCAGCGTAAATCCACATATAAATGATGTCACCGTCTCTTCCAGTGTAAATCCACATATAGTAACTTCACTGTTAATTTCAGGTTGAATTTGCATATAATAACTTCACTGTTTAATATTTCCAGGGTAAATTCGCCGCATATATATATATTAACTTCAGTGTTAATTTCAGGGTAAAAATTTGCATATATAGTAACTTCAGTGTTAATTTCAGGTGAATTCAGGGACTTCTCTGTTAATTTCAGGATAAATTAGCATATATAGTAACTTCACTTATCAATTTTAGAAAAAAAATAGTCAATAGAAAAAAAAAATGAAAAAGAAAAATATAAGAACGCTTTTAAATGCATGGGTTGACATTAGTTACTAGATGGAATTATGAAATGAATGTTTTACTGCATTTTTTCTCAATTTTAAAAAAAACACGCTTGCGACGGTATGGGTTATGTTCCTAAAATATATAAAAAATCCACATATATAAATGACGTTGCTGATCCTTCAGTGTAAATCCACATAACAACGTCACTGTCGCTTTCAGCGTAAATCCGCATGTTTAAAATCTTCACTGTCAATTTCCGAATAAATCCATACGTATAAATAATTTCACTGTCTCTTTTTGTGTAAATCCCACTAAATAAACAATTTCAACATCCCTTTTAGTATCAAGTTGCAGTGATAAACCATGTCACTGTCTCTTTCAGCATAATTCCGTCTGTACAAATGATTTCACCGTCACTGACTTTCAGTGTTAATCCACATATATTATTAATAACTTCACTGTCACTTTCTAGGTTAATCCACATGTATAAATAACTTCTACTTTTTTATTTTCAGTTTTAAATCTATGTATTTAAATATATCAATATAACGTTAAGACCTGTTTAAGGAATTTTCACAGACATATTCTAACTATCTGGGTTCCATTAATTACGGGTGGGGGTGTTCCTTGTTGTTCCAGGCAGTGTTCCCTTTATCGCGTTTCTTTTTCCCATATCCCTGTGCCACTAAAGCAAGTCTCCACTCCTCAAATGACGACTCTACCAGGGGTGTCATTAAGAGGCGGGAGGCGGGGATTTCTCCATGCTACTTTGACAGGTCTACCTGGCTACTATGAATACTTTTACTAGTATTTTATACAAGTATCAATAAAAATACCCCGCTATTCTGCTCTGGGTGCCGTTTACTTATAAAGGTAATGACACACCTGCTCTACCCTGCCCTGTATATATTGGTGGGGCGTATGATCAGATCATTAATACCATGATCATGATGCCCATGGGCCATGGCATGTGCTCCCACTTTATTTAGTTTTAGATGAAGAACTCTTATAAATTAAGAAGCGCCCACGTTTAACGGGAATCCCACCTAGATCTTCACCGCGTGCGCGTCGCAGAGTGGGCACTGTCAACAATCATGTAGGGTGACCTACTGGGTCGCCCTTGCCAGCACATCCTACAAAGTTGTACGAGATAGGATTGCGGATCTGTTATAACTTGTAGTATAAGTCACTGGCTTATATGATGCAGTACTAATGGAATGATTGCTGATTGACCGAGAGTGAAAATGTCTCCTTCGTCCCGCCAGACGTTGTACAGCGCCAGGAACAACTACAACTGGAGGGAAACCTGGCGCTGTACACGGAGCGAAGGAGCCATATCAACCTGCGTGCCAGAAGAGTATAGAACTATCCTACGTTAGTTGCTATAGCCACCGGGGACGCAGGTTGCAACTGCAGGTGTGGCCCTAAAGGGGATCCCCAGTAGCGTAGACAGCACCACCTAGACGTCGTTCCAGATCCCCCACTTCACCGCCACAGCGACAACCACAGAGCGACAGCGACATCCACCTACATATCTACAAGAGAAGCGACTACACAGCAACACAGCAGCACCAGATCAACCTACATACACATCTAGAAAAGACCAAACTCTATTGTGCCCATCGCGTCAGGGTGACCTCGACGTGTTAGTTGGCGGACGGTCTATAAACCTTAGAACTACACACACACACACACACACACACACTTTAACGGGAATCACCATATTGTTTACCTTAGTATGAAATACATTATTATATCAGGAATCTCTATGAATACTCCCTCATAAAACAAATAATATGTACCGCATGTTCGGAACTTGACAGCAGTCGCCATTTTGTTTATCTTATAATTGAAGAGGTCGCTACTGCAGAGTTGTCGTTTCTTGAAAATAGTTCAAAATGGCGTCGAGTTCTCTCCGAGTCGGAATCCCGAGTGACGGAATCCGACGAGGCAGTTCCAATTGTCCCGCCACTGACGGAAAAGGCCGAGCAATGTTCCGTACTGGGAAATATCTCCCACTGGGAGATATTTCCCAGTAGAGCAAACGAGTAGATATAGCTTTTCTATATCTCCCACTGGGAGATATTTCCCAGTAGAGCAAACGAGTAGATATAGCTTTTCTATTCCCATCATTTCCTATACAAATCACAGAAAATATGTAATAGCGAGCACGAGCTCCTATGGTATCATGCAGGCGAAAAGTAAACATACCATCCATCCTTTTGAAAAGTCTTGGGTCATTTACGGCAGTTTATGGGCGACTTCAACCGTAAAGTAGCATATTTTGTTACGAAATTAACAAGATAAGCATTCGTAGAAATCATTAAGAATGGTGGTTTCCAAGCAGAATGAGTTGAAAAAACATTAAAAACCTTTCTCGAACCCATCCAAAAATCACAATGAAATTGCATTTTTACCTATGTCGCCAAAACGGCCATTAACCGGAAGCATTGCCCAAAGTGTTACCTTGCGCGTTGTTCATTGGCGAAAATTCGTCAACACGTTTCACAATTTAATAAAAGTAGATTTCATGTCGCAGAAATGTATATGTCTTGCTAACCGATTAGGATAAGCAAATGATTTGGTTAAAAACTATCTTTCATTCGTTTATTTTCCCGTAAAACCATAAACGCAATCGGAATTCTTCGCAGATTTCCGTATTCGGTCGTCTACTATTGTAAGCCATTGACGGAAATCGACGAGGTTATTCCGTGTTCATTCGTGTCAAACACGAACAATCTGGCAATTTCCGGAAATGTTACGGAAATTATAATACAATGACAAGACGTCATTGATTTACGTCATCATCGTATGTCGTCACATTATGACGTATGGTCTGTTAGTACAATTAGTGAGCAAGGTGCTTATTACCGATCCATCTTTCTTTGTTTCTTTTTCTTTTTTTCTTTCTTCCAATACTATTGACGTATTATACACATACTTATGATTATCACAGTTTCGTTTCTGTGGATGAGTTTACATGCAGGCTTTTTTATGATATTCACAGAAGTTACATGCAGGCTTTTTTATGATATTCACAGATGTTCAGCGAGATTTTAACCTGACTAGGGTATGTCTCTCCCTGCACAGGAGACTTACGGCTTTACATCAGTAGGGAAGAATGACATACTTTCACAGTAAATTTAACTATCTTACACGAATAGTTCTAGATCTAAGGGAATGCGTTATCAATTCTCGAGACGTGAACCTCCGGGAGTCGAAACACAGACTTCTAAATCCAGAGGCAAGTAAGCTAACCACTCTGACATCGCATCTTTTTTTACCGCACAGTAACATTATGGTCCATTATGAAAAAATATAACTACTAGTATATAGAACAACACCAGGTCTAGAGTGACTAAACGATGGTTAGGCCTAAGATGTTACTCACACTGACAGGGGTAGGAACAGACTCATTCCCGAGATCCCAATAATTTGACTGGCGTGTTTAGGTAGGGGAAGTTCAAAAGGTATTTTTACCCTATGTTGCATATTTTGGGGCGCTTCGACCTTTTATCCAAAAATGGTTTTAATGAGTTGGGCAAACCGAAATTAAGACATTCTGAAACTATTGAGGCTAACTGAAGTTATATTTGAGATTTCTTATTTTTTTGCTGTCCCAGCAACACGGCAGATGTACACCCGAAAGAGGCTAATGCATGATGTAGACAGATAGATAGGAATGTACATACAAAAAGCCTCATCTGAACTGATGGCTGTAAAATATTTATTTTTTAACCGAATTTCCAAACTAAGCTGTTTTTATTTACCACTAAAATTGCCAGTACCAATTATATATAATGTATTTACATTTTGTTAAAATTACTCACTCACATAGCTGAAAAACCTTTAGCTTAAACAAACGCCCGAAATAATAGCAAATTTGTCGGGTTAAGACTCCACCATAATGTACAGAATTTGTATTTTTTTATTTTTGGCTGGACTGCGTAGCAAATCCAGGCTTACAGTATGGCGATTTCCATGTGTCTTTCCGTCTATCCGTCCGTCCGTCTATCCGTCAGTCCGTCTACGAGTTTTGAAGTTTTCGTTGAAGTTTTTGTTTTTTCCTCATTTCTCAAAAATGAATTGTCGAAAAGCTTTGAAACTTGACACTTGTTCAACATCATTACAAATGTTATATGAAAATAACCCTAACTATGTCATGTATTTTACCTGGTTTACCCCACTTTTCACAAAGATTTTTCACTTAAAATGTTAAATTCGCAATCCGGCTTTCGCGCCACTATTGGTGCTTCATCCCCTTTTTTTTAGTTGTTACTTTTAACAAAGTTTGAGGTTTCCACTGGACCCTATCCAGTGTATCCGGTTTGATCTGTTGCTACGGAGTAGTTCAAATTTGAAGGTGATGAAAACACCGTTTGGAAACTTTACCTGTCTTCTGCTTCAATCGATCTATGCTTTTCTCTGTCCAATCAATTCACTATTTTTGTTTTTCTACCACCGACAGAAACATTAGGGTCAAATAGGACACTCAGTTTCTTAAAATGTAGATGTAGAAACTAATAAGTATCTTGAGCACTGCTAGTGCTAAACGTCAAGAACAGTGAAACAAACCAACGTCTTTTCTACATAGCATTTGATGAATTTGGTGCATTTTCAGAATATATTGATGAAAAACGTCGGACCCCGTGTCCTCCACTCCCAGACATACTCAACTAAATATTGAACTAATATTCGGAAAATGGACCACCATTTATTAAATGTCAAGTAGGAAACAACAAATTCCTATGTTTTAAAATCATTGTACATTTCTCAAACATACATCATCATAATGATTAGACAATATTCAAATAAAAAAAAGCTTAAATCATATATATACATTTTTCTTTACGACATAACGTTGAAACCGTAATTACATGTTGTTCGGCAAAAAAGTATACGCGTGAATCACGGTTTATGTATATATAGGTTACATACACTGATGTAGTAGCAGCTTTTATGACGATTGGTGATTCAGCCAATGTCGATCCAGACTGGATCATGACTAGATAGCCGTTCGAAGTTCGTTCCATGCCATATGTGTCCTGTCTGGGAACGAATAATTGAAATTTGACCGAAGCATTGTGGTGTACTGGTTAGAGCGTCTGCCTTGCATTCGGGAGATCGTGGGTTCGAGTCTCCAGATACTTTAAAAATGGAACCCTTGCCTGACGAGCAAATAATGGGTAGTGCTACGACTGATTGACCAGTGTCAGAATAATGTGACTGGGGGTATCATGTCTACTACGGTGTGGTATTCCAGTGTGGCAGCACTATAAAGAAACCATTGAGTTCGCTGCTTCAAGTAGACATATCATCACATCACACACAAACACACAGATAAAAGTCCAGACTCAACTGTGCCTATAATCGTCGTGTACGACGCCTGTCGTAGGCGGACGGATTATAATCCTTAGAAATACACACACACACACACACACACACACACACACACACACACACACACTGAAATTTGTTGGGGTGGGATGTCACGATTCATAAGACACGTACAGGTAGATTTGACCAGACGTGGGAATCATGGCTCTTATGGTGGTATGTACCTACCATGGTATAGGTACACGCCATAAGAGCTACGATTCTCGCAGCTAGACTTGCACATACCGTTACATACATACGCAGCGGCACAATCAAACATGAACTGTGCTCGCCCTATAGGTTTAACCTATTTCATATTATATATTATTTATTTATTTTATTTATTGTGTTTTCCAGTAGGTCCTGTCTGCTATTGTAATAACCCTTATTACTGGATTGTAAGGCATGAAGACTATCATTCAGCATCACTAACTATTCATGTTTTTGTTTGTGTACCCATGAGAGTGCCGTTAGTATCGCTATAATTTATGTAATGTAACACTGGTACCGTATGCTTAAGTTAGAGTTTTCGTTGGTATATTATAGTATTAGGTTGGTCATCAGTTGCTATTTCTGTCCACTCTATTTCTGTTTCTGTATTATTACTACCATCAGTTAGATCTTTATCATTATAATGTCTATCTTTAATATCATTATGGTCGTTACTTATATTTCTTGCTGTAATTAGGGCTTTCCACCTTTCAGTGGAAAGACCTCTTGTGTTCGTTCTGTTTATTAGGGCTTTCCACCTTCCAGTGGAAAGACCTATTGTTGTTGTTCGGCAAGATTTTGACTTTATTCTTCTCACCGCCACTTTTCATAGTAAGACTGGTCGCACGGCCTCTAAAGTTTACACAGTGATAGAGCTCATTCTGGAATAGTGCCGCGAAGCTTTTGGGGTCATGACGTCAACCAAGATGGCCGCCAGTGACGTCATGATGAAAATCTTGTTCGCGCTAGATTTCAGACATTTATGGTCGGATTTGAATGAAACTTTCACAGATTGTAAAGGTCATGGTCTAGTTGTGCAAGAAGGTCATACAGGGTTATGACGTCATAACGTGATGGCGTCAGAGACGCCAGACGCTTAAAAACTGGAAAAAAATCGTCAAAAATACAATTATTGCATGACCATTTTGAAACTTTACCACAATCATGTTTTCATCATCTTCTATCGATCGTGTGAAAAATATTTAATAACGTCATCAAATATGGCGGCCATAGTGGTTTAATTTTAAACAGGCTAAAATAGAAACTTCTAAGTATATTTCGAAAACCGAACCAGCTAGCGCCAACAATGCTCTTATATATGTGCCACTATGTGACCTTGACCAAGTCTGGGAAAATCAGGTCACCAGGTCAAAGGTCAAGGTCATAGGTAAGCGATAGGTATAAACACCAATAACCACCTATATCTCAGTAACGGTTGAAATTGTTATCAAGAACATATGTACCATTTGTAAGGCCTTTCAATTTACTTTTCAAAAATAAAGTCCACTCAAAACGCAACGATGGTAAATTGTTGCCATAGGAACCAAAATACGATGACGTCAATGACGTAAAATTTGAAAAATTGACGTAGACACGTAACATTTGTCAGTTTTGTAGAACATATGATTGCAAATACGAACGGGAAGTTTATTTTTAGCTGACGTCATTAATGACGTCACAGTAACGTAGAAACGAAAGAAGATTAAAATCGCTTCTGCCCAAGAACTACATGTCCCTTCTTGGTGAATCTTTGTCAAAACAATTTACTTATCTTGTAGTTGTGCCTTGCAATTTTTTGGGTCGCGGCGACATTCAATATGGCCGCCAGTGAATATCTAAGAAATACCTTGTTCACGCTTCTCTTCCTAAAGATTTCCAGTCTGATAATGATGAAACTTCGCCAAATAATGTGCGTATGGGTGGGACGTGGGTCAGACGAATGTATACACGTGAAGATGATACATAGCTCAGACCTAAATATTCAGTGTCGGGCGTAACGCAGTACCCGTCTTGCACGCACATACAGATACGCGAAACCATTATTAGGGCTTTCCACCTTCCAGTGGAAAGACCTATTGTTGTTGTTCGGCAAGATTTTGACTTTATTCTTCTCACCGCCACTTTTCATAGTAAGACTGGTCGCACGGCCTCTAAAGTTTACACAGTGATAGAGCTCATTCTGGAATAGTGCCGCGAAGCTTTTGGGGTCATGACGTCAACCAAGATGGCCGCCAGTGACGTCATGATAAAAATCTTGTTCGCGCTAGATCTCAGACATTTATGGTCGGATTTGAATGAAACTTACACAGATTGTAAAGGTCATGGTCTAGTTGTGCAAGAAGGTCATACAGGGTCATGACGTCATAACGTGATGGCGTCAGAGACGCCAGACGCTTAAAAACTGGAAAAAAATCGTCAAAAATACAATTATTGCATGACCATTTTGAAACTTTACCACAATCATGTTTTCATCATCTTCTATCGATCGTGTGAAAAATATTTGATGACCTCATCAAATATGGCGGCCATAGTGGTTTAATTTTAAACAGGCTAAAATAGAAACTTCTAAGTATATTTCGAAAACCGAACCAGCTAGCGCCAACAATGCCCTCATATATGTGCCACTATGTGATCTTGACCAAGTCTGGGAAAATCAGGTCACCAGGTCAAAGGTCAAGGTCATAGGTAAGCGATAGGTGTAAACACTAATAACCACCTATATCTCAGTAACGGTTGAAATTGTTATCAAGAACATATGTACCATTTGTAAGGCCTTTCAATTTACTTTTCAAAAATAAAGTCCACTCACACGCAAACTTGGTAAATGGTTGCCATAGGAACCAAAATACGATGACGTCAATGACGTAAAATTAAAAAAATTGACGTAGACACGTAAAATTTGTCAGTTTTGTAGAACTTTTGATTGCAAATACGAACGAGAAGGTTATTTAAAGTTGACGTCATTATTGACGTCACAGTAACGTAGAAATTAAAGAAGATTACAATCGCTTCTGCTCAAGAACTACCTGTCCCTTCTTCGTGAATCTTTGTCAAAATAATGTACTTATCTTGTAGTTGTGCATTGCAATTTTTTGGGTCTCGGCGACGTTCAATATGGCCGCAAGTGAATATCTAAAAAATACCTTGTTCACGCTTCTCTTCCTAAAGATTTCCAGTCTGATAATGATGAAACTTCGCCAAATAATGTGCGTATGGGTGTGACGTGGGGCAGACGTATGTCTACACGTGAAGATGATATATAGCTCAGACCTAAATATTCAGTGTCGGGCGTAACGCAGTTCCCATCTTGCACGCACATACAGATACGCGAAACCATTATTAGGGCTTTCCACCTTCCAGTGGAAAGACCTATTGTTGTTGTTCGGCAACATTTTGACTTTATTCTTTTCACCGCCACTTTTCATAGTTATACTAGTCGCACGGCCTCTAAAGTTTACACAGTGATAGAGCTCATTCTGGAATAGTGCCGCAAAGCTTTTGGGGTCATTACGTCATCCAAGCCTGCCGCCAGTGACGTCATGATGAAAATCTTGTTAACGCTTTGATCTCAGACATTTATGGTCGGATTTAAATGAAACTTTCACAGATTGTAAAGGTCATGGTTTAGTAGTGCAAGAAGGTCATGCGTGGTCATGACGTCATAACGTGATGGCGTCAGAGACGCCAGACTCTTAAAAAGTGGGAAAAGTCGTCAAAAATACAATCTTTGCATGACCATTTTGAAGATTTACCACAATCATGTTTTCATCATCTTCTATCGATCGTGTGAAAAAGGTGTTGATGACGTCATCAAATATGGCGGCCATAGTGGTTTAATTTTAAACAGGCTAAAATAGAAACTTCTAAGTATATTTCGAAAACCGAACCAGCTAGCGCCAACAATGCCCTCATATATGTGCCACTATGTGATCTTGACCAAGTTTGGGAAAATCAGGTCACCAGGTCAAAGGTCAAGGTCATAGGTAAGCGATAGGTGTAAACACTAATAACCACCTATATCTCAGTAACGGTTGAAATTGTTATCAAGAACATACGTACCATTTGTAAGGCCTTTCAATTTACTTTTCAAAAATAAAGTCCACTCACACGCAAAGTTGGTAAATGGTTGCCATAGGAACCAAAACACGATGACGTCAATGACGTAAAATTAAACAAATTGACGTAGACACGTAAAATTTGTCAGTTTTGTAGAACATATGATTGCAAATACGAACGAGAAGGTTATTTTTAGTTGACGTCATTATTGACGTCACAGTAACGTAGAAATTAAAGAAGATTACAATCGCTTCTGCTCAAGAACTACCTGTCCCTTCTTCGTGAATCTTTGTCAAAATAATGTACTTATCTTGTAGTTGTGCATTGCAATTTTTTGGGTCTCGGCGACGTTCAATATGGCCGCAAGTGAATATCTAAAAAATACCTTGTTCACGCTTCTCTTCCTAAAGATTTCCAGTCTGATAATGATGAAACTTCGCCAAATAATGTGCGTATGGGTGTGACGTGGGGCAGACGTATGTCTACACGTGAAGATGATATATAGCTCAGACCTAAGTATTCAGTGTCGGGCGTAACGCAGTTCCCATAGTAATACTGGTCGCACGGCCTCTAAAGCTTACACAGTGATAGAGCTCATTCTGGAATAGTGCCGCGAAGATTTTGGGGTCATGGCGTCATCTAAGATGGTCGCAAGTAACGTCATGATGAACATCTTGTTAGCGCTAGATCTCAAACATATATGGTCGGATTTGAATGAAACTTTCAAAGATTGTAAAGGTCATAGTCTAGTTGTGCAAAAAGGTCATGCGGGGTCATGACGTCATAACGTGATGGCGTCAGAGACGCCAGACGCTTAAAAACTGGAAAAATACAATTATTGCATGACCATTTTGAAAATTTACCACAATCATGTTTTCATCATCTTCTATCGATCGTGTGAAAAAGGTGTTGATGACGTCATCAAATATGGCGGCCATACTTGTTTAATTTTAAACAGGCTAAAATAGAAACTTCTAAGTATATTTCGAAAACCGAACCAGCTACCGCCAACATTGCTCTCATATATGTGCCACTATGTGACCTTGGCCAAGTCTGGGAAAATCAGGTCACCAGGTCAAAGGTCAAGGTCAAAGGTAAGCGATAGGTGTAAACACCAATAACTACCTATATCTCAGTAACGGTTGAAATTGTTATCAAGAACATATGTACCATTTATTGTGACAACTCATAGTATGCAGATTCCTCCTACACATATTTATTCAGTAGGTCAAAATCGGAGAATTACTCTCGAAAATCTCTAGAAAATGGTGTCGCCTTCTCAACTGGTAGATACTTCACTGAATTATGTATCTTCTATGAACTACACAATGGTTTCCGTGAAAGGCGATTACGATAAATGCTGCTCATAATACTGATGGATGACCTATTCAGTGGTATTAAGTTCAAGAAACAAACACACCTGATTTCGGCAAAGCATTTAATATCATCAGCCATGAGAACCTGATTATCAAACTAAGCGTATATCGTATTATAACACTGGCACTTGAGCCGCAAATAAAGGAAAGAAAAAATACGATACACCTTCACCCCTATTATCTATATATCACATGGTGCAATATCCCCTTCCCCCACCACCCCCCACATGGTGGGATTCTTGTTTACGCCAAACTGACCAACCTCATTTCGAAGTCTGTATCTTTGTCAAATTACCGAGTTGATTCAAATCCTTTAAACCGTTCGTTAGATCTGATTGCAATGTATCACATAAAATTCACAGTTCTTAAGAAAAAGCACTCTGTTCGGAGACATTTAAGTAAAATCGCCGATTTCAATCATTACAATATTTCCTACTCATGTTTACTTCCGGTTGTACTCAAAGATGTGATCCGATTGGATGATATTTTAACGGTCAAAACATACGTAATCAGAAACCGCAAATCGTCCAATCGGGTCACTTGTTTGAGTACAACCGGAAGTAAACATCAGTAGGAAATATTACTTGGTGTCATTAAAGATTCGCACTATGTGCTATATAGATAATAGGGGGTATCGTTTTTTGTTTTTTTAATAATATTTGCGGCTCAAGTGCCAGTGAATTATAAGGAAAATTCTCGCGTCATGGATAGGCATTCTTACACAATCGCACACATACTGTTGGTGTAAACTTATCCAGGTCATCATCATTATCTGTTTCTTCTTGGGATGTATACTTCTTCTTGGGTTCCTCAAGGATTTATACTTCTTCTCCGGTTCCTCAAGGATTTATACTTCTTGTTGGGTTCCTCAATGAGTCTTACTCTTGGGTTCCTCAAGTATTTATACTTCTTCTTGGGTTACTCAAGGATTATACTTCTTCTTGGGTTCCTCGAGGATTATACTTTTTTTGGGTTCCTCGAGGATTATACTTCTTCTTGGGATACTCAAGGATTATATTTCTTCATGGGTTACTCAAGGTTGGGTTCCTCGAGGAGTATACTCCTTCTTGGGTTACTCAAGGATTTATACGTCTTGGGTTACTCAAGGATTTATACTTCTTCTTGGATTCCTCAAGGATTTATACTTCTTCTTGGGTTCTTCAAAGATGTATACTTCTTCTAGGGTTCCTCGAGGATTTATGCTTCTTCTTGGTTTCCTCAAGGATTTATAGTTGTTTCTTGTGTTGCTCAAAGATTTATACTCGGTCCAGATCCTTTTCCTGTATATATTATTGTTACTCTCAGATTATATCCATTTCCGGGTCATATTGCAGATTACACTGTCATTTACATTCCAACCACCTCAGAAAATTAATTTAAACTTCCAAAATGGGAAACAAAATTCAACAATGCAATCACTCAAAATTCATCCACTCTCAAAATGCATTAATACTTTATGCTACCTGCATATTATTCCCTTGAAGCAACATCATGGACAAAGAACCTTGGTGTTGACCTCTCAGATGATCTAACGTTAAACACGTGAAAAGATGACAAATAAAAGTATATCTATCATTAGGATTCCTATATAGAAACTTCAAAAGACACTCGGAAACATTTAAGTATTTTACAACTCGATTACAAATCCTCTGTATGGTTTCCGCACAATAAACATGCGTGATTATCTAAATTAAAATATATGCTTGACTTCTACCTATAGCTATTGCTTGGAAATTTATCTGGATTTGCTTTCGTTCTGTTGTCAGTAAACCAATTAATGAGAGATAAACTGTCTTTTTTCCAGAGCCTGAATTACATTCTCATTATAGAGTTAAGAATGTAAGAGTCGTCATCGTCGGCATAATTATATAGGCTACTACCATTTAAAAAGTGGAAAATGTCGTTTATGAATATATTAAAAAGTACTGGTCCTAATATGGATCCATGTGGTACACATTTTAAAATTGTAGAGAAATCACTTTTGACGTTCCAATTTTTATATACAGTTTTAGCTTTCTATTAGGTTGAAGCCATTTTGTAATACACCGTAATACGAGTATTTACGTTTAAATAATAAAAGGTCGTGAGGTAGACAATCAAAGGCTTAATGGTTTATTCTCTTGTTGCTCTGGCTTCTGCAAAGTCACTGAGTACCTTCATTATGGCTTTCTAGGCTATTGTATTTTTGTATTATATTTACACGAGCATATTTGTGTTTTACTTATATTGCCTATTGATGCTACCTTGTTGGTTAGAGATTAGATCATGGCGGGGATTTCTTTATTTACACTGTCCTGTTTTAATGGGATGACAGTAGCTAAGTGTGAGGTTTGGTGCACCCTAGAACCGGTTTAACCCCCCAGTGGCCTTTGTTGCCACTGACCGTTCCAAGGCGGTAGCCCTATTGTCAACCCTTTTGTGTTTGTGACGTCGTTTGCATTTTTTATTACTTTTGCCTTCTCGTTTGTCTGTTTGCGTGTTTGTTTTTGTATTTTGTGGTTGACTGTCGTCCTTGAATGCTGTTTTCCCTGTCCGATATTTTTATCTTTCTTTGGATAGATACATTAACATGGATGCAACATATGTATTATTATCTAACGCCTCCGTCCAGTCCTCATTAACCCTTAAAAGGGTAATTTGACAACCGTAAACAGGTCTAAAAGCAGATAAAAAAACATTGACTTTTTTTTAAAAATTCAACTATCTGGCAGTACAATGATCTTTCAAAATAGTTAGACAGAACGGGCAATATGCTGACTGGTCTATAATTACATTTATCGAGTGTACTATTCTTTTTGTGGAGAGGGGTTATTGTGCCAGCTTTAGACAATTAGGGAAGACTGAATTAGAGTAGGACTTGTTAACCAACGCTGTTACTTGCCCTGAAATTGTTGGTTAAGCTAGCTTAACTAGTTTGGCTGAAATTCTATCATTTCTTAGTTTGAAGTTAATATATTTGTTTTTCAATAAAGTCCGTATTCACTGGTGTCCAATTTAATTGTGCCTGGCTAAGATTGTTATCTGTTTTTAATGTACTATATCCGTACTTTGAATTCAGAGCTAGTGAGCATTTCTGCTTATCTTACCACACCATTGCTGGAGAAGGATACAGTTTCCCAGCGTGTGTACTTTTTGGAGACTATGAAGGTTTCTGTACATATTAATCAGAATAAGCTCCCCACTATGTACTGGATTCCAAAACAAAAATCCACACAAAGCATGTTTTATCGCAAATTCTATTTCATGTACCAGCACTAAAGTGTCAAGACTGTTGACCTGATGCCTGTTCGCGTTTAAAGAGCATGTTGTGTTATATTGCGAAAAGGTGTTTAAAAATAACACGGATCAAGATTTCTTAAATTTTTAAAAAAAATAGTTTTCATTCGTACAAACATGTCTTATTGTGTGACATCAATATCTGTGCTATTCAGGAATCAATATATGTTTAGGTCAATCAAAAAGTCCTTGATAAGTAACGGTGTAAGCATTTCCATGCCTCTACTATGAACACCTACGACTTTTCAACTCTATACACCACTCTACTACATAACCTGATCAAAGATAAGTTGATTCAACTTATACAGAAAACATTTGCTAGAGAAGGTACTACCTCTCTTGCATGTAATAATGTCAGGGCTTCAAACGCCCATAATGATAAGTATAACATGTGGACGTGTGCGATGCGTGTAGAGCGTTATTCTTTCTTTTATATAACATCTTCATTAGACAGCTCGAATTCCATGGCAGCATTCCTCTATCTTCATCTCTCGATTTCAAATGCTTACATACATAATACAATTTATGATAAGAGAGATGAATTAACTTGACATCGTTAACTATCAGCATTTAGATGGGGACGTACCTCGTGCTACATCATACGGGATGTATATCTCCCAGCTAATTCGTTTTGCTAGGGCATGTAACGCTGGTAAGGATTTCGATTATCGAATTGACGTTATTATATGTAAAGTTCTTCAGCAAGATTTTCTTTATCGTAAACTACGTAGATATATCGCCGCAACGAAAATCTGCCGGAAAAAAACAAAACCAACCCAAAAACTTTATTCTATGGAGCGCACTTTATGTTTGGTGATTGGCCCCTCTACAGTCAGTCATTACGCTTCACTTTTCTCATGTGTGATGACCAGACAACCTCGTGGGACTACATGATTGAACCTTCTGAAACCCTAAAAGGGGAGGTTGGTGCATGAACCTTTGTCCCGCGGGTTTTCTGGTCGTACCCTAGTTGTGTTTTCTCTTGGGATGCAACTGCTGTGGTTGTTCATTACAATGCTGGATACATCCTGAGGTGTTTCTAATTATGTTTTTATACATATATATATATATATTTACAATAACATATACGTGTATCGTTTCCTAATTTCTCTGGATGTGGACTTTATTAGAGATTTCCTTTTTGATGGGTTGTACTTTAATTTACACTGTCTTGACAATTTGAGCGTTAAAGACAGGATAATGGCGAGGTTGTGCACACTTAAAATCGATATAAGCGAACCGGTGGGCCATAATGCCCTCTGACCGTTCCAAGTTGGTAAACAAACTGTCTTCTCCAATCTTTATGTTGTATATTGTCTTGTTCATTGTATTGTTAATTTGCTTTTTGTTTGTGGTACAGTGCCGATATACGGTGCCATTGCGTTTGGCTGCTGTGATTTCTTTAGGACATTTTTTCTTATTTTTGGATGAGTTATATTTATAGTATCATTAGCAATAATTTAAGCAACATAAACAAAAAAGTCATTGAAAACATTACTCACTTCTTGTTAATCATGAACAAGTTTATCGTTTTCGCATAATATAGTATCTGTTTGTGTTTTGTTGCCTTTATTTTTTAGGAAGGGTTTTAAAGTAGGCCAGAAGTCTTTGATTTACACCCCAAAACTCATCTTTCTATAAAGTATTAATTTATTGATTTTCTTCTAAGACTGATAACCAGATTTTTTTGTTTTGTACAATTTTCCCAGTTCTCTAAGGATTTGTTAGCACTGAATTTATTAAGAATTCTCTTTTTGTATATAGCCTGTTTTAGAACTTTGTTCATAAAGGTAATGGCTTCTGTAACACTATTTTCTTCTTTATGGGAGCTTGCTTATCTGCCACATATGTAAAGGTTTGACTAAAATTATTACATATCATCAGTCTCCTCTTCATCAAAATGTATCTTACACAGTTCAGTTTTAGGTTCCTCATTACAATTTTCAGTATGAAATTGCTTAAAGCTTCTATAATTACAACATTTTTGTTTCAGTACCTGGGTCTTTTCCAGTTTAAATTGTACTGCCATAATCATGATAATATAATAACATCACTTAAACCATAAAAAATGTGCATGTTTTACTACAAATTGTTTTATTACTTGTTAAAATGACATCTAGAAATTGTGGTTGACTATTAAGTTGAAAGCATGTTGGATTATGCATAGTATTTTCCAAACCAAAGATATCACATGTTTTTAAGTGGTTGGCATTTAGTTTCTTCTAGTACATTGTAATTTAAATCGCCAGGTAGCATGATGTTATATTTGCTGGTTGCTCGACAATTTGGCCCATTTTATTACATATTAATGCTGCCTTGTTTGTTGGAGATTATAACCCGGCGGGGATATCTTTCTTTAAAACACTGTCCCGTGTATTTGGATGACAATATATTAAGAGTGAAGTTTGGTTCACACTATAACATGGTTTAAACCCACAGCGACTTTTTTGCCACTGACCGTTCCAAGGCGGTAGCCCTATTGTCACCCCGTTTGTGATGTCCTATCTTGCCTTTTATTCATCTTTAAAGTTATTCTTTGTTTCTGTATGTGTTTGTGGTTGACTGTCGTCCTTGAACTTACTTTTCCTGTTCGATTTGTATATCTACTTTATCTAGCGTTAAGTTGCAGTATTCTTCAAAAACATTTAAAAGTGACTTTAAGACATAAAGGTTTGTAAGCACCAATAACAAGCCTTTTCATGTGTCCAGAATTACCCCAATACTTATAGATTCAATGTCGCCAAACTCAAACTCAGGTTTGTGTTCACCGACTATATCTGACCGTAGGTATGCTGCTAGCCGCCACCATTTGGTGTTTGGTCAGCCCTCCATTTGTGAAATTTGTCAACAGTTACTGCAAACTGTGTATGGGGGAAAGAGTCATCTATTTTTGTTTCAATAAGAAAAAGAAGATCAACAGTGTTTTTTGTTAAATGTTTTTGTATACTATAACATTTTTTTCTAAGACTATGTATATTCAAGGCAGCACATACAAATATATTTGGTTGCTGTTTTCCTACGTCTTTTAGCGAGTCAAAACTGTTTTGCTGGTCGTTGCTGTTAGTTGTTAAAATGGGCAAATCCGGTATTTTCATAGAGGAAGTGCTGGTGAACGACTCTGTGAAATGGCCAAGCAGATCGCACTTCTTGCATACCCATGGATCATCAGTGTTACTCATTACGTTATAATATTTTGGCAAGATATTTGCACATTTAATGTGCCACCAGCCAGTTGTAACACGTTTCACAGTATATGGATCTGTGGTTACTAGCAACTGGCCTGTGACTATGATCACATGGATACTTTTCTGGTCCTGGGTTTGTAGAGATGTCACCACTTAGCATCAGGGTCAGTAAAAGTCTATAATGTTTCAGTCTGCCTTCCAAAGGGATATAGCTAGGTTTTTGTTCTAGAGTGTCTAATATAGTAGTAAAACATAGATGAGTTGTCGATTTTAGAAACTACGCCAAAGTTGTACCGAATAATGTGTCTTGTACTCATAAATGGTTTGTAAAAGTTACCATACATACTGCCGGATGGTGCCTCACGGTTCCTAATATGCATCAATATAAACAAGTTACTGATGGTTTGGTGAAAGATTTGCTTCTTTCTGAACGTACGATAGAAGAAGCAGCATGGCTATACGTCTAATGTGTAATTTCATCGTTGGTTGTGTCCTTTCATGTTTGATCTAGTTTGTCCTTTCATGTTTGATCAGAGTAAAGGAGGAGGTTAAATTCTTCCAGTAAGCGTCCACTGACGTTGACCATAAGGAAAAAATCCATGTCTTTAAAACGCTATTTCGATAAACGAAGACATGTAAAATGAGTAAAACTGATTTAAAATGCACTGTCCACAATTTAAAACGAAATGTGGGTGTAAAACTAATAAATGTATGATTTTCATTTGAGCCCCTAGAATATATTTTGCCGCTTACCACACATGCGCTTTAATTCGTTCAACCCGATGTATGAAAGTGAAATATGTCCCTCTCATGCCCCCACGTCTGTATTGACTAACACGCCAAGGCAGAAAACTAATGGACTGGGTTCGAGCCTCGATTACAAAAAGTTTTGTTAAAAACCGGAAATCTCTTTATTTTAGTAGTTTTCGTTACCACAAACGAGTTATATTAGTCATTATTGACATCATTATTTTAGTTCTAGGAAGACGCGTGCAGCAAGGCTGGTTGGTTATATTTTTCATAGCACTGTCGTTCATTTATTTAAAAATAACTGCTCATACCAGAGCTGGAACATATAACCTTGCTGTACAGATGAGTAATGAATGAGTATCTGTGCGAACAGATGAGTAATGAATGAGTATCTGTGCGAACAAATGAGTAATGAATGAGTATCTGTGCAAACAGAGGAGTAATGAATGAGTATCTGTGCGAGCAGATGAGTAATGAGTGAGTATCTGTGCAACAGATGAGTAATGAATGCGCATGTGTGCGAGAACCAATCATGATGGAAAATATTAGTGCCAGTCTAGCGTGTACACGGAAAATGAACCAAGCGGCAGGAACCTCGTGAGTATGGCTTGTTCGTTACAAAAACTCGTATGTTAAAAAAACGCGTTACTTTACAATCACCCCTCGTATTTAAACTATCTAAAATGAGATAAACGTATATCGGTTTACAATCAGTATTTAGTCCTCGTATTGCTAAATTGCATTGCTAGTATAACGCATACTGTTTGCAGTAAACGTGAGCGTCATTGCAAATTACAGGGTATTGTCAAATTTCAGTCCTTTAGAAATGGTTCGTCCAGTCGTAAGAATTGTATTAGTATTACCCCGTATAATGACATGTTGTCGTGAAAAAAGGTCAAGAAAACGTTGTATTTATTTTTTCAATTGATTTGGATACTTTGCACTACCGAAAATGAAATGTATATATATCAATAAGGGGTCTTTTCGATAAATATTTCACTATTGTCGCAAACAAAAACTTTCATGTAATTTATTAATTTATTTTGTGTACAGTTTAGCAATAAAAGTTGGTAAATAATATCAAAACACGTTTTAGACTATACGCTTACTTTAATTATAGACTTATTTAATGTCGGTTAACAGCTAAGTAACGTATTTACGTCCACCATAGAATAATAGTGGTATACACTAGCATGACCTTGGAGTACGGAAGCTGCAACTCAGAAAATGTCAGAAATTGCAGAAAATAGGGTCCTATAGAAACCACAGCGATATAGGGTCCTATAGAAACCTATAGGGTCCTATAGAAACCACAGCGTCCGCACGCAATGGCATCGTAGGTCCGCACTGTACTGCAAACAATGACTTGATAGTACAATGAAAAAGACAAAAAACAACAGAAAGGGTGGGGGACGACAGGGTTACATCAATACAATGTAAAAAGCAACACAGACCACTACCTTGTATCATTTCGCTAGACATCAGCTATTGATCTACCTACTAAGTTTCATGAAACTCAGATGATAAATGTAGGCGGAGTTGAGCGGAAATGATTTACATTTGATAAACTTCAAAGTCCCATAACTCCGCCAAATATCATTCAACTAGAACGTCCTGACAATATGCGCTATAGACATCATAGTGATACTTCTTATATCATGAAAATCAGACGAAAAATGTACGAGTTGAGCGGACAAGCTTTTGATTTGAATAACTTTAATGTCCCGTGAATCCGGCAAAAAGCATTTAACCGGAACATCCTGACAATATGCGCTACTAGAGATCATACTGATACTTCCTATATAGTTTCATGACAATCGGATGAAAAATATAGGAGTTAATCAGAAAAGGTTTAGATTAGAAAAACTTTAAAATCCCGACAAAAATCAGTCAACAGGAACATCCTAACAAAATGCGCTACTAGACATCATACTAATTCTTCCTATGAAGGTTCGTGAAATTCGGATTAAAAATGTAGGAGTTAAGTGGACAAGCTTTAGTTTCGGACGAAAAACGTAGGAGTTGAGTGGACAAGCTTTAGTTTCGAAAAACTTCAAAGGCCCGTAAGTCCGCCACAAATTAATCTACTAGAATGTCCTGAAAACATATTATACTAGACATCATACTAATACTTCCTGTGACGTTCCGTGAAAATTGAATGAAAAACGTAAGAGGAGTTGAGCGGACAATATTTGGAATAGAAAAACTTCAAAGTACCGTAACTCCGCCAAATACCATTCAACCGGAAGGTCCTGACAGCATGCGCTACTAGACATCATACTGGTACTTCATATAAAGCTTCATAAAAATCGGATGAAAATCGGATGAAAATCGTAGGACGAGTTGAGCGGACAAGCTTTAGATTCGAAAAACGTCGAAATCCAGTAACTCAAACTCAACCAAATTCAACCAAACCGTCCTGACAATATGTGTTACTAAACATCATGTCATACTGATGCTTATTTTGAATGGATGAATAACGTATGAGGAGTTAAGCGGAAATACATACGGACAAAGGAACGAACATGATAGCAAATATATGTTCCATCGCAAATTTCGGTGAGCATAACAAAAAAGACATATGGAACATTAAGGAGTATATAAACAGTAAGAAAGTGTAAAATACATTACAAACAAACATGAGAGACGAATTTTGCAAACAGACGTATGTTAAAAGAAAGAAATCGCGAATCTGTGTGAACTGAAATACACTTAAAAGGCGGTCACCGTATAAAGTACATGTTGTGTGTCCTCGTTTTAAGTCGAGATTTTTTGGGGATTGTTTTTAAGGTCAAGGAAACATATTAATTACAAGATTGCATTTAAATATCAACTCACAGCAGAATGTCACGTAGGCTGTTTATAAGTGGATGACGATTGTAGCGTGGTTAAAAGTCTGTGAACGGGCTTTATACGTTCAATGTGTTTATTTCAATATGTTATTTACTTAAAATCTTACCAAAACAGTCAATAATGATTTTTATATCTATTTTTGTACATAGTTTATAATAAGAAGTCGAAACATCTTGAAACTAGAAGGCCAAGTGAGAATCTAGGGTTGTCCCATGAATACAACTACATGATACGATGACAAGAGTCACTATTTACATGATTACGACAGACAATGATAAGGGCGGTCCCAATACAATCGTCATACGTGATTAAATTTCATTTTAAAGTTAACAAGAACTGTATGAACAGTATGATTCTTGTTTTTCTATTTATACACTATAATTAGTATACATGAAAAATTACATGATTACTTTTTTCTGAGTTGACAAACGTTGCATTGCCCTGGACCTTTGACGGTCCAATGTCATTTAATTGTCATAAGGTTGCGGGTCACTAATTGCTTTCCATTTGGCAAATACTTGCTTTTCCGAAGATAAAAATAAAAAGGTTTGTACAAATAAAATCATACTGTTACGTATCACCTATTCAAATATATGATATCACCGATTCATTCTGAATGCGTGATATCACGTATTGAATGAGTGATATCATCTATTCGAATCAGTGATATCACCCATTCGAATCAGTGATATCATTTTTTTCAAAACGAATGTGTGATATCACCCATTCGAATGGGTGATATCACTGTATCGAATAGGTGATATCACCCATTTAATAGGTGATATCACCCATTCATTTTGAATGAGTGATATCACCTATATCGAATCTGTGATATCACCAATTCAGAAATAAACTCTATATGAAGACTGATCCCATCCAGGATCTGTGTAACTAAATAGAGCGACCCTTTTGCGGGCTTTTTCGTCATCGGCAGATAATGGCCGGCGTTCATTGTATGGTCGCACACAGCAGAAGAGGTTAATGTGTTAAAATACACGTTTAATGCTCTTTTGAAATTTTTCGTATTGGCGAGCATCAACGTGTATTGATTATTGCACATTTTACGACTGGACTTTCCCAACGGAATCTGTTGGGAAGGTTTCACGTTTTTAAACAGCATTGTTTGTATATTATATATGCACAGGTTGAAAGAAGATTTTTTTTTGAGTCGATTGGTGTTTCAAAATTTACCTGCCAAGATGAAATATCTCAGATTATCCAAATTTATCACGAATATATTGACACATTTCCGAATTATCGAAGGGTACCGCCATCTTGTTTGAAATTATTACCCAGAGTTCCTTGCGCATATTACTTCACCATACGCAACCTACCATGCACCGTCGATAGAATAGAATAGAACCGTTTATTGCTACAATCGTAAAACATTGTGTAGTGTGTTTAAACTACACATATTTCATGCCGATTTAAAAGTAATATTTTTGTTATATTTATATTATTATTAAAATTACTTGTTTTAGTCGTTTCTTATTCTACAAGACTCTTCCTCATTCTTAAATCGTAATAAAGAGAATATAAAATATATGAAAATTAGCAGTGTGGTAAAGATCCGAATAATAATAATGAAGTTGCAGGAGTGTTCACAAGGCAAACGTTAGCAGACGACGACGGACGACGGACAACTGACAACGGACAACTCGTCATCCCATAAACCCTGGGGGTGGGGGTTGGGGCGTGGATGGGGGATTTGAATACTAGTGACAGTTATTGTTTTCGTAAACAAAATCACCATGTTCAGGTCCACCAAACACACAACGATTTCTTTTTATAAAGCACAATGTCCCATCCTAGCTCAACTAAATTTGGGAATTGGTTTCCTTATAGTATGTTGTAAAGGGTTGCTTAAGTAATGTTGTCTTCCGCAAATTCTGGGCTCCCATGGAATCCAAATTGTGACGGCCCATAAAATGTGCAATAAAGGCAGATCTAGGTTTGCATGTAAGCTGGTGTATATATAGTTATAATTTTGGTTTGGGATCTTATATCATTATGCATCTTATTTGTACTTCACCCATATTTGGGCATGGGCTCCCTCCTCCCCGCCCCGCCACACATATTTACATATTTCTGTTGTTTTGGTCAATTTTAACACATATAGCTATGTTGCCCCCACCCCACTCTCCACCCTCCCCCCACTCAAAACTCATTTAGTTTTTTTTTTACATATTTTTGTGTTGTTTTGGTCAATTCTTACAAATGTAGCTATGTTGCCCCCACCCCCGCGCCCGCCTTCCAACACCCCAGGGCCGACCACACTCGAAACTCAATTTGTTTATTTTTTTACATATTTCTGTGTTGTTTTGGTCAATTCTTACACATATATCTATGTTGCTCCGCCCCCACCACCCTCCTCCCCCCGCCCCACCGACTCGAATCTCTATTTTTTTCTTCATATTTCTTTGTTGTTTTGGTCAATTCTTACACATATTGCTATGCCCCCGCACAGACTCTTAACTATATATTTTTTTATATTTCTGTATTGCTTTGGTACATTGTATTATCTCTACTGGCCAAGTTCGAAAACCAACCAGATCGGACCAGTAACGGTGGAGTTACGGCTCTTTTAAAAATGTTATATTTCCACTCGAAACTCGATATTTTTTTTAATTTTTTTTACATATTTCTGTCTCGTTTTGGTCAATTCTTCACCCCCCACTCCCCGCCTGCCCCACTTGAAACTCGATTTATATATATATTTTACATATTTCTGTGTTGTTTTGGTCAAATCTTACACATAAAGCTATGTTGTCCTCCCCCCCCCCCCCCCCCCCATTACGCACCCCGCAATCATTTACATAAAGCAATTTAGATTAAATTCAGAGTTGCCTTTCGACCACAATTTTTTTTAAATGACAGCAACTTTGGATTAAAACTGATAAAAATAAATAAAATGTCACACCCTGCCGAAAATTTTACTATAATTTTTATGAGATTCTAACAATAATTTTTATATCGGCCAGAGTTTCTATACCCACCCAAGCTCCACCCCCACCCCCAACCCACCATCACATTGTTTTAGCCTTGTTTTCTGATGGTATATACTGGCTATACCATTTATTATTCTCTGAATAGTCGAGCTGCGCTGTTCTCCTACAGCTCTTGTTTAATATAAATTTCCATATTTTACAGATTTTTTAGTGGGTCGCCCCCTGAATCCACCCGTAAACTCACCCCACCCCCTACACACTAAATGAAATGAACATAACAAAACAAAATAAACAAGCTTAAGTTAGGTCATGGACATACAGTAGGTCTATGGTTAGGTGCTTTTCCCCCCAGATCAGGCTATAAAACAAGCGATATTTTTTAATTTTTCTTTTAGGAGAATGTCTGAAGGGGTAACTTATAATAAATATCCCGGCACCCTTCGCCCATTACCGTTTGTTAACCTAAGACTTGAAAACGTTATACTAGGTACATTATACACAACGTAGTTCGTGACACGTTGTCCACAGTGGAAAATGTGTACTTATGCGCATGCGCATGCAACGTTGGGAGAAACGCGCACTTGTCAATATATTGTCAATACACATGTAAAGCGATCTACGAAAAATCGATATATTATGTAAAATATGCTTCGGAAAAAAATAAAACCGAAAGTAAATGGTAAATAACTTATTATTTTGTTAGATTATCATCATGGTTTACGCACAGGAGTCTGATAAGCTGCTCAATTTCGTTCGAAAGTCACATGGGTGTTCGAGCATTTTTTCCAGTCGGGTTTTTTGCAAAGGAAATTAGGCGTATATGCAGTTACATAGAACGTCAGAATAATAAAAAAAAACTGCATAGGAGCCAATTTATTAGGCTACAGAAGGGGTATACACCCTACCAAACTCTACATACAGGGTCCGATCTAGAAGATGTGGATGTGCCGCCCGCCATCAGGATTGGTATTTGTTTTATAATTAGTTATATTTAATTGATACAAATAAACTCAAGAAGCCCCTGTTTGTTTTAGAATTGTTTGAATACATTCATTATGTATTTAATTGATAAAACAAATAAACTAAATGAGACATAAACCACCAAAAGAAATAGCACTGATCATATAAAGTAACAACCAGAAGAAGGTATTTCCTAACTATAGTTACGCGCTAGGGATAGCTATTTTAACCTTGGCGGTAAAATAAATCTCAGTGTATTACAAATCTATTTTTAACTTTTGAATTTCTATAGGACTAACGCAACGTATTGTAAGTTATAATTAATAATTATTGCATATTATTATATTACTGTTAATGTTCCATCTCTGTCTTAGAATCATATTACGTTTTCAATTGGTTATTAATTAAATAGCTTTTTATTTTTTTTAAATAAATTTAGCCACAAAGCCTGATCTACTTCCTTTAAATAAGTCATTCAAATGTAAATAAGCCCACCCTTCACAAATTACACTGAGAAACACAGTGTGAATATTACAACTAACCGTTAGCAATATTATATAATACTAGGGACGTATAATGTCCTTCCTGATAATACTTTTTGGGGCAAGTCAGTATTGTTCTTGTTGTAAAAACGAATAGGTGATATCACTGATTCGAATAGGTGATATCACTGATTCAAAACGAAAGGGTGATATCACATATTGAATGGGTGATATCACCTATTTGATTGAGTGATATCACTAATTCGTTCTGAATCAGTAATATCACCGTTTCGAATCAGTGATATCACTTATTCGAATAGGTGATATCACTCATTTAAATAGGTGACATCACTGAATTGTATTAAAAAGCATCATATATGACTAGTTTGTGCACTCCCACCTACCACTCATTATGCTGTAATATCTTATACTTATTTACATTATGTTGATGTTTCCATATGTAAGAGAACTATTTTACATGATTATATTTACATGATCATAATTATGTATTCTTTGGAAACAGTATATTTATCTCCGTTTACATATGCATGTATAGTTATCTTGATGCTTATATACATACCTCCTATTTGTGGAAATGTTTTTTACATTTGTTTTAAAGGAAGTTGTAGGTCTTTTTCAGAAGCATTCCTTCTATCATCCGTTCCTGTACCAGGAGGACCTTTCTCTTCTCAATATTGAATCAGAACATACTCATTTTTTTTTAAATTCTATGTTTATTATTTGCCTGAATACATACGCCTATTACCTACGATTGTTTCTGTTGTTTTTACAGGTTTGAGGTCAGAGAATAATTCACTCACGACATTACGAGTGAGTAAATCTTCTTTATTTTCAACATTTTAGGCAATTTTTATTTTTAAAAGAAGGTTTTATTTGCTTTATCTGCTGTGCTACAGTAAGATGATACCGAAAATGAGGTTTTATTCAAATGTCAGATTTGTTTGACGAAACAGCACATATTCAGCTAGAGAATGTACACATTTTGTATTTTTATAGGTGTCACATACATATGATGCACAGCAACCTAATGGTAACATTAATGGTGGTGCGAGACCATAAACTTACAAACAAACGGTCGTCGGACGACGTGCATCAGCTCGTCATACCAGTAGATCTAATAACACCAAATACTTTAAATGAAAATAGGTTATGTTCACTAGTTAACCAAATAGTTCGGTTTTAGATCTATGTACTTCTATACAGAGTATAACATGCACGTAAAAGTCGTTATTCAAGATGACCGTTAACCTTTGAGAAGAACGGATTGTCGTGTATTCATCTCCTACGCCTAACATAACCATGACTGTTGTAGTATTTTATTTTTAAAAAAAAATACATTCAATTCTGTATATCTTTAGTTCATCAAGTTGTTTCTGGGTGTCAGCTTGCTTACTATAGTCGAAGTTCCTTTGTTTTGTGTTAAAGGGTTTAGGCACGGTTGAACAAGTCTCCATGTAATGCATTACAACTTGACTGTTTTACGCAGTATTCACGTATTGAGAAAGGACTAAATAATGTCAGACTTTACAAGGTCATATTTCTCTTTTTTTTGTGAATCGTAAAATTGCTGTAGTTTGTCCTTACCTAATGATAACCTTCTTGAAATTGCAGGGTGGAGGCTGAATAGTATCATATTCCGTATTTGTAATGATTTTGTATATTTTTATTGCACTTCAAACAAAATCGCTATTTTTCATGAAATATAAATGTGATTACAAGAAACACAAGAAAGGATGTATGCTGACAAAATAATTACAACAAAGAATAAACAAGTTATGCGGATAAACTGTGAAGGTCACTGTGTAAACAGGCGATGTATAAGTATAAACCCAAAGAGACTGGGCTGCTGGCGGACGGGATAATTTCTTAAGAACGGTAAAACGGTTGGACATACCCGGTATTAAAATGTGTGGCTTTTGTTTTCTACACCGTTTGACTTTCATAGGAACACGAAACACCATGTTTAGGAATTTTGAGACAATCAGAGTTTGCAATTGTTAACTACTATTCATCAAATTCAAAATATCCTCTTATTATTAGAAAGGACTTTAGCAATAACATGTTACACTTATATCATTTACTGGTGCGTTTTCCTTGACCGCTAGTATATTTAGAATAATTAAAAACATCACGTGTGTCTACCTTGATCTAGATATTTAATTGTTATACATTTGTTCCCCAATACCTGCATTTGCAGTTTGTTTACTATTTCAGTCCGGATCAAATCACGTGTGTCTACCTTGACCTAGATATATAATTGTTATACGTTTGTTATGCAGTTTGTTTACTATTTCAGTCTGGATCATGTTCTTACCGACGTGACATATAGCAAGATTTCACCTTTAAGAAATAATTAAGAAATTATTAAGAAATCGGTTTTGGGAACTAAAAAAATATAAATAAATACAATAATTAAAAAAATCATGTTATTTGTTCAAAACAAACATATTTTAAGTTTTCCTGAAAAAAATGTCCCAGAGTACTTTAGTTATAGACAAGGTGTGAAAGTCCATCTGGTCGACATTTAATACATAACTGTTTTCATCAGTTATTAACTGTTTTCATCAGTTATTTCACTGGCCTTTCTAATATGCCCGAGCTTTCATTGATATCAACAATCTGGCCATGTTCGGTTAAGATCGGATCTATTTAAGAAAGTCAAGGGCAATAACTTCAGTGTTAAAGGTCCGAATTGGCTGGCTTTCAGACTTGACCAAGCTTTTATTGATATCAACAATCTGGCAAAGTTTGGTAAGTATCGGATGACAAATGAAGGTCCTATTGTGTTAAAGAGGCCAAATATAGTGCAACAAGTCAAAATGTTACCCAGTCGTAGAGAACACTCGGGATTGGTGTCCCGAACATTTTGACGTCATGACGTCATCCAAGATGGCCGCCAGTGATGTCATCAAACAAATCTTGTTATCGCTAGATCTCAAACATTTATAGACGGATTTGAAAGAAACTTTCACAGATTGTAGAGTTTAGGTTCCAGTTGTGCAGGAATGTAAAAATCTGTCTCTATGTCATAACGTCTTGACGTCAGTGACGTCACAATGTTATGAAAAGTCCTTTTTCAGTGATAACATCTTTCATGTTTTATTATTGAAAAATCCATCAATGTCATTGTTTCAGTCGACGCTGACAGTTTTAACGTCATGACGTCATTCAAAATGGCCGCCAATGACGTCATTTAAGAAATCTTGTAATCGCTATATCTCCTTCCCTTATGACCGGATTTTGATGCAACTTTCACAGCCTGTAGGAAAATAGGTTGATTGTGCAAAAATTTCGAAAATTGTCAATGACATCATCCAAGATGGCCGCCAGTGACGTAAAGATACCAATAATCATGTTAGCACAAGATCTCCAACATTTATAGTCGGATTTGAATGAAACTTTCTCAGATTGTAGAGTTCAGGGTCTAGTTGTGCAAGAATGGAAAAACGTGTCTCTATGTAATAACGTCTTGACGTCAGTGACGTCATAATGTTATGAAAATCCGTTTTTTTTCTGTGATTACATTTTTGAAGTTGATTTACTGTATAATCAATCAATGTCATTGTCTCAGTCGACGCTGACAGTTTTAACGTCATGACGTCATTCAAAATGGCCGCCAATGACGTCATTTAAGAAATCTTGTAATCCTCATATCTCCTTCATTTATCATCCGAGTTTGATACAACTTTCACAGTTTGTAGATATCAACGTCTAGTTGTGCTATAATGTGGAATGTTGTCATGTCGTCATCAAAGATGACCGCCAGTGACGTCATAGATGAACTATTGTTTTGTCTATATCTTCTGTATTTATTATCGGATTTGAATAAAACTTTCACAGATTGTAGAGTTCAGGGTCCGGTTGTGCAATAACGTCATATGGTATGCCGACGTCCTGACGTCAGAGACGTCATGACGTCAGTGACATCAGACTATTCAGAAATTCGTTTTGTTTCACTGATTGCATGTTCGAAGTTGTGACGTCATGACGCCATTAAAATCAGGAAAGCCCGTTTGATCAGGTTTCTGATCAAAATCTAGTTGTTGATGTTGTTTTTTTAATCTTTTTAATCACGGTTTGATTGCTTGCATTTATTTGATTGATGTGAACAACGGTTCCTGAAAAATAATATCCTGCATGTTGTATCTTTTTTATGTTGGAATATTCATATCTCAGTTATAAATTCGTTAACCGGTAGCCAGTGTTTAAGTCTGCTGGACCTAGCCCAATAGTTTAACATTTATCCTCTCATTTTAGTTCTACTTTCTACGAGAAAGGCTATTTGTCTTGTTGACCTATATAATCCTATTACTGTTCGAAAAGTAGCATTCAAGGTCGACAGTCAACCACATACACAGAAACAAAGAACAACTTTAAAGATAAATAAAAGGTAAAAAAATACATCACAAACACCACATGGTTGATAATAGGGCTACTGCCTTGGAACGGTCAGTGGCAAAACAAGGCCGCTGGCTGTTTAAACCAGGTTCTAGGGTGCACCAAACCTCAAACTTTCCCTATTGTAATCCCAATAAAACGGGAAATTGTAAATAAAAAGATCCCTGCTCGTGTATATAACTACAAAAAACAGTAGCCTAGAAAGCCACAAAGAAGGTACTCAATGACTTGGCAGAAGACAGAACAACAAGAGAACCAACCATTGAGGGCACGACAAGACAAGATTGCAGACAACCATCAAACGTCACCGTCCTTTTGGGTTTTAAAGATTGGTATTATTCTAGTGTCGTTCCAGTTATCTGGTGACATACCACTTTGCCACTTTGATTGTATAGTTCCAGTAGCTTTATCTTTCCATTTTCTAGAGAAAAAAAAAATCATAATTTCGCTATGTATTAAATCCTCATCATGGTATTCCATTTCTTTGTCATATATTTTTCTACTTTCTCTTTTATGAATTATTCTGATATGCTGCTCACTTTTTGATTATGGTTTAATATTGTTTTACTAATATATTGGCCTTCTATTTATATGCATAAATGTGTTTATAGTCTTTGATTAACACTGGCATATTTTGGTACAGGGTTTTGCTCTAAATCTAGTTATTATGACTATTGTCCCTAACGTGTGTTGATGTTGTTCTTTGATTAATTTTGGATATAAATTGTTGCCAGCATTCAGCTTTTGCATTTCGAATACATAGTTTGGCTGTTGTTGTTAGTATTCTAAATCATAGTTTGTATGATTTTCTAGAACTTTCCCCCTTTCGTATGCTATTATCGCATGCTTCAGTCCACCAGGAAATACCACTCTTTGATTCTTAACTTTTGTATCTAACTTCGACGATTGATCAATACGAATGAGCTTGGAGATATAAGCCCCGTATGAGTTGAAGTCATGTCTCTCATCATAGATTTTAGTATGTATGAAAAAAGACATTTGCTAGAGAAATCCTTGATAAACTACGGTGTAAGCATGTTCATGCCTCTTCTCTAAGCACCAACGACTTACCCACACTATATGCTACTCTACCACATAATCTAATCAAAGATAAATTGCTTCAGCTTATTCAGAAGACATTTGCTAGAGAAGGTACAACTTTTTTCTAGCTTGTACTAATGTCAGTGCTTTCTTTTTGTTATATTTTATAATCTTGTATTTTTGAAATCTCAGGAATCAATCTGTTTTGGTCTATCAAAAACTCTGGAGAACTGCCTGATAAACTACGGTGTAAGCCATTTCATGTCTCTTCTCTAAGCACCTACGACTTTTCCACACTATATACTACTCTACCACATAATCTAATCAAAGATAAATTGCTTCAGATATTCAGAAAACATTTGCTAGAGAAGGTACACCTTGTCTAGCTTTTAATAATGTCAGGGCTTTCTTTACAAAGTGTGTGGACTTGTGTCGATGTTTGTAGAGCTTTATCATTCTTTCTCGATAACACCTTTATAAGATACGGTAAAACTGTTTACCGCCAGGTTGTAGTATTCTTATGGGTACTAACTGTGTGTCACTTGTCGCAGATATTTTTTGTACTGCTATGAAAGAGATTTTATTTTGAGATTGTCACTTGTTAGCCAGAGTGAAGTTATTGATGAGTTTAATAATACATCTCGGTATCTATATGACATACTCAATTTTGATAATCCGTTCTTTGCTCATATGGTTACTAACATTTATCCATCAGACCTCACGTTGGATAAAGCCAACAGTTCGGATACTAAAGCAGCATTCCTCGATCTTCATCTCTCAATTTCTAATGATTTCATACATACTAAAATATATGATGAGAGAGATGACTTTAACTTTAACATCGTTAACTATCCTCCCCTGGATGGGGATGTACCTCGTTATAGGTTCGTATTGTAAATTGAATTTTTTTTTGTTAATGTAGGAAATTAATCGCTTGTTGTCAGTCACATTAAAAACTTTATTTGTGTGCGAGATCCGAAGACATTAGACATATATCTATGACCGAGTCTAGTTGACCATGCTTTTCTATTCGAGTTATTTCGTCATTATTCATCATCACACAGTAACTATCATCTAATGACTCGTAAAGATAATCAGCAGGTCTCCCTTGGAGGTTCCATGTAGGCTGCTTCAAGTTGAAGTTCAGTATCCTACCCTGCGTGTTTGTTTATTTACATTACTGATCCTATCACATGTTTTGTTTATTTACATTCCCTGTTGCATCTGTTTATCTTAGTTTGTTCTGTTATATTTACTGTACTGCGACATCGCGAAAACCGATTAAATAATACGGAACTGTATTGATATAAAAACGAACCTATAAAAATACGTGGTCCACGTTATATATCGGCCTGAATTATTCGCTTCGTAAAACACACGTGGCGAATAGTGTTAATTAAACTGACACAACAGATACAGTTTTACCACGAATGCATTTCCCATAGGGTTACATGTTAGCGTTTTGGCCATTAAACACGCATCACACATCCAACGGAACCTTTTAATCTACATACTTTTCAAAAACTATTCTAGACGCACTTTAAAACGTGCCAGAAATTGGAGGTTTTGTAATGCTTCCATATACTTTCGGTATGATGATGGTGCTCACCGTCGGACACGCAGCAAATACATATGAATTTCTGACAATTTACTATCCTTGCAATTTTCTCAATAAAATAGCCCAGATCCAAGAAAAAAATACAGTTCCAGTTGTTATCACTTAAACGTATTATTGTTGACTTTTTATAGACACCACTTATGATTTAGGCAATTCTATCCAATCAGAAAATAGCTCTTTAGAAAAATATAGACCCTTTTAGACCCTATACTCTTTTTCAGCCAATCAGCAACCCCAAAACAATAGTGGTATCTGACCATATATTGCGACAAGAAAGCTCGCTAGGTCCTCTATAATACTTGAAGATACCACTTCGGTACATTCAGTCAAGCGCATTACATAGTTTCCCTTACTAAAAAGAAAGTAAGACGATCGTACTTTTAAATCTTCGTTTATTTGCCCTTTTTCTCATATTGATAATTGTGATTTTTTAAAGGAAATTTGCGATTTGAGAGCGGTTTTCTGGACAGATACTTTCGGTCGTAAAAATACGTATACACTGTTGAAACATAAATCATTTCAATGTTTGTCGTTGCCTATTCCATCAGTATATATTTAGGGCTTTGCTAAGCTGGAGTCTAACGACACTTTGTCACTTCCTCATTCCTGTTCTCTTTTTCTTCTAGGTAAAGAAATGGGTCTACTTTCTGAAATTAAAATACAAAATTGTGATCTAGAAGTGTTCATATTTTTTATCAAACACTTTTTTCAAGTCACAAATAAAGCAGCTATATAACAACTTTGACATTTTAAGAAAGCAAAGCTTCATATAGCCCTCCACTGTGAGTTCCCCTATACACAACTTTTGTCATACAGAAAGACCAAAGCAACATACGTATGACGTCATCATACAACCACGATTTGTATAGGAAGCTACCTACATTAATAAATGTACGCAATGTTGCATTTTTTTAGTTCACCTTTATCAGTATTTATTAACATGCACACTAGCGTTCGTTTAGTGCAGTGTGGCGGCTGTAAAAAGTCTCCCCGTGCTACGAATCAGTAGTGTTATTTTTTACTGGTCCTTTGGGACCAACGAGCCCAATATAGGTGGCTTTAAAGTAGAATACCGCTTAAGCCGGTGCTAGGGGGCGTGAGAAGTGTTTTTTCTTTCATTACTTCTCATGAACAGACTCAATAAAACCGAGTCTGCTGCTTTATTCTCTGAATTGTGTTTGTTGCTCTCAAAGGATCACCTTTATCAGTATGTATGTGTAATAATTTGAATATCATCGTGTCTATATAATACTGAATTTGTTAAACAAAGGTATAGGATACTCGTTACAACCCTGCATTATATTTTGTATTTAGCTCATATAATCAATTTAATAATAAACAGCAATCATGTAAGATCCCGTGTCATGTGTAAAAACCATGGTTACGAGATAATAAGGTAAAGTTACGCGTTGAATTATATTGAAAGGTATTAGTCATTGATGTTTATTTATACTATTTCCCCGTATTGCCGAAACATTAGTATGACTGAAAGGTAACTAAAATAATTACAACACATATGAACTAATTAATGTTTCTAATTAAACGAGTGTTCAAATGAAATTCATATTCAAAGATACTATTTACTGTAAATGAATAACTTCAAACTGATTTTGTAAAAAAGAAACAAAAAAAAAGAATCGATTCAATAATGCGAAATCAACAGTATATAAAGGAGACTGTTGATGCTCACAACTGAATAAAAACACCGTAACGGCTTATCTCTGTTTAATACAGTCTTCTTCGTACCTGTCATATATTTCTATGTTATGTTATGATTTAAATTTTAGAGGAAATTATCCGCTGAGTAGGAAGCGGTTGTGAAATTCAGTTGATACCTGAGTTTGTACAGGGGAGCAGCCATTGGTTCCCTCCTTGCTCGCCTGGCTTACTGGATGGAAATCAAACTCAGTTTGAAAACGAGAACTAGACAAAATGGTCGCCAACTCCGAGTTCACTTGTACCACGTCTCCCGTCTACAAAATAGTGCACATGGTGCAAATGAACTCCTCAGTAGAATCATCAGGACATCAAATATGTTTTTGATCATTTAGAATTCATCTTGTGTTTTATTCATGTCAGATATATAAGACAACAATCTATAGTTTCTTCTCTTATTTTATTGTTTGAATCACTTTTAATACAATCATGATCAAATAGTAAGTACATGTGATTTAAAGGCCCACATAACCAACAGTAAGAGATAAAGACCTTTACAAGGCAATTTACATAAATACTAAACAGAAACACGTGAAATATGTCTCGCCTTACAGGGACTGGACATAGAAATAAGAGTTAAAGGGATCCGTACGTAAAGCATAATATTGAGCATAAGCAAATAAATGTATGAATTTTATTCAGTGAAATGTGTACATGAAAATATGAGCATATACCCAAATAGGTATGTAGTAATACAATCGTGAATTTGAAGGAAACCATTTCATCAATTTTATTGTTTGTAAATTGCTGGGACCGCACTATTTGTATTTTTGTTGCTCACGTGACATCTACTAGCGCATTAAGTTTTGATCATACTATGCATTGCGTTACACACTTTCCCGTATATGCGCTCGTCTGTTATTACCCGCGAGTGTAATTTTAGTGGCTGCTTGGAGTTCAAACCCCTGAAGAGGTATTTTTTTGTACCGCTTTTGAAATCCGTCAAAATATCGTGTTTCTATTTTAGTAAATATTCACTAAGGGTAGCTGTGGAATGGTTATCACCGTAATTGTTTTGTGTTTTATAAGCTAGAAGTTACGGACATTGATTGTCCTTTTAAACGCAAAAACGTAAAATTGACTATTTACCACCCAATATACAACTTCCATCCGCTTTGAAAGATCTAGTGCAATAAGTACCTGAGAAAAAACTTTTAACGCAAACAAATATACATTGACATTGACCCATAAAAAGCAAGGTCATTTGTACCGCAACTTGGAGAAATTAAACTGGAAGACCTGAACATAACTCTTAACAGTTTTTGGATGCATAAACGTGACTATGTCGAGCTTTTCGCAAAAAGAGACTGTTTAAAAAAATAAAATGTTTTTACAAATACCTTAAAAGTATTTTGATGGTCAAATTTTAGCTCTTCCTCACAACCTGTGATGTCACCATTATAAATCACCTGTCTACCATCTTCCCTGACCTTGGGAAGCTTAAAAAGACGATACGTCACGGATGCATATCTAGCATCACCTGAAAGTATAAAGGTACACGGTAAACTTCCGTCTCAATATTATTTGCGGATGCGTCAAGGAAATGTTTTTGCTGTATTTCAACGTGTCTTTTGGTTAAAGGCAGGTACATCAAGCTTTGTATTATTTTTAGAATTGTTCAAATACATTTGTTCAAATACATTATTTATGTATTCAGTTGATAAATAAACTAAATGAGCCATACAACACCAAATGAAATTACGCTGAACATATAAAATAAACGACCCGAAAAATGTATTTCCTAACTATGTTGACGCACCAGGGATAGCTGTTTTAAACTTCGCGGCAAAATAAATCGCAATGCATTACAAAGTGAGCGTCATCTGTAGATATCGCCGATTTGTTTTGCGTGACAGCTATTTATAACGTCGGGTTTTCTCTATTTACTTTTAAGACGAGTTGTAAATTATGATTTTTAAATATTGCGCTGTATTATATGAAACAGTTAATATTCCATCTATATCTATGAACTATTTCACCCAATATTTGTACCCAAAATAAAATAGCTGTGTTTTTTCCATTAAAGGCAAATCATATGAAGACGTCATTTAAATTAATTACCAAGAACTTTCTTGAAGTCATCTCTGTCTATCGGTACTGTTGTTGCGGACACCAGACGAGGAGCAGTAAAGCCAATCTCCTCCGCCAAACTGTACAGTTCTTCCCACCAGAGGGCGCCAGCCATACCCTCTCCTGTAATACGATACATAAGGTAGAAGGAATAATTACAGAAGATAAATAATATACCATACTATTAACTTTGTATTTTACATATGTATGCTGTAGTAATGATGAAATAAAATATGTTTAAACCAAATATGCACGTTATGTAGAAAACCTAACGGGGCACCGATTGCTGTGTGTCTCTTTACATACATTAGCAGGTGACGACAGGAGGTTGACCCATATCTCCGAGGTTAACGTAATGCTGATAACATGCTGCAACCTAGTATTGATAATTGTTTATATTTGGTACCTCTTCCCCGAAAACAGATTACCTTTTAAGAAATTAGCCTGCCAAATAACGGCAAAATTACACTGCAAACTCAAATTTCTGTCCAAGTGTTCGGGTATTATAGTAACGTGTATGTGCCGATTAAAAACATGTTCACGGATTCTTAAAATACCTGTGATTGATATGCGTAAAATGAATTATGAGTTGTTAACTTGAATTATGCATTTTTTATAAATATGCTGTTAAACATGCTAAAAGTAACTTACCCCATAATACCTTATTTTTCCTTACACTTTCCGGAAGGTCCGTGTCACTGTACATATCACTAAAATATAGTTCGCCACCAACCTAGTGCATAATAAAACATAAAAGTAGTTTTACAACAAAAACGGATGTTCATAACTTTTCATAAATATCCACTTAAACTTAACAAATCTCAATGTATAAACTTTATAAAATTAAAACGAAAATGATGTTCAGAACTTTTCATAAATATCCGCTTAAGTATACCGAACACATCTCAATACATACACTTTAAAAAGTAGTTTTAACATGAAAGTGATATTCAGAACTTTTCATAAATATCCAATTAAACTAGAAAAATCTGAATTTTACACTTGAAGTTGTAGTTTACCGGCTTATCAACACATTAGCTTTGTTTATATGGAGCTGTCCCAGAGACTCGGCCACCAAATCTCAATATTAGGCACGAATTATAATGAGTCACATTTGTGTGTAATGATTTCGGTTAAAGTACCTCCTTCAGACTTAACCTTTGTGGATTCTGGTTAAAGCACCTCCTTAAGAACTTCACCGTTGTAGCCGAGTGATGTATGCTGTTGTTGTGTTTTAATTTGATGTTCACCGGTATTTTATTTTCTAAAAATCAACCTTTCAGGAATGACTGTAGTTGTACATTACTTTGACGTTCGCATGTATGTTATTTTTTTTAAAAATCAATCTTTCAGGTATGACTGTGATTGTATTTGACCTTGATGTTCACCGGTATTTTATTTCTCATAATCAGCTTTTCAGGTATGAACTGTGGAATTATTTTATTTTGATGTTCACAGGTATTTATTTTATCATCATCAACTTTTTAAGTATGCTTGCTTTTTTCCGAGGTCTGCATTTTAAATGATAAAGTCAGTTTTGCATTGTTACCTTTAATGCTCTGTAGGCCCCATAAAAGACAGCGCTCTTGTCCGGAGACAGGTTAATCGTACAATTGGAACTGTAACAATAACGACAAAGAATTATTTTTATAGGGTTAAATGATCTGTACTTTGGATTTTACTGAGGGCTCGGTTTTATTGAGTCTGCTCATGAGAGGAAATATAAAGTACAACACCTCTCACGCCTCCTAGCACCGGCTTAAGAGATATTCTACTTTAAAGCCACAAATACTGGGCTTGATGATCCCAAAGCACCAGTAAGTAATAACACTACTGATTTATAGTCGGGGCTACATTTTAGGGCCGCCACACAGCACTAAACAAACACTAGTGTCAATGTCAATACCGAAAAGGAGATCCCTTGGAAGCAACAAACACAAACAAGAGATAAAAGAAGCATACTCGGTATGATTAGGTATGTTCATGAGTGGTAATGTAAAGTGCAACACCGGCTTAAGCGATATTCTTCTTCAAAGCCACAAATACTGGGCTTGATGATCCCAAAAGATCAGTAAGTGTTATCAATATTGGAGTGTGTTTTTTAAAAAAGGAAATTAGAAAAGGAAGGAAAATATATACATTTGGGGAGAGGAACGGGGCCACAAAACGGCCAAACGAGTGCCCTGTATTGCAAATATTGTTTATTGGTGATATGATAACAGAGCTGTTAAATATTTAATCTCAGAAACCAAAACTACAGATTACTTACCCAAATTCTAACTGTAACAGTATCTGTTTAAATGGTTCAAACACATGCAGTGTGCGTCTCGATTTATTTAAAATTAGTTACTTTGTATGTTACTATGACGTTACCCAATGAACTGTAACATTTAAAACATGTCATCCTATCAGAATGAAACTTGTTTGATTTGCAACGGAATATACATATGTCTCAGAGTGCAGGAAATTCCAAAAGTAAGTTAGAATATAACGTTTTACTCCACAGGTTACTGACACTGATTTTTGGACTATCATAATTCCAGACTAAACACATGGCGTGCCCATTATTACAATGCTAGAGAATGAGCCATCACACACTTAAACTTGTAAGGCCATCTTGAATTTTATTTGAAGAAATAATTTGTTAGCCTCAATCGACTGACTTCTGATTTCATCCCTAAACTATGCTATGAGGATTCAAACCAATGCATGGGGAACATTTAATTTGTTGAAATCCCACCTTAAGGGAGATTAAGTGAGACTTTGACAGATTCGCGAGACTCAAAAATATATGCGCAAATATGTTCATGCTTTATTGGCTGTCTTGAAATACATTGGGGGTTTCGCCCAATAAACACATCACATTGAGACAGCAACCTCAGAGGGATATGTGATGAAAGTTCCCATTATGTATGCTTTCCAAAGGGAGTAAACCCAGATTAGTCCGAGACCTGTGGCTCTAAAGCCCGATGTATAATGGACTATGCTACGGAGGTCGCGATGTTGTATTGGTTAACTTCATGCACATTCGGTTTGTTTAACATGTGAGAACCATCAAGTGTCGTCAAAAGGTATAACTTGTGAATTGACTAAACCAACAATTAAAGTTTAACAAAATAATACCATGCAACCGTTGATATTTTCAACATCATGTAAACACATCAATAAAATCGGTTACTGTCTAGTATGCACAAACAATATCAGTAGCGACAAGCAGATTCCAGATTCGGCCGTTGTAAGGCAAGCATGATACTTTTTGTCAGACCGAGACTAATAATGTCTATGTTAAAGGAAGAAGATATTTATTTGGGGTTAATTTAATTACAACATTTTACATACATGATGATATCGAGGGAGTCATCCTCTATGCCAGCTTCAGTCAGTTTTTCTATATATCCGTTGACAAACTCAACGTTCGGAGTCTTGTAACCAAATTTCTCCGTATGATAAGCTATGTAATTATTGGCTACCTCTATCTAAAAGATAAAGAACAATGTCAGGCAAATAACAAAAACACAAATGTTCTTACTAGTGTCGAGCATCAAATTAATGAGTGCTCTATGGAGCAGAATATATGACGTTGGCATATATTTGTTGGTCACATGGCATTTTCAAATAAGTCTAGTTATTTAAAGCTTGATGAAGAAATTCAAACTTTATACCATACTGTGACCTTTTTCGGTCAACTTATCAACTTAACAATCCCGGTAGCTTTGTTCATTCCTTACTTATATTGTGATATGGCTATTGTTATAGGGTTTATGTATCTAAAGCCATCAAAACTATAAACTCAAGCGAGCATTAAGCGTCTTGCCGTGTTATGCAGGCAACACAAAAATAATATATTTTAAAGATGCATTATATTTACGAAAAAGTTAAAGAAAACTACAAATAAAAAAATATCTCAATTTTCAAAAAACTTAAATTTTGTTTAATGTTTAAAGGCGGCAATGCTACGTCAATTTTAACGTCAATTTTAATCTTTAACAAATATGATACACGTTTTTTGTCATGAAAAGTATAATAATACTCCATGACCAGATGTCCCCTCATATCAAGTAAACCAGAGGTCTAAGCCATTTTTAGATCTCTGACTAAATATGTGGGATAGTTCCCCCACCCACGAACCACAACAGCTAAAATTCGGTTTGTTATTGTAAATAACACATGTATTATCAATAAACCATTTTGCTTCTATTATCTACCAGCATTATTCATAACGAGGACTAAACACACAGCTGGTTTAACTATATATACTGAACAAAAAATGAAACGTCCGCTGATGTTGATGCTAATTGTCTAGACAGCAAACAATAATTAATGATGTTTTAGAATAATTAGACAGACCGCCAACAATAGTCCAAACAAAGCTGTTTGAAAAGTTCAGTGCACAAGGGAGTTAGGCCCCTTTTCCTTAAAACATGCCACAAAAACAAATTAAATCTACGAAAATTACCGAAATTTGACTGAGACAATATTTTCTGTATGTTTCTTACCATAAACATCACAAAAAACATACCACAGATTGTGTAGATGGCAGCTTTTGAATATCAACAATCATCAAATTACCTCCCTTTAACATTTCCGTATCATCCATAAAAGATTATTGCTTGGAAAATTTGAAACTGTTTAATGGGATATTTAGTATTCACTTAAGTGTGCTTACAAACATCAAACATTGCTTGATTAAAACGCGGTTTAAGCTTTTATACGCCCTCAAAATCTGGCCTATGAAAATACCAGCAAAAAGTCGGAAGTTTCTTTTTTTGTTCAGTATATAAATAAAAAACACATTTTGGTCATGCTCACTTTCATACAATCTTTATTAAATTGGTTAAATCTTTTTAACAAACAAGGTCCTGACCAAATCATTTTGCAACACAATGCGTGTTTAATGGTTGACCCATTTACAGTTCTCAACAATGCTTTCCTCTTTGATTGTGCGATGACCGGACAGATTGTGGACCCTATGATGCAGTTAACATAAATCCTCAAGCGGCAGTAGCGTTTGAGGTTGGTCTTAAATATTGTCCTATAATACCATTAACGGTTTGTTCCCTTGTTGCTCTGACCTGCCATCTCATTGATAACTTTCATTGTGGTTTTCTGGACTTTTATGTTTATATTCATATAAACATGATGATTTATATGTTATACTTATATTTCCCTTATATTTCCTATTACTGCTGCCTTGTTTGTTAGAGAATTTAACCCGGCTGGGATAAGATTATTTAGACCGTCACTTTGTTTATTGGGATGACAATGGAGTAAGAGTGACGCTTTAGGTGTACCCTAAAAACTTGTTTAAAGTACCAGCGGCCATTTTTGCCACTGACCGTTCCAAAGCGGTAGCCCTATTGTCAACTGTTTTATATTTGTGTTATGTCATATCTTGCCTTCAATTTATCTTTGTAATTACTATTTGTTTCTGTGCCTTTTTTGTTGGTTGACTGTGATCTTTAAATGCTACTTTTTCTGTTCGTTTTTTTATATCTACTTTTGCATTTACCTCTTAAATAAGCATATGTACTTAGTGGGGGAATAATGAAATAACACATTGAACTGTGAACAAACTGACACCATACTGAACTGTAAATACTTTGCCGGAGTCAATAAAAATAATATCACTAATGGGGAGAGAACGCAAATCTTCTTTATAATTGCTGATAGGATTAATAAATGAGACACTTTACCTGTTCATCTGTCATGTCAATGCCGGTCACATGACCCTCCGGACCAATCAGTTTGCTCAATGCATAACAGTCCCGCCCACTTCCACTACCAAGGTCGATAACTTTCATGCCTTCAAGTTTCTCCGGAATAGCTAGACCACACCCATAATATCTTGAATCATAGACATACATGCACTTTTTAGTTAGAATATAGGTTTTACGGAAACTAAAAAAACGGGTTATATTTTGCCAACAGGAATGATCATTCCAGGCCCACCCTCAGTTTACATCGAGATAAAAAGTATACAGAATGTGCCTATAACAGTCTCACCTGGAGAACAGCAAATATTTTATTGAAAACACTAATTTTTTGCTTCAGCCAAAATCATTGTTTTTTTACTACCACTCATATAGCAGTGAAACAATACGATGATGATAAAAGAAATAAATATACATGAAAAGAATACAAATGAACATGAATTCTGAGAATTTTACCCTAATCCTGAAAAAGCAGTGACCCTACTCTTGCCCGGGAACCACACGGGTTCTTTCTTACGTTATGCGTATTATACGTATGAATCACAGCTTTTGTTTTGGATGTTTCTAGTTTATAATTATGTGTAATCTTCAATACTAATACGTTTTACAGCTTTATTTGCCTTTACAGTTTGAGAACAAAGTCAAAGCCTTCAATTACAACTACTTTTTCTTGGATGGTTGGATGAATGTGGATGGAAGTATTATTAAATAGTTAAGAGTATGACAGGGTTACATGTATGAAGTAAAGAAAACACCGGACAAAATGTACGTGAGTTTAATTATATTTAAAGTTTTAGAAAGTGAATAATTATCCTTTAACCATAAAATAGATTTGTTCAAAACAGTAACTAATACTTCCAAGCGCGGGGTAAATGTTTTGTAAAGAAGGTAACTTATAATAATAGTTGCATAAGTCATACATACCTAGGTTGCGGCTACTTATTTACTTAAAGATGACATGTCAGTTTATTTAAAACGCTTACCATAGTTATAAAATCGAGACGAGATATTATTATGGATAAAACTAGAAAATAAGATTTCTTGCTTTAAAATAAGATATATGTCTTCAACACACATCAGCATCCATTGAAAAACAATAACTCCAGTTTTAAAGGGATAATGTCCGTAACTTTTAGCATATAAAACACAAAAGAATACGTTGATACACATTCCATATCTACCATATATTTACTAAATATAAGCAAGATGTATTGATGGAATTCCATAGTGGTACAAAACCGTACCGATTTGTGGGTTTGAACTTCAGGCCGACCCTAAAATTACACTAAAATTACACACATGAGTAATACTAGATAAAAGAGGCAGACGGGTAATTGATGTAACGCACTGCCTTATATGGTCAAAACCTAATGCGCTAATGGATGTCATGTTAGCACCAGAAATATAAATAGTTCGGTCCCAGCAATGTTTACAAACAATAAATACAAATCTATTTTCTTCAAATTCAAGATTTTATTACAATGGACTTGTTTGGGTCTATGGTCATGATTTCATGGCATATTTTACTAAATACAATTTCGTATGCTCATTATACACTTCTCAAAACTGCTAACTACACCGCTACGTTTTGGGTTATATATATCGATGGGTTGAATGTTTTTCAATAAAATAAAAAGGAAATACCAATTCAATCATTTTTACATCATTTCATTTTATTTTTTTCATTGGCAATGCTAGAACTAAACCACAATAAGCAATTACAAACGACCCATGTAAACACTAAAGTCACACTTTTCATTTCTTGTTCATAAAAGTGTGACTTTAGTGTTTACATGGGTCGTTTGTAATTGCTTATTGTGGTTTAGTTCTAGCATTGCCCATGAAAAAAATAAAATGAAATGATGTAAAAATGATTGAATTGGTATTTCCTTTTTATTTTATTGAAAAACATTCAACCCATCGATATATATAACCCAAAACGAGAGCGGTGTAGTTAGCAGTTTTGAGAAGTGTATGCTTTACTTACGGACAATGAATTAGACATACGATAAAAAATATGCACAAATCACAATGCTAAAATAAATTAATAAAAAAACCTTTTTGAGACTTCGTCGTGGACTTCTGCTATGGCCTGCCTGGTTGCATTGGAGACTACTTTACCGGGGGTCACACATGCCTGAGTTTTAAGGTCAGCCGTGCAAGAAAGTTCCTTGCCGTAGTATTCCTTCACAGCGTCCAGTACTTTATCTCCTTCCATTATGTCTTGACTTTTTTTTACAATCTGTCATACAAAGTTGAACATAGCTTAGATTTAACCTCCACCTCAACCCCCGCATCCCTACAAACACCCTAAGACATGAGGTTTATAGTCGGTTGTATAATTACGTTTGTAATATGTACATTTGAAGATGTTGGTCTTTTTAATTAGTTATTGAGACCTACGTATAACAAAAAGTGCCGTAGCCATGCTGGGGAGAATATAGGTAAAATAATTTATACTATGTATACTATTAGTTTCCTGTTGTACGTCAAGGGTACGTCAAGGTCAGACAAAGTGACATACTTTTGATCCAAAGTTGCATCTAGATAGATGTATATGATTGATGTATGGCAATCAGTGACTTGGTCCGGAGCTCATACGTCTGGTGGGAATGTGCAATAATCCCCATGTTCCATCCCGAAAACTTTCTCCGGCAATTGCAATCGGCTGCTTTATAATATACTTATACTCTCTTGTTAAAAAGATGGACAATAGACTTCGTGCCGTAGGGCAACGATACATGAATACATTTCGATCGTTCGAGTGAATGTGCAGTTCTCATGCAGATGTATGTGCATGACATCGGACGAGACTAGAGTGTATTGATGTTATACCCCAATTGCGAAGAACCGACCAATTGCAAATTCCGAAACGGAGGGTCCAATTACGAATATGCTTATATATTGTATTTTACTAAATAAAAACACATACAAATGGTTGTTTTAGTAATTTTAGTATAAACATGGTTTGTTTTATAATATTTTCCTTTAAATGTGACCCAAAGTTACCCCCTCGAACGGCCCCAGCCCCATTCCCCCAATATAAAAAGAGAGCCCTGGCGGAATCAATGCAAGCGTTTGAACTGGCGCGGAACTGGAACTGGTGCGGAACCGGCTCATTGACTGTAGTATTCTCGATAAGGCCAAATAAAATTATACCTGTGTTTACTGTAACATAGCTGAAAAAAATAGGGTAGGTAGGTAGGCATTTTATTTTATTTTATTTTTTTATTTTATTTTTTGGCGAAGTTACATTTAAGGTGGCGATGAGCTCTGATGAATGGGAAAAAGTGTTATTTTAAAAACTACAATAGATAACAATATGAAATTGTGTATGTTTTATTGTTTCCCAAAAGGCCTGGTAACAACTGGCTCTTTTTCCAAACACTTGCAATTATTGCAAAGGTGTCAAACAGTTTTAAATGAGTACATGAGTCGGCTGGGATCAGTCCAGCTCCATACAGTGTGATCTCCAGTGGGGCCTGACATGTTATGAGTGACTTGACTTCCATCCTATTCCTGAATGTATGACCGTCAGGAAGGATGGGGGACCCACAGGTGTAGTCAAATTCTGTGGTTGACATAACCAAGAGCAGTTCTTGCCTACCAGACAGCTGAAAAAATATTCGAAGTTATAATGTCAAATGTTAATTGACCATTTGAATAGTTTTGTAAAAGTTTTGACTTACATGTATATTACTTCTCTAACATCAGAAAGTAATAAATATTTATAAATTTCTCATGTTAATTATTATGAAGTTGAGTTCAGAAAATTATTATGAACGGCATACTTCTTCAAGAAGTTATAATGCAGTAGTAGTCGATGCCAATGCTTAGTGCTGAGAAGCAAGTAAACGTATGCACATTAATATTACTATTTTAGGAACAAACTTACGACAGGTGGCCTGGAATTCTGGGCATTTACCGACTTGTTTGTGGTACTTGTCAAACAATTCAACAATCGATTCTTTATGGACAGTGCACGCCATAACATTGAGCGCTTCCATGTGCTGGCATTTTTGAAACTGTACAGCCAAAACAGCACCGGGAGATACCATTTTGACTGTTTTATACCAGTCCTGTGCACCGTATACCATGAAATTCACACGCTGTCAAAACCGCAACGCGAATTTGAAAATTGCACCGTGATCGCGTGAACATTATTATTTATTTTATTTTTATTTTTTTATTTTATTTTTTTATATTTTTTTTTTATTTTTTTTATTTTTTTTTTTAATAAAAAAAAAGGAATCGGGGTGTTTTCAGAGGTACTTGGATGAATCCATGGTCTCAAAGACATTACTCTTCAGTTTGTAGTTCGAAATCAAAGGTGGATTTGGCGACTCTGAGGGGGCTCATTTGCCTCCTTGGATATCCAAGGCCCACATACTTTCCCATTCGTTTAGTCTATCCAGGTCATCCTAGAGGGCGACGCTGTCTGGACTTGATCTGTCTGTACTTGATGCAGTCGTCAGCGAAGTGATCACTCTTGGTCTTACGCTGTCTGGTTTGTCATTTATAAGAAAAGTTGTCTGAAGAACGCCACGTTCGACTATTCGAAACAGGGAAAGCAGCATTCAAGGACGACAGTCAACCACAAAACACAAAAACAAATACGCAGACAAACGAGAAGGCAAAAGTAATAAGAAATGCAAACAACGACATCACAAACACAAAATGGTTGACAATAGGGCTACCGCCTCGAAGTCTATTTTAAACGTGGTCACCGGCACTTGTTTTCCGTCCCACCTCTTGGCAGTTCATTCACAATTCAAATCTTTATTAGAGAGTAGGTGGTGGTTAGGTGAGGGTTTAGGGCGTTGAGAACAGTGAACACACACACTTGGTAGAGGATCATATACCAAATATCAAATCAGTTAAGATCACAGAAAGAACATTACTTGAAGAGCGATGAGTGGGTGTGGGAGCATGTGTGTACACGTTTATTTTGTTAAATGTTATAATACACCACAATCCAGCAATGAGTAAAACAAGCGAAGGTTAGGGGGTTTAGGGGCAAGTGATGATGGTCTATGAAATGGAATAAAAGACAGAAGCTTAATTTTAAATGGTGGAGGTCGGGGTTAGTATGGAGAGTGCAAGATATTATTTATGAGGTTGAAATGGGGTCCTGGGGGTATTGGTTGGTCGAGGGGATCAGTATGGCAGGGGTAAAGGTCATGAGGTTATTGGCATTTAGAAATTTTCAAAAAAGCTTTAAACTGATATTATAAAGGGTCATAGTTTGGATAAAATTAAATTTAGAGTTACGAAATATGTGTCGCTGATTTTGCTAAAATATGACTCGGAAATGAAGCAATTTCGCTGTCTATTCGATTCCATTCCAGGCCTTGCTGGTCGGAATAACCCTTCATTTCTTAAATCTAAACCATATGTACGCCTTACACATATAAATCGTCATTCGGCAACCACGTTTCATGTTCCTTCTAATAATATTACCAGAATTGTTGATAATGACACACAAGTTTCAGTTACTCCTCTAGGATCACCTGTTTTGAGGAAATGCCATATAAAGTCTCATTTCAGAAGTCGTTTAGTTCATTCAAGGCGCAGGGTGTTTCCCTCTCTTAATAAGTGCAATGCTAAGAGGTGCAGATGTTCAAAATGGCCGCTATTTATAACAAGGTGTATCACTTTACCTACATATAATAAATATTTTAACCTGCAATAAGTGGGCAATTTGTTATGCATTATGGCAATTAACATGTGTACTCAAATGTAAAGCCATTTGCATAGTAAATTCAATTTCATTTATTTTTTAAATTGGCGGATTCCATAATAATTTGCCATGTTAACTGTAAAAACTACTCTTTTTATATATACGTTTTAAAAATACTTTGTCATATTCATTCTCATTTCGTTATTTTGCTTTTTAGATTGTGCAAGGCCTAAACAAAAAAGTGCTGTTTCCTGTAATCTAACTAGCCCGCCATTTTTACCCTGACTCAACAAGTTTTTACACCACCCACAAAAAAAATATGTTTTCAATGTTTTAGATGCAGGGTAGTTGTCACATTACAAGTTGATGTCTTACATGTCCGATGACGATCTCTGGTCTTACTGAGGGCAAGTAAACACGACTGTAAATTGACGTCTTATTTTACGTTTCATCTTTGTTTTAAATGATAATAGTTCATATATGTTTTTAATATGGGAAAACAGGCAACGTCCCTTTAATAGGGCTGTGCATGACTACCTGTAAATTGTCAAGTATACATGTACATTTTGTCAAGTATATATGTACATTTACTCACTCACTGTCCAGTGTCATTGCTAAAGACCATTGCTAAAGACCACGGTAAATGGTGTTGAGAGAAAATCAATATTTGGTCAGTGGTTAGCTGACTGTCAGAGAGTGAAAATCTGTTTTGTAAAGAGCTTCTATTTATCAAGAAATATATTGATTTTGGCTAATAAAATAAGTTATTTTAAATTGGCAATAGTCTTGCTGATACATAGGCGACATGATTATGAATTTTTGGGGTACGTTGTATTTACTTAAACGTGCAAACGGCCCAAGAGATTACTTGTCGATTCGATTAGTAAGATGTATAATTTAATGCATGTTATAACTATACTGAACCAAACAGCTAAGGCACCAAAAGACAATACCTTTAATATCTCAATAATAACAATCAATAAATCAAAACAAATTTCATTTTGAACGGGACAATTATCTTGTCAATAACGACTGTAAATTTAAAAACATCATTCAAATCACCTGTCTCAAACGGTACCAATCGACATATAATAAGTTCATACATTAAAGTTATTGTCCACTGACGCTTTCTGATTGGCTGAACAATGATTTGTCGTTTATGTTCAGCTAATCAGAAAGCGTCATTTATTTTGCCCTTGAAATTTGAAGCCATATCCGTTTACGGTATTTTCAACACTGTCAACATCAGTGATTCTTGTTCTACATCTCTTTTTCGGTTTGTGGTTTGTGTACGCCATATCAAAAGGAGACATCTAGTCAGATAGCATCATTAGTGTTTCCGCTACACGGATAAATAGTTTTAAGTGCGTGTACCATCGACACGGAGTGAATAACGGGTAAAATAGTACACAGTGCTGTAGTTTACAAACGTGGTAAAATCTGGCCGTTGACAACACATAGGCGTTCGAACCCTATTCTGTATATTATTTTTTTATTTTTTTTTGGATCAAGCGCTCTTGATTCCCTGTGTTCTGTTGCAATATATTAACGATAGGGTTACATAATAACTAATAATATCAGTATCATAACTTTATATCGCTATTATGTTAGTAAGCAGGTTTTAGCGTCTAGGGATTATGTGGCATTTGACATAATCGGAGTTAGCTCCCATGAGTGGTGTTTTTCATAACAATTTAAGCATAGACTTTAAGTAAATGAAAGTTGGCTCACATGAGCGGTGGTACACTAATTGGTCACACATTGATTGTTAAGTTAATAAACTGAGTTGGCTCATATGAGCGGTGTTGCAATTAATAGTCGCACTATTGCATTGTAGACGGAAGATGTTTCTATACAATGACATGATTTTGCCAGGTCGAGGCTAGAAACCTAGAGGTAACCCAGAGCGATGGTGGAGTGGAGACGTGGCACCCATCTTGGTTATCGTCCGTCTTGTATATCGATGTTATGTCAAGTTAGTTGAGGGAACGTTGGTCGTGATAGACTAGGAACGCTGCCTTGGACGTGTTGGCGGAACGATGGACGTCGGTCGATGGGAAACGTCAGGGCAGTTGGTAAACGCGGTGTGGACAAGCTCGACGAGCGATCACATGAGTGTGAATTCGGGGACCAGTAAATTTTACTGCGTACCGGGTACCAGTCTACTTGGACCTCTCGAATAACACTCTCATGACAAGCCGTATTCAAAAATGGGGGGAAAAGCGCGCACGGATTCTATGCGCGCGTTTCTACAAAATACAAAGAGGGTTATCAATATATAAGTATGGTGTTTTACAAGAATTATATATTCTATCGTATGGTATGTTTGACAATAACAGTGTTGACCGATAAGATACTAAAATCGGCAAGCAACAACACCCAGTGACATCTGAAAAATTAGAATTTTCGTTGCTAGCTAGACGGTGCTCAGGTAAAAAAAAAAACCTCTACAAATTGGACAACAACAAGATGATAGTCTTCACATGTTGACAGTCTGAGGTGAAAGTTATACAGGTCCTGGCACAGTTAAATAATGACCCTTGACCCTTATGGTCCTTGTTTTTCTGAAAAAAACTTTATTCTGCATTGTGAACACTCAAGCAACTTTATTATTTGATCTTTACCAAACTTATACAGATTGTAAATATCAATGTAAGTTCAGACAAGTTTGAAAACCAGTCTAATCGTTTTAGTAACACCGGAGTTACGGCCCTTGATTTGGCTAAAAATGCTGTATTTTGCCTCGTTAAGACGATAGGGCTTTCATTTGGCCAGAATTTAATGAAATTGTGTAGGGATGATCAGTACCAAATCTAGTTGCGCATGTTGTTGTCATGTTCCCCATCAAAGACTCCATGTAGCCAGTAGAGCGATACAGGCCCTCTTGGACCTCTTGTTAATTTCATCTTTACCAAACTTTGTCAGTGTTTTTGTATCAAGGAAAGCTCGGACAAGTTCAAAAACCAGCCAGATCAGACCAGTAACACCAGAGTTATGGCCTTTGATTTTCTTAAATATTCTGGGAGGTCCAATCGGAACTGCCTCGTCGGATTCCGTCAATTACCGAGTACGGAAATTGGCGAAGAGTTCCGATTGCCGGGGGTCGACTTTATTATTTGTTTTAATTCTCCTTTTTAGCTCTACTGGCCGAAGGCCAGCAGAGCTGTTGTCCGTCGTCCGTCTGTTAACTTTTGCCTTGTGAACACTCTAGGGCCTTCATTATTAATCGGATCTTTACGAAAATTGGCCAGTGTTTTTATATCAATAAAAGCTCATAAAGTTATATACTAAAACATTGTAGCGACTACTCCTCTGAAACTACTGGACGGATTTTCATGAAACTTCTGGAATGTCCTTTTGATGTCTAGTTGATCCAAGTAAAATTTCAGGTCGGCCGGGAATTCAAGATGGCCACCACGGCTAAAAATATATTTTTAAGAAAACAAATTTGTAGCGACTAATTCTTTTGAAAACTATAAGCGATATTGATATGGGACACTTCTTAAATGATCAGGCACACAGATATCTGATTAATTTAATGTTTGGTATGGTACTTTAGGTCATTTTCAACACATGTAATGTTTTATATGACGGTCGATTTTCTGTGATGGAGGTAGAAAAAAAAATCGGCAGTCTAAACCCTTCTAGTTTAATCACGGTGGCGAAAACATTTGACTTTTTATACGCCCCTCCTAAGACGGGACGTATTATGTCGTGGCGTTGTCCGTCCGTTAAGTTTTGCGATGTCCGCTCTCTAACTCGACAAATATTTTCCAATCATTATGAAACTTGGAAATACTGTTTATAGGCATAATATCTAGGTCAAGTTCGGAAACCAGCCATATCGTCCGGGTAACAACGGAGTTTAATTATTGAAAATTGACAATTTTGATGATGTCCGCTCAATAACTTGGAATATTTGTTTTTCAATCTTGATGAAACTCGGTCAAGTTGGAAAACCAGTCCAATCGCCCTGGTAACAACGGAGTTCGCATGATGTCGCGGCGCTTACACTTACAATCATTTATCACAGTTACAAACAAGAAAAAATGATGCAAAGCATGAATTCGCCGGTAATGATGTAACGTACATCTTTGTCCTCGATTCACAGCGTTTAGAAAAGTGAAACGGGATATGCGCAGTGAAGCAGTGTACTCGATTCAGTAAAAAGACGCGTCCACTTGGTAGGTCTATGCATGAAAACAGTGATAAAATCTTCATCTGCATTGTAAAAAACAAACACTCAACGCAAATCATACATCAACACGTGTGGCTAGCGGCCATATTGTTTACATAGCAACAGTGCACTATTATCTGTGCCGTTGCCTTCCGGCTGACAGAATGTCTAGATTTTGATCATATCGAAGCGCCGTGATACACACGAGGCGGGATCCCGAAGAATGACGGGATTGGCCCAGCGTTCACGATTGCCGAAATTATTGCTTCCAATTCGGTCGTTTAATACACGGTGCCCAAATTACATTTTATAGATGATACCTTACAAGTGCCTTTTTTCTTACATATATGCATTTATTGTACTATACTGTTAACACATATATGTTTCTATATCATAGTATGTCGTTTATTATACAAAATAATCTGCATAAAGTCAAAGGTTAATAAAAAGCGGGACGTACACGCTCCGTTAATTTCATTGAACGCTACGTCTTTTAGAGTAATCATTATTTATACATAGCATACAACTTTTATAACAGTTAATTCATACATATACACTTCTTTAAAGGGCCTGCCAAATCTCCGGATAAAATCCGATTCTCCGGATTGTTCAGTCGATCTCCGGATCTCCGGATTTTAGTGTAAAAGCTCCGGATTTTTCATCAAAACAAAATGTTCACGATTTAACAGCTATATCAGCTATTTCCCGAATTGATCAAGTTACGCTCCCTAGTCAGAGGAGTATTTACAAATGCCAAATCAACGGGGGTCATCCGTATAATGAACTGACTGAATAACAATTAACACCTAAGGGCATAACTAGTTCCTAATGTTGAGCGCAGAACTGTAATCGAATGTTGAATGCAGAACGCAGAGCCAACTTCACGCGCATACAATGCTATACATATACTGGAAGGAAAAAGAAACGCATAATGGGTATTTTCGCTATATTTTATGTTGAATATGCTACTGCTAATCGAATGGCACAGGGCGACATTAGGCCTGTCATTTCGGAAAGAAGGTTTAAACAGCACCGAACACACCAATTAAAGGGACACACATTGAACACCCCATTAAAGGGACACACGGCAATCTTGATTTTTTAAAAACTCACGGCGTCCCGTTAGTTTTCCTCTTAATTTGCTTTTGTTCAATCATTAATATTAATTGTTAGAATAGTTCAAAGCAAATTGTTTTTGCATATTACTAACTTTTTATAATATTGCACCAGTAATATATTTAAAAATTTGGTAAAATAGGGAAAGAAAGTTGAAATTTCAAATTTTTTTTTAATAATATGCAAGCAGTTTTAAAGTCAAAATGACGCAGGATAAGTAAATTGAGGAGCAAATTTAAATGTTTGAAAAAAAATAAAGATTGCCATGTGTCCCTTTAAAGTTTCATTATCGACATAATGCTCAGTGAGCAAACTGGCTTTAAACGTTACAATCTCTTAACATTAAACACAATTATACTGAAATGTTTTGAGTTTTTCAAGCGAAACTTCAACTTTTATGAATTTCGTGTAACAAAGTATACTTTGATTAAAGACATGAAAGAGTTGTCCTTCCTATAATTAATTGTAGACCCTTTTTGTACAAAAAACATTGAGATATATCTGGAATATTGCGTGGAATTATGTGTGTATAATAGTGTAGTATAGGCGTTTTTTTGATTATGCATTTCTTTTTCCTTTCAGTATATATCACGCCACACATTTGAAGTGGGTTATGTTTATGTGGGTTAAGTTCATATATATATATCGACCTGACCCAAATAATCATAATAATACGGTGTCAAAACATACAGTGCACACAGGGTACATCAGCATAATGAGGTGTCAAAAATATAGGGTACATCAGAATAATGCATACTTTTTTAATATATCCTTTCAGTATATATCACGCCACACATTTGAAGTGGGTTATGTTTATGTGGGTTAAGTTCATATATATATATCGACCTGACCCAAATAATCATAATAATACGGTGTCAAAACATACAGTGCACACAGGGTACATCAGCATAATGAGGTGTCAAAAATATAGGGTACATCAGAGTCGTAGCAAGAGTCGTACAAACAACGAATTAAATAAATTGCCGGTGTAGCGGGTTTTGTTAGGTGCAGTGGGTGAAGGGCTATGGTTTTGTTAGGTATAGTGGGTGAAGGGCTATGGTTTTGTTAGGTGTAGCGGGTGGAGGGCTATGCTTTTGTTAGGTTTAAAGGGGGAAGGGCTGTGTTTGTGTTTTTAGGTGTAATGGGAATGGCTATGGGCTTGAAATGTGTAATAGGTGAAGGGTTGTGGATTTGTTAGGTGTAGTGGGCTAAGGGCTATGGTTTTGTTAGGTGTAGTGGGTGAAAAGCTATGATTTTGTTACGTGTAGTGGGCGAAGGGCTATGGTTTTGTTAGGTGTAGTGGGTGAATGACTATGGTTTTGTTAAGTGTAATGGATAAAGGTCTATGGTTTTGTTAGGTGTAGTGGATGAAGGGCTAGGGGTTTCGTAGGTATAGTGGGCGAAGGGCGGCTATGGTTTTGTTATGGTAGTGGGCGAAGTTCTGCGGGTTTTGCTTAGGTGTAGTGGGCGAAGGGCTATGGGTTGTCACCTTTAGTGTAGGTTGTAACCTTCAGTCCCAAAAGTGTTACCTTTAGTGAAGTTTGTTAAATTTAGTGCAGTTGTTGCAGTTAGATTTCAGTAAGAATCTGATTTTAACATTTGAGAAATAGACATAGTTTTGTGAATCGTGTTGTGCACCTCGTGATTCTCCATTTAAAGCTCAGTTTACCCATACACTTCATGTAAACACACCATTTACTTCAACTAACTACACCTCATGTGCATCCGATTACGAAAAAAAACTAGTTAAATTTATTCAAGGTGGGTTTCTTCAATAAATCTAAATTCTTAAGGGTGTATTGGGTGGTTAGTTTTCAATTATGGTCTATATATTTGTGCAGAGGGGAGAAATAGGTGTTACGTGGTAGAAATCGCATCATTAACATAAACTTAACTCGATACACTCTGAATTTTGAAAATAATGCATACTTTTTTAATTGCTCAACCCTAAGAAGAAGAAACCTGATATGTCTGAACTTTTAAATTGCGCTTATATATTCAAAACGATAAAACGCGATTATAATGACATTAACAGGGGCGGATACAGGATTTGAGAGTACGGGAACGAAAAAAAACACACCCAAATACACACACGTTTTTTCACCTGGTTTAAACCCCCAGCGGTCTTTTTTGCCACTGACCGTTCCAAGACGGTAGCCTATTGTTAACCCTCTTGTGTTTGTGATGTCATATCTTGCCTTTTATTCATCTTTATAGTTGTTGTTTGTTTCTGTGTTCGTTTGTGGTTGACTGTCGTCCTTGATTGCTACTTTTCCTGTTCGATTTTTAGCTCACCAGCTATTGTGACCACCATTAAGCTTGTTTACACGATATACTAGGCCACATTACTTGAGCAGTCTTAACCAAGATTGCTCAGATTGTATGTGACATTAATATCTCGGATGAGTTCGATAATGGGCCAGTTCGGACCAGCAACACCAGCAATATGGACCCTGAATTAGAACAAAATGCTGTTTTAGCCTGTTTACACGATGGGGGCCATATTACTTAAACAAGTGTAACCAAACTTGCACAGATTGTATATTACCATACGATCTCGGACGCGTACGATAATGGACCAGATCGGACATGTAATACCAGAGTTATGATCACTGAATAGAAAAAAATGCAGTTTACATGTTCTTAACACGATACAGGCCACATTTCTTTAGCAATATTAATCAAAGAAAGTTACACAGTTTATTATTATTATTATTATTATTATTATTATTATTATGTATTGTTTTGTTTTTTCATTTGATTTTTTATTTTAAATATTTGTTTTAGCTTTTTATTGTTTTGTTTTTCTTTTAGCTGTTTTTTTTAAACGCCGTGTTGGATTTGACGAAACTTAGCATATGTAGCAGGAAGCATTTGTATGATATCTAGTTATGCATATTGCGTTTTTTTCCTGTTCGTTGATTTTTGACGGAGTTACGGTCCCTTAACGTTTTTACTTTAAATTTCTTGTCGGCGCTACTCCTCCTAAACTCCTTCTTGGATTTCGACGAAATTTGGCTCAAAGTATCGGTAAGATGTCTAGTTGTGCATATCGCGCTTTTGTTCCGGTTCGCTGGCTTTTGACGGCGTTATGGCTCTTTGACATTTTTACTTCAAATTTCTTGTCGGCGCTACTCCTCCTAAACGGCTTGTTGAATTTCTACGAAATTTGGCAGGAAGCATCAATATGATGTCTAGTTGTGCAAATCGCTGTATATCAATGAAATCTTGGACAAGTTAAAAAAAAACAGCTATATCTTGTTAGTAATGACAGATGTATGGCCTTGATTTATAGAAAAATGCTATATTACATTTTCTTTTGTAATGTTTAATCTGTAACTACTTCATAATGTTAAATCTGTAGCTACTTCATTTTTTATCTGATCTTTACCAAATTTGTTTAGAATGTTAATATCAATAAAAGCTTAAACAAGTTGCCTGATTCATATCCATCCATATACTCCCGCCCCCACCACCACCCATATTTTATATTATTTATTTAATAACTTGGTTATTGTATATATATATTGCTTCAGAGTAATCGCATGTACAAATATAAGAACGAATCAATCGGATTAATTCGATAGTAACTTTTTGTATACACTATTTGAATATGTTAACGTAATATGGATTTAAATTGTTTTGCCGTATATGTGGCTAGCATCCTCAACCTTCAGGTCAGTAGACAAATAGTAGAATCCATTTGGTTAGTTGCACCATAAATTCGTATTAAATAGTATATAACAAATGTTACGATGTGTAAACTACGGTGTTCCGTTAGGGCCATCGTGCCATCCCACCATCGCCATCGTACCATCCCCATCATAATATCGCCATCGTTACACTGAACAATCGCGCATCGACTTGTAAATGTCGATACGCGATTGTACAAATGGGTAACGGAACACTGTAGCAAACTGCCTGATTCCGATCATCTCTGCTGTATGTAGTATCGTGTAAATGTACGTAAATAATGAGACGGTAATAAACTATAAAATCAACTATTTAGATGCGGCATTAATTAAAATTTAACAAGAAATATTGAATACAGTAATTAAAAATAGTTTGTCAATATATAGAGATACTAATGCGTCGTCACTAAACTCATGTTTATTTAAAAAGGTACATAACGTATTCAAATAAGATGTCAAAGGTTATGTCTATAGCTCGACTACTTATTAATATGGAGTTGTCGTTCGCATCCTGACCTTGGTATCCTCGCGTTAATAAGGTGAGTTGGAGAGGGGTGTGACAATCGAATGGGAGGGGCGGGATCATGCGGGCGGGTAAAAGGTTTTTCTCCTTTTATTTGCTTAAATTAGTCGAACGCAAGTAAATATTAATGAGTATATCTGTAGCTGTATGAGAAAAATCATATATACTAGACAAAAGCACTGTATATATGAACAATGCCAAAGGAGTGCAACAAACATAAGGGAGCAATGATAAAGTCACTCATGACCTACGAGGGGTGTTCGAAAGGTAACAGGAAAAATGCCATAACTTTTGTTTGAGTAGGGCCATTTTCATAAAATTTCACACAAGGGTACCTTCACTCATCACGGATATGTTCTATGAACATGTTTACATTGTCATAAGGTTTGCGTTCACTAGCGGCACTATGGCAACGTCAAGTAACGTTGGCGGGGCAACTCGTAACGTTACACGAACTCTTCAGTTTTTGTAAGAGGGACTATTTACCAAGGGTTTGGTACAGATGTTCAGAACCATCCCACCACCATTGGTCGGTCCATCCCCACCCCTGGGGATATAGCCCTGGGTCATAATTTGGACTCCGTAGAGATCGTCACTCAATAACCATGCATACACTTACTGAACATAAACAGATGGATACAGCCTTCCAACCAGCATCGGCCCGGTATCTGTCCCCAATTAAGTGCAATTTGTAGTTTGTATCACATTGCTTATCTATTTGTTACATTTTCCAAGCATTGTCAAGTTGAAATTGTAAGTTTAAAATTTGTTTTGCTTATATGGAAACGAGTGTATGAATACAATAGTTTGGCATGTGAGTGTTTATGTTTTTAAAGGGAGAATTAATTCATGGCACAAGTTCGGTCTTACAAGATACACGACCCCCATTTTTCTGTGGATGTATTGGCAGCATATGTGCCATTGTGATAAGAATGTAAGTGTTTTTTTAATTTGCCTACAGATGAATGACAACATGGCATTTAAAGTTGAATTCATACACAACTCAATGCACAAATCAATGTGCGTGTTTCACCATGAGCATTATACTTGGATGGTCAGTCAAATGGCCACATAGGAATTAAAAGGGCAAAATAGCAAACCAGTACATCAAAAACATCTTCTTCATCTTCTTCATAAAAAAAAAACTTTTTCATTTAGCCAATAGCATATTAAAAAGAGATAAATAAAAAATAAAAAAACAGTTTCAGTACCACAATACTGCCGGGTACCATAAAAGTAATTTCAAGAACTGACTTGCCCTCTCGCTGCAAGTTCGGTATATTATTGTTAAATCTAGCTTTGGGTTTTCATGTTTTCTTTGTTATTCTGCCATAGATAGTATTATATTATTGATGAATTAAAATAAACAGCTAGTAATATACAAAAACAGTTCGCTTTAAACTATTCTAATAATTAGTAGTAATGAAACTGCCAATTATGAAGAATTGGGAGTATGCCACGGTACCATAACCGTGCATTACGTGGTCCAAGTATTAACTTTCATACCCCGTCCAACCCCTTCTCCAAGAAGCGAAAACGGGGTTGGCTGGGGTATGAAATTAAACCTTAATTTCGACTTAAAAAGTTTGCATATTTTAAAATTATAACATTTAATAGGTAATATTAAACAGGTTATCACATTTTTTTCAGTAAAAAAATGTTTATAAACGTTTTTAATTGTCGAAATATCCGTAATGTGGGACCACGTAATGTGTCCGTTTAAAGGATACTGTGGTTCATGTTTTCCCGGTACAGTTGTATCTGTTCTGGGAATAACAGAAATGCAAAAATGTACTTGCCCCATAATGTTCAACTTAGAAAGATTGAAACTGATGAGTTTAAATAAAAAAAAATCTGAGATTATGTTGGGGAAAAATAGCGTACTAAAACAACAATGTCTTACCTCAACTCAAACATGTAAACTCGTAAATCGGTCGCGCACTTGTTCAGGTCACATACACGGTTCTCAAGTTAAAAGTAAAATATGGTACGATCCACGCTCCTCTGTAATGAAACGAGTACAGCACACACACACCAACTAGGTTTTTTTATGACCTCGCGTCTCGCGCCAATGCACCAGGTGTCATTAATACAAGCTTCATGTCCCACTAATCTAAAGTCACGACATATAAAAACAAGAGCTGTCGGAGAACAGCGCACCGACTATTCGATTTTTCGGAGAATAATAAATTATATAGCTAGTATATACCGTCAGAAAACAAGGCTAAAACAATGTGGGGTTGGGGGACGGGGCTTGTGTAGAAACTCGGGCCGATATCAAATTATGTGTGAAATTGTATTATTTTTATCTGTTTTAATCCAAAATTGCTGTCATTTTAAAGAAATACGTGGTCGAAAGGCAACTCGGGGAGGGAGCTGATATCTGGCAATTTGTATTGTGGCCTCATTTCATTTTTTTTATTGATATTTCATCTGTGTATCTGAATTAAATCTAAATTGTTTTATATGTAAATGATTGCGTTCAATATTTTAATATCCAAATAATGGAAGATAAAATGAAAACAATTCCCCTCCCCCTGTCCTCCATGTGAGGGGAGCCCATAAACAATGGGAAGGGGCAGGGCGGTTACGCATCATTGATAAAACAAAACAACACAGACATATGTAAAAAAAAAAAAATGTCTTGATGGAACAACACAAAAAAAATTATTTATTTTAATAATTTGAGTTTCGAGTGGGGGAGGGGGCAAACCGGGTGGGTGGGGTTGGGGGAGGGGGTTACGTAGTTATATGTGTAAGAATTGACCAAAGCACCACAGAAATATGTAACAAATAATAATAATTTCAGTTTCGAGCGGGGTGGGGTGGGGGTGGGGGGTGGGGGAGGGTGGTTTCGTAGCTATATGTGTACGAATTGACCATAACAACACAGAAATATGTAAACAAAATTGAGTTGCGAGTGGGTTGTGGGGGAGGGGGCGGAAGGTGGGGCAACATAGCTATATGTGTAAGAATTGACCAAAACAACACAGAAATATGTAGTAGAAAAAAAGTTTCGAGTGGGTGGGGATGGGGGTGGGGGCCGCAACACGCAACATGCAACATAGCTATATATGTGTAACAAATACAAAAAAAATGAGTTTCGAGTGGGTTGGGGGGAGGGGAACATAGCTATATGTGTAAGAATTTACCAAAACAACACAGAAATATGAAGAAAAAATCGAGTTATAGTGGGGTGGGGTGGGGGAGGGGAGATGCGGGGGTGAGGGGAGAGGCGGGGATCAGGGGAGGGGGGCAACATATATGAGTAAGAAGCTATGTGTAAGAAATGACCAAAAAAACACAGAAATATGTTAAAAAATAAAAATATTTATTTGAGTGAGGGAGGAGGGGGGGGGGGGGGGGGGGGGGAGTTGTGGGGACAGGACATAGCTATGTTCAAGAATTGACCAATACAACATAGAAATATATAAAAAATAAATAAAATTAAAGAAAATCCAGTTTTGAGTGAGGGTGGGGGTGGGGGAGAGGCGGGGTGTGTGGGGCTGAGGGCAACATATACATGTATGTGTAAGAAGCTATGTAAGAATTGACCAAAACAACACAGAAATATGTATAGGAGGCGGCGGCGCAACATAGCTGTGTAAGAATTGACACAGAAATATGTAAAAAAAATAAAAAATCCAGTTTTGAGGTTTGGGAGAAGCGGAGGGTGGTGGGGTGTGGTAGGGGGCAACGTATATGTGTAAGAAGCTATGTAAAAATTGAACAAAACCCCACAGATATATGTAAAAAATAAATAAAAATAAAATAAAAATTATTCCAGTTTCGAGTGTGGGGGATGGGAGGCGTGGGGAAGGGGAGGCGGGGGGGAGGGGGCAACATGTGTAAGAATTGACAAAAACAACACAGAAATATGTAAAAAAAAGTTTCGAGTGGGGGAAGGGGATGGGGGTAGAGGCGAGGGGGGAGGGGGAGAAGGGAAGGAGGCAACATATATGTGTAAGAAGCTATGTGTAAGAAGTGACTAAAACAACACAGAAATATGTAACAAAAATAATAAAAAAATGAAGTTTCGAGTGGGGGAGGGGGGGCGAGGGGGAGAGAGGGCAATATATATGTGTAAGGATATATGTGTAAGAATTGACTAAACCAACACAGAAGTATTTTAAAACAAATAATATAAAAAATGTGTAGAGGGGAGGGGAAGGAGTGAGGGGGATAGCGTGGAGGAGTGAGCCCATGTACCAATATGGTGAAGTATGAATAAGATGCATAATGCTATAATAAATCCCAAACCAAAATTATAGATATATACATGCTTACATGCAAACCTAGATCTGCCTTTATTGCACATTTTATGGGCCATCACAATTTGGGTTCCATGGGAGCCCAGAATTTGCAGAAGACAAAATTACTTACGCAACCCTTTACAACATACAATAAGGAAACCAATCCCCAAATTTAGTTCAGCTAGGACAAAAAAGTGTAAGTTATATAGACCGGTAAACACAGCTTACAGTCAAAATTTGATGTGAAATAGACACATTTTAAGGGCTATCAGAATGTGGGTTTCATGGGAGCCCAGGGGTCATAAGCACTAAAATTATTTAAGCATCCCTTAAGATAATGCAATAAGCAAGCTTATGGCCAAATTTAATTGTGCTAGGGTAAGAAATGTAAGAGATATATACTTGTAAACACAGCTTACACGTACACCTTGATGTGGGACGCCGACGCCGACCCGACGCCGACGCCAACCCCGGGATGATTACATAAGCTCTTTTAATCTTCGAACAGTCAAGCTAAAAAATTTCAAACTTGTACCACCTTAGTGATCACCAATATTCATGCTAATTTCCAATTAAACATATTCATGAGATTTATGCGTAATGTATTTATCGGCGGTTGAGGGAAACGAATTCCATAAATACATTCCCTTGATGTGAGAAATTCTCATAGGGGGAGTTTAGAAATAATAACAGGTATATAATGGAGTATATGATTAAATAATTGATTAGTAGTATAGAAACTAGGGGTTCTGGGCCAGTTTTCCTCACGACAAACAATCAAGCACTTATCGAGTTGTCTCCTGATGTCCTTGGCACAAAGATGCAAACGCCAAATGGCGGCGGCATACTTGCTACCAGCTCCCTTGCAACTGTACAAACTGCTTAATCGCCCTCCGCTTAGATTTTTTTTATCAAAACCCCCAGTATCTATTAATTTAGTATGAATAATATCCCACCGTCTCCTTTTTTGTAAATAACTTACTACACATGATTTATTTTTAAGTTCTTTTTTAATATTTTCTATATCCTCAAATGGGACCCAACTATTGAAATCCTCATTGTAACCCTTCTATTTAATCAATGCTTGTTTCTTTTTGTTATCACGTTGTATTACTTTTTCAATCCTGAATATTTCTTGTTTTGCTTTTATCATTTCTAATTCATAAAAGCTTCCATCAATGTTTGGGTTGTTTAAATCTTTTATTTTGTATGTCACAGGATTTGTATATTCAATTTCATCAACAACAAATATTTTATCAATTTCATTAACAATCACACGACGTTGAGTGAAATTTCTTTGTATAGGCTTATGAAGTTCATCTGTTAACTTGCCAGTCCATTTCAACGCCTTTTCTCGTTTTTTTGCGCTCCAAGACCAAGTTCGTATTTTGCACTAATTACAGGCTTGACTATCAAATTCTTCACGATTTTTTCCCCAAGTGATTTAGACTTGTTTTCAAACCGGCCAGCATGCTTTTATCGCACATTGATTTATTACTAGGATTTTCGCCATAACAATAATCATGCTCTTTCCAAACAGCATCTAACTCATTTGCCGGTTCTCCGCTATCAAGTGGGTTACCCGGACCGCAATATTTATAACCAGGAATTGTTAACCCCTATTTAGGCAATAAAGGAAGTAACACTTTGTGAATATCAATATTTCCACCTTGTGTACTTTTAACAAACTGTTTTTTGGTAATACCACAAGACGCACATGTTGCTTTTAACATTCTTCTACCATTTTTTGCTAAAACATACTGAGGATTATTATTTTTAGTAACCATTTTTTCTTTTATACAATAACTCATATATAAATAAGATTAGACTAAACTTCGTTTAGCCTACAATTCGTTTACAAAATATGATTTTATGATGTTTTCATTTTCTACTGGTTTGTAAGGTTTTAATAATTTGTAAAGAATATCATACATACTATTTCCTTCTTGTAAGATTTTAATAAAGAATAAACTTAAATATCCAAACAACACACTAGTTTTGTCTTGTTACTGGATAGTGTTGTATTTTATATCAGGCATGTGCGCTAAAACTTCTTTTGGTGGACTTAGCCCAAACGGATCAAAATAATACTCATTACAGTAGCAAGTCCAGTGTGTACCAGGTCCAGTATCAGTGATCATCAAGATTAATAATACCGCGTTCTTGTTTATTTTGTTTTGTCGGTAATTTGTTCTTGCTAAAAACTCTCCTGAATTTCTGTATACCTAACTGCTTAACCCACTTTATTATGTCTAAGTTAGAGATAGAGTTCTAAAGCTATCAAACAAAAGGAAACTTTACTATGGCAATCCCGTATATTTTCCGATAACGATTTTTGCTTATTTCGTAAAATTCAAACCTCGATTGAACCAGCAATCGTTTGGAAATTAGCTAAATCTCACTCTGATCTTTACCGTGCTCATGCTATTGCTAAAGTTTGGGCTCATACACCTCAGAAGACAGAGAGTAGATGCCCTGTTTGTACTCTTCTGTGTAACGATACCTTGTATCACGCGCTAACTGCCTGCGAATTGTTCAGTGCCATAAAGCTGAACTTTCTCAAAGAAGTTCAAAATAGTTGTGGGCTTGAAACTAGAAATGAATTAGAGTCTTGCGACTATGAATCATTCCTGGTGAAAGTTATTAGTGGCCGATGTGTGTCCTTGCTAAACAGAAGCTGTCCAAACATGGACATATTCACAAAAGTGGCATTTAATTATGTCACCAATTGTGTCTCAGTCATAATGCTAGCTTAAGAAAAAGAAAAGAAACGTATGTGTTAATCTGTGGGTGTTTTTTTTGTTGTTTTGTTTTGTTGTTTTTTTGTTGTTTTTTTGTTGTTTTTTATTAGCAAATGAGCGTTACTAGCATTACGTCTGTATATGGATATGTATGCGTAAAAATCACCATTGATTTGTTTTGTCACTGACATGTATTATAATATGTTTTCAATTTTCACTATGTTATTTATGTATATTTTATGTAATATGTGATTGTTTTCAAAATCTCCTGTAAGGAGGAAATAAAGATAATGAATGAATGAATGATAGAATTTGATATGTTTGGTGTTACAGTTCCAAATTTAGTTTCTCTAATAACTGCATCTTTTTCAAACCCGATTAAGGTGAAAGTTTGATTCTCTTGAATCAAGTACGAAATTATTATTAATGGTAACTAAACATTTGAAACTTGATAAATAAAACTCAATTTGTATTGGGACAGGTGAGTCAGAGGGGAAATCACCGTTTACAGCCAATGTTTCTTTTATGTAATTATCAATATCAGCATAACTGTAATTTCCATTTGTAAAACTAATAGTTTTCCAATCTGTTCCATTGTGATACCTTATCACTTTGTTATTAAAGTCTTCACTAATATTATACCATGAGTAAGTCATAGAATTAATCTTATCGAGTCCAATGTCATACTGTTTGTTCTTGCCTAATACTAATGGTCTGTCAAACACAGTTGTAAAATTACTCGGTGTATTTGAGCTATTAATTATTGAAGCTTTTTCTGATGATAATACATTTTTTTGTTCCATATAATATAAATAGATACAATTAATCACCTAAATAAAACAATTTTAAACTTGATTTTTTAAAATTGCAAACTTGAGTAGTATTTTCCTTTATGATTGATCCGAAATATAATGGTCTTCCTTCTGTGATAAGTAGTTCAAATGATTCTTTTAGTGTTCGTTTGTCATTTTCTATTGCTGGATAGAAGAACCTTTGCTGTTCCAAATTACCAAGAAAAAAATGTATTACGTCTCCTCCTGTAAAAGTAAAGTCTATTTCAAATATATAACATCCAGATTTATTAATGAAAGGCCCTGCAATAACATCCAAATGAAAATATTCTTCAGTATTTATAAATGGATTTGCTACAAGAGTAATTGCTCCGAGAAAACCATTACGTTTGGTTCTTTCAAGTGGTTTTCGTGTCGGATACGATACATAATTACGGCCATCAAACATGATGCTTATTCCGTCTATAGTTGCTTCAAAGTTCGACTTGCATAGTTTACTTTTACTTTCAACTCATCAATTATACCAAGAATTGCTGTGTGCCGACTATCAGACTTTTGATTATGCTCTTTAAGAGAAGCTCTTTCGTCATCAAAAGCTTCGCTTCTTTCATTCTGGGCAGTTTTCAATTGCTTTGAGACATCATCAATAGCAGTCTGAAGTTTATTAGTGTCAACCAGTTTGTTCAGAGCAGTCTCCAGCGTCTTGCTGCCAACCATTTGCTTTTTGATGTCTTCAAATAATTTGTTGATATCGGCAACGTAAGTGTTTATCTGTTAATATAATATTTTAATTTGAGTTATTTCGGTAGCAAAAGCAGTTCTCATTTGTTTTGAAGCATCAGCAATGGCAGTTTCTAGTTCATTATTGTCAACCATTTGTTTATTGATTTCTTTAATTCGCTCATTAATACTATTAACACCAACTTGTATTTGTTCACCTAACTTTTTACAGAGATCACTCTCTTCCAATCCATCTTCTTTCTTTTCTAGCTCTTTTAAAGCATCACCCAAAAGTTTTATTTCATCTTTTAAACCGTTTTGATTTTTTTTCATTTTCTCACGGTGTGCTTGTTACTTTGTTTGTATTGACTTAGTTTATCATCAACACCTGTTGTCAATTTTTTCATCATATCTGGAATTTTATCAATATTAAAATCACGTATGGCCTTTGTTCTTCTTCTTATAGTAAATTGTTTTGTTGCTGCATCATCTTTTTTATCTGGATTGCCAAAATTGGTAATTTTATTATTATCCATGTTAAGATCACTTTTTAAAAAAATTCCCGTTTTTTACCCTTGTGAAAATAATTAACCAGATGGTTTTGTTTTACATACTCAGACAGAACAATACCAACATTTTTAATATTAACACTGCCAGTAGTAACTTCCTCGCCAAGATCATTAAAAAGTCCAATTATATATAATATGATTAGATTAAATTTCACCAGTGAAGTTTCTTTTGACCAACTTCCTCGGACGATCAAGATACAAAAAGTCGTATTGCTTGTCAGTTGCTTTTTTATACTGATCTTTGCTAACACCTTGTTCGTTAGAAAGCATACCCAGCTCACGATTAACTGGAGTCGCAAAGAAGATGTAATGAGAACAGTTCAAACGAATGTCTCTGGGAGTGTTGTAATAAGATTGACTGGATGAAATAATTAATAATATCGTTTTGATTGCGCTCACAAACATAATCATCAAAAATGACTATCTTCTGATTATCTGAATCTAAAGTATCCACAGGGATAACTTAATCATTTGAACATTCTAATATGTCTTCAACCGGAAATCTATTCTTTTTTGCTATCTTTTCAAGATTTTGTGATAAGACCTGATACTTCGACTGCTCTAAGTTTTTAGCAAACAAGTAAATCTTGTCATAGTAACCTAAAGGTTTTAATAGCATGTGAACTAATGTGTTTGTTTTGCCAGAACCGGAATTATCGCATATAAGCTTTCTAAAACAACAGTCTAAATTTCCATATCTGTTTGAAATTACCGTTTTCTGTCTTCATGTCATAGTTTGGAATTTCCATTATAATAATACTTGGATAATATTAATATTATCTAACTTTACTATACATGTCTAAAAACTTAATATAATCTAACGTATTTTAACTTATCTTAATTTATCTTATTTTAATATAACCTTATATTATATATGTCTTTGTTAAAATGGAAAGAATTAGCAAATAAAAAGCGAAAAGCGAGTGAGCTTGTTAAATAATACGAGAATAGAGTTATCCGAAAAATAATAGAAAAAGAAGCTAGCCGTGATTTATACAAGAAGTATTTAAACCTGTAACTAGCGAAATAACAGAGCAAACAAGGCGGCTAGCTGAACATTTGATTACCCTTCCAGAAATACGCCAACAGTTGGCTATTCTTCCTGGGGCAGTACGCCCACAATTATTTGCCCCGCCTGAGCGTGGAGCTATAGCACCACCAACGCCACCACCAACGCTACCACCGCCAACGATACCACCACTCGTTTTTTAAAAAACGGCTATCACGCAAACCGTAGTCCGTAAAGACCGAGCACCGACGGTTGATTTTGGGGAGGAACTAAAGCGGACAATAAAGTCTTGACCAAAATTAAGAAAAACTCCAGAAAGAGTGCTTAGGCCAAAACCTGACGAACCCATTGATGAAGTATTTGAGAAAATCAAACAAAAACATCCTTCAATTGATCCCGAGGAAGAACAAATAGAAGAAATAGAAGAAGAATGGGAAAAAGAAGAACTTGTCACGAGGCCTAAGGAACCCAAACCAGTGTATGATGTTAACTTGAATGCTGGCATGGATACAGAAGTACTTGATAAGTATGATTTGCGAATAACAACTGAAATACCAGGTATTACTGATGGGAGTGCTGATAAATATATGAAAAAGGCTAAAGAGTTACACAAGGAAATGTCTTCCAGTATAAGAGGTCTAAACACAAATATGACTCAAAGAGAGGTTCGAGAAGGCGAAAACCGATGCGACTAAACATGAAATTTCAAAATTAATGACTAACACCGAGCTTCGAGATATTTTAGCTCAATATGAAAAAGAACATAATTGGCTGACTGCCCATTAGAATGTTCTGAATTTTTACATAGAAAAGTTGTCTGAACGAATTCGAACAGCTAGTGAAACTATACAAAAGACGATTAAAGGGATGCAACAAAATAAAAATTCCTATAAAATAAGCAAACATGGTCATTACGGTATGTTACACATTGATTTACCTAAGCGTGTTGGTCATCACAAACTTATTGCCCGACAAGGTGAAGCAGTTGTGCTAGACTTAAAAGTAGATGTTAATTTTTTCTAGACTTGATAACAAAGCGTTACAATAATAAAAAAAACGCATTCAAAGCTGTCTCAGAATGCTTTTAAGCAACTAACAGAATTATTTGGTTTACCAATTCACAAAGGTTCTTCAAAGTTTAAGAAGATTTTAGGAGGTTGTGCTGATGTTGAATATTACAACAGTCCTGATGATTTGGTTAATGATCTGGAGTTAGTATGCGGAAGTATCAAATCAAAAATAATAGTCCACAGCTAATAAATAAAGGTATTTGCATAATCGATGAATTATTAAAAATAGGTGAAATATCACCCAAAGAACTTGAGCAACTATTTTCTGATTTTTTTTAATAATTATTGTCTAACTGTAATTATACATGAAAACTAAAGAAGAATTAATTGATCACTTGACACGACTTGTGGCTGCATACAGGCGCAGGTATTATAAAGAAATATAAAAAGATCGGACAGGGAAAGTAGCATTGAAGGAGGACAGTCAACCACAAAACACAGAAACAAACATGCAAACAGACAATCAAGAAGGCGAAGTAATAATAAAAGTAAACAACATCATAAACATAAAATGGTTGAGAATAGGGCTACCGCCTTGAAACGGTCAGTTTTTTCGACCCTCTATTTTATCCAAAACCTTTGTAATTTTGTAAAATAAATCTTCAAATCTTTGTCTATTTGTAGAAGACAAATCATATTCTACCAACTATTTTTTCAAATGGTACTTTCTATGGTAAATAGTTTTCTTTCGGTTGTAGCTATAACCTGCAATAAGATTGTAACCGTTGTGAACTCCACAATTAAGGCAAATACGCTCGGTATCGCGAACATCATAAGTACCATTACAATTAATACATGCATTAGTGCATTTGTAGCAAAGCTTGGTTCCAACACAATATTTACAAAGCTTCTTTTTATTATTCATGTAAAATAAGATGCAATCTAAACCTACTCCAGGGGAACAATAATATCCAAAACTCTTTCACAATATTCGCAATTCATTATATTATAATATATAGCATTATATTTTAAACTTAAATAAATGTAAGTTTCAAAATATTATCTCATGTAATTTTATATATGGAACGTGTAGAAAAGAAAATCAGAAACTTTAAGGAAAATCAAATGATGTCTGCTCGAATAGTTGATTTTGAAAATACAACTAAACTTGAAAAAGAGTTAATAGTTTTTACAAACTTTCAAGATCTGACTGAAATAATTATAACCAAGGCACAACAACTAAAATTACCATGGAAAATAAAAAACACACAGATATAATGCTTTCTGTCATGCCGTTTCTTAGGATACTCGACATAACACTCAACAATGTAATTTGATTTTCCTTTTTCAAACTTATCAACCCACTTGAAGTTACCAGTAGGCAACGGTTTGAAGAGTTTAAAAAAAACAGATGAAGGAGGAAGCTATTAAATTGAGTGACAGTGACTGAATAATAAAGCTATTCACTTACCGGGCGACAAAAGAAATTAATATTTTTCAAAAAGACCAAGCAGACGCAGTAGACAAAAAGGTGGAGTATTTTAAGAAAATTAAGGGAAAAAAAGATCATATGAGCGATATTGATATTGAATGCTATGAAAACTTGAAATTAAATAATAAAATATAATCTATAGTATATGGGAAGTTATGCAGAAGAACAAAGTAAACACTTTGATGAAGAAAAAATATACTAAGAAATAATCTCATGTAATGTTATATAATGGTTTGAAAAGTTGTGGAAATTGTAAAATCACCAAAACAATATAGCAAAGTTATGGAAATTGAAAAAACACCAAAACAATATAGCAAAGTTGTTCGAGTTAATATTATATTTGAAGAAGACCCAGTTAGGCAACTTTAGATAACAAAACCATTTGTTTAGATATTCTTGAAAAGGAATCGGTCTTAAAATGAATGTTACTTTAAAAGTTTTTTTTAATAAAGTAGCACATGATAAAAAAAGGTAAGATAACCACTTATAAAACTAACTGAAGCATCTCTTGAAATTCTGGAGAAAATTAGCAATTGGCTTTCTGAAGGAAGTGGTTGGAGAATTACATCAGTTGATGCGCACTACATAAATCGAGTAAAGTATAAGCATTTGCGAGGTAGCTCGTATTTAGAGTTGCCAAAAGAACTTGCTTATCCCTTAAAAAGGATTGATCAATATAAAAAATTAAAAAGATAAAGAATGCTTTAGATGGTGTCATTTGGCTTATAAATTCCCTGCCAACAATATATCTCAAAGAATAACAAAGTAAAAAATCATATTGGTGATCTTGATTACAAGAGAATAAAATTTCCTGTTACAATACAACAAATCCCAAAAATCGAAAAACAAAACATTTGTTTTAAATGTACACATGGCAATCTTGATTTTTTAAAAACTAGCGGCGTCCCGTTAGTTTTTCTACATAAATTGCATTTGTTAAATCATTAATGTTAATTTTAAGAATTGTATTAAGCCATTTATGTTTACATATTATTAATTTTTGATATTATTGCACCAGTACTATATTAAAACGTATAGTATAATAAGACGAAATAGTGAATACTTAAAATTTGATTTATTTAAATATAACCAGGGTAAAAGTTAAAATGATACTGGATATATAAATCGAGAAACCCATTTTAAATACTTCACGATTGCCGTGTGTCCCTTTAACATATTTGGATATGAAGATAATCAAGTATACCCTTTGTACATATTAAAAAACAAAGCAAAAGAATCGTGTAATATGCTTTTGATCACAAAAAAAAAATAAAAAAGCATTATGTATAGATAAAAATCTTTAACAGTTTGATGTATAATCAAACAGCATACAAGGGGAAAAAACGGTTTTGTAAAACATGCTTGCAGCGCTTTACATTAGAAAGGGTGTTAAAAAGCATGAGCCTGATTGTCTTTCACTTAACGGAAAACAAGCAATAAAAATGCCAAACAAAGATGAAAAGGTTTATTTTAAAATCTACGACAGGCAGCTGATGGTTACCTTTGTTATATATGCTGATTTTGAAGCAGTAACCGAAAGTATTTCTTCAGCATCGAACAATCCTAAAAAAATATATACAGAAGCATATCAAAAGCATACTGATTGCAGTTATGGGTATAAGGTTGTTTGTTGTTATGATGATCAAAATTCAAAACCAGTTGTAACGTACAGAGGACCAAATGCTGTTTATAAGTTTTTAGAAAAACTGATAGAAAAAGAAAAGTGCTGCAAGAAAACTATGAATGTACATTTTAAGAAAGATTTGGTGATGTCGTCGGAAGAAGAAGCTAAATTCCAAGAATCTAAATCATGCCATATTTGCGATAATGGGTTTGTAATAACTCTCTAAAAAGGTGACGCGGGTCGTACAGTAGATATAAAAACTCGCTTAGAAAAGTTAGAGATCATTGTCATATAACTGGAAAGTATAGAGGAAGCGCTCACGATATATGTAATATTAATTTCAGGCTGACTAAAAAAATACCTGTTGTGTTACATAACTTGAGAGGATATGATTCTCACTTTATAATGCAGCACATCGGAAAGTTTAAAAAAGAAATAAATGTTATACCGAATAACATGGAAAAATACATGGCTTTTATGTTAGGGAAAAGGTTAGTGTTTATTGACAGTTTCCAGTTTATGTCTCAATCGCTTGATAATTTAGTATAAAATATCCCTTCGTTTCAGTATACCTCGCAAGAATACTCTGGCAACAAGCTAGAATTAATAAAAAGGAAAGGCGTTTATCCTTATGATTACATGAACAGTTTTGAACGTTTTAAGGAAATTAAATTACCTAGCAAAAAATAACTTTTATTCTCAATTAAATGATGAGCACATTTCAGAGGCAGATCATGATCATGCTAAAAAAATATGGAAAACATTTAAGATTAAAAATATGGGAGAATATCATGATCTGTATCTTAAGACTGATGTGCTGTTGCTGACAGATGTTTTTGAAAACATTAGAAAAATGTGCATTGAGTATTACAAATTAGATCCTTGACATTACTTCAGTAGTCCTGGTCTGGCCTGGGTTGCATGCCTTAAGATGACTGGCATTCAACTTGATTTAATAACTGATATTGATCAATATTTGTTTGTGGAAAAAGGATTAAGAGGTGGCACAAGTTATATTGCAAACAGATATTCACAGGCTAACAATACATATATGGAAAACTATGACAAGAAAAAGAAAGAAAGTACATAATATATCTTGATGCTAATAACTTGTATCGGTGGGCCATGTGCCTACCGTTGCCTACTGGTAACTTCAAGTGGGTTGATAAGTTTGAAAAAGGAAAATCAAATTACATTGTTGAGTGTTATGTCGAGTATCCTAAGAAACGGCATGACTTGCATAATGACTATCCTCTTGCCCCAGAAAGTTTAAATATAAAAGATGAGTGGTTGTCAGATTATTGTAAAAGTTTAATTTAGGATCTAGTAAAGTTAACAAACTTGTTACAACGCTAAACAATAAAGAAAAGTATGCTGTGCATTACATAAACTTAAAACTGTATAAGAAGCTTGGATTGAAGGTAACACAAATCACCGAATACTACAGTTTGATGAATCAAAGTGGTTAAAGACACTTTAATACTGCCAAGAGAACAGCTGTTGAAAAGGATTTCTTCAAACTGATGAACAATTCAGGTTTTGGTAAAACTATGGAAAATTTGAGAAAGAGAATTTATATTAAATTAACTCACGACGAGGAGGTCCTTTTAAAATATGCCAGCAAAACCTTCATGTATTTCTTGTAAAATATTTAATGAAAATTTATTGCTATAAAGAGAATGAAAGAAAGACTAGTTTTAAATCGTCCTTGTAATGTTGGCATGTGTAATTTAGACTTGTCAAAATATTTGATGTATGATGGAAAAAAAAAATAGAACAATGCAATGTGTATGTATGTACATAATTATATACATATTGAAATATCATGAAGAACGTTAAAGCATATAGATGTGCAAAAGATGATGTAGTATTTACTTTAAGTGAGATTTACAGTACATTTTCATGACGATTAACTATGTTAAAGAGATACTTGCTAATGTGAATTAAAGGAACATTGAATAATTTTATTTGGACTTAATTAAAAAATTGGATATTAATGAAAATCTGGATTTGTGTATACTGTAAGTGAATATTTGATGTAAATAAATGTGTTAATTATAATTTGTGTTACTGGTTTTTCTTCCTTTTTTGTTACATTTTACTCGTAACAATTAGCACAGCCAGTAGAGTTACATATCCCCTCTGCAATTATAATGTTAATATTCGTTCGTCCGTTCGTTCGTACGTTCCCTCTCCCTCACTCTTTCCTTACTTCTTTCAACACTCCTCAAAAAATGTATACATATTGTATATGACGAAAAGTACGCAAATATTCTACACAATTATTATTTAATATATTCGATGGTTCATGTCTATAAACAAACTAAAATGCACTTGGTTCGACATTATCGAGTGCTATATCTCTGTTTTGTTTTATAGATATAGACAATCTTTATTAATACAAAAGACCAAATGGCCTATCAGTATAAAATACAAAATACACTTCATATTTATAAGTAAACAGTCAATGGTTTGCAGTCATCAATTTTAACAGTATTACTAGTGTGTAGTATATTCATTTTTGTACAACTGTAAATACATGTTTGTTATTTTCATACATATAACAGGCCTGCCAAGACCTTTTAACACAAAATCCTGAGATCTTAAAAAATTAAAATTTAAAACTCGCAAAGAGCATTTTTAAATGGAAATTTGAAGCACTCGACTTGATTTCGCACTTATTGTTTTAAAGCAAAAATTTAAGTTATTTATGCAATTAATACAAGTTGAATTTGGAGCACGCGACTTGATTTTCGCACATATTTTGTTAAAGCACAATTTAAATTATTTATGCAATTAATACAAGTTGATGCATTGTTTGATAGTTATGTAGAAAATAATAGATTAGCATAGTAATTCAATTAGAATGACTTGGTTTAATTTCTACCACAACTGTTGTTTTGTTAATGAAAGTGCACTTACTTTTCTACACAGATGCGTGATAAATTAAAAAACAAAGTCTTCATAACTCTTATATACAAATTATAATAATCGTACACAGCAGCAGTTGTTATATTGGTACCACACAAAATGAGTTGCTAGTTCCTCACACTTGCTATTTCAGCTAGGTTGAACAGTTAATAAAGCCACAGATATATTGCTGCTATTGCAAATGATGTTATGTCACTGAAGGAAATTAAGGAACTAATTATGTCCTTACGTGTTAATTGTATATTCAGATGACCCCACTGATTCGACATTTGTTATTACACCTCTGACTAGGGAGCGTAACAGGACCAATTCAGGACATATCTGATAAACTGGGCAAATATAGCTGTTAAATAATGAAGATTTTGTTTTGGTTAAAAATCCGGAGATTGTACAATTAAATCCGGAGATCCGGAGAACGACTGAAAAATCCGGAGAATCCGGATTTGGCAGACCTGCAAATAATCGTTATAACCTTATATTTTCTTATTATCTTAACGTAAGGCTAACATCAAAGTAGAAACATATATGACTTTTCGCATCAGACAGATATGTCATTTGACATTATATGATAAATAAGCAACTAAGACGAGAAAGTCTCCTATGTTATATAGTAAGATTCTTTTCTTTTTTGAAAGCTTTTAAAAAATAAAAATAGCGTGATTTCTAACAATTTTAACATTTTTTGATTGCAACAATTCTATAAATTTGGGTATATTTGGTCTTTTCCAATAAAACCTTTTAATATACACCTCTCTAAAATGACGATAAAGTGAAATTCGTCCTCTAAAGAATTACAAAGTTTACATTTTCTTTCTGAAAGTGGTATGTTTTGCAGGTTTGTGCCACCTTCCATGCAGTCTCTATTTCAAGTCTGTAAGATGACACTCTAAGTCTAGTTAATGCTTATCTAAATTTGTTGGTAGTAACGTTATCTAAGTAGGGTTTAAAACTGAATACAGAGAATAAAATGTAACAATTCACTCTAGTTGAATTTGATAAGTTTTCGTTTCATTTGTGCACAAAAGTATTATTTAATCTCTGATTAAATAGAGAAAGAAAACTATTTACATTTCCCACCCCTTGAAAAAAACATACATCATAAAATCCTAATCTTTCAAGAACATTTTTCACAGATCTAACCCAAGAAATCTTATTTGGATATTATCTAAGTCTGTTAACAGTGTATTATATGCAACTTTAATATATTGTAACTCATTGCATTTCAAAAGTTTAAACCAATAACGAATAATAGTTTTCATTCTATATTGTTGTAATGTAGTTCTTCCTAACACTCCATAAATAAAATCGTTTTTAGTTTGAATTTTTACTCCTAATAAATGTTTACAAAATTGTGAATGAACTCGTTCGAATACTTTAGCCTCTGAAAAAAAACCACTTCAGCCCCATAGTTCAAAATAGGTAAAATGAGTTTATCAAATAAATTTAACATATCATCACAGATATATCATGAAATTTATACTAATTTATTATTTAAATATATTTACTACATGTGCATGATGTATGTAATAAACAAGTAATAGATAGAGTATGGTCTTATCGAGTTGGTTGATTTATATATCGAGGTTTTTAAATCAACCAACGTCATGCTACCATACTCTATTTGTTTTTGTAGCATGTTTTCATCTGTCGTCAATTTGAAAGCCAGAATATCTTTTTTTTTAAGTTTTACTATTCGTAGAATAAGAAGAGCTGTTGTAGATCTACTCAACGTCTGCATCGACGTTGGTTTTCAGTTGTAGTAACTAAATAAAATAGTCCAATTATTTCAGCAACCACTGGTCAAGGAAACTTGAAATATGTCATTAGTACCATCAATGACACTGGTCGACACATGTTCCATAACTCTGTATTAGCATGACCCTTTTCTTACTTTGAATTTCTGGTTTAAATGTTCTTTTTTGACAAGTCCGTATATTTTAACAACTGAAAGTCGTACATCAACAAAACTTCAGTAAAGCTTGGAATACCAAGGGCACTAGTAGACACAATCATGTTCATATTAACGTAGTGCATTTAAGCAAAAGTTTTGTTACTTTTTCAACTTCAAAATTTTGGTTAAAGTTTTTAGGCCTGTCCTTGTATGTCAATAGGTGATTGTTACTTATTAATACAACTTCAGTAAAGCATGGTTGCTAGAAGACACATGTTCCATAACTCTGTATTGCATTTTAGCAAAATTATGGCCCTTTTTCTGGATAAATATTATCTGTATTTTATTTTAGAAAAGGTGTAGCCCCTTTTTGACTTAGAATTTCTTTTCTTTTATTTGTTGCAATCCATTTATTCCAATACCCACTAGCCATATATCTCCGTCAAAGGAGCTTGACAAGTGTCACTCAGAGTCATCAAGTACACCTACAGACACATGTTTCATTACTTTTTATTTCATTTGAGCCAGCTGATGTTTTTGTTTTAGCTTAGAGTTTCAGTTAACGTTTTTTAAGCAGCTTCATATATTTCAATAAAACTCACTGCATGCATAAAATGACAATGGCAAGCCTGTAAATATCATTAGCCCCATACACCCCACACACACGCCATTCCTACACCACCATCACCACAGATAAATAGACAAATATTTGTTATATTCGTTTGGTTTCTCTTCAGTTAGATTCTCTGCATCCTGTTCTCTTCCCCCCAACCCCACCCCACCACCACCACCACCACCATCCTCCCTCATATTCATTCTGGGGTATTGAAGGTCTTGCTTCGATATTTGGTATATGTTTATTGACCAATAGTGTTGTTCCGATTAATCGATTTGGTCGATCATCAATCAGTTATGCCTTTGATCTGATTATTCGATTAAAAATGTTCATGATCGACTTTACTCAGTTGATGAAAATTATGGCTTATTTCATTCTCTTGTACTAAAGTATACAAGAAATAAAATGAGTTACAATTGTGCAACAAGTAATCACATATTTATAGCGGTTATCACAACTTATTTTTTAAAATATTTTAAAATAAAGAGTGGTGAAGACAGAGTTACCGACTTGGAATGTTCATTAGGCAATACGGTCTACTGGTTAACTTAAAGGGAACATGGCAATCGTGATTTTTCAAAAACTCACGGCGTCTCGTTAATTTTTCTACATAATTTGCATTTGTTCAATCATTAATATTAATTATAGGAGTCATATACAGAACATGTTATTTGCATATTATTAACTGTTGACAATATTGCAACAATAATATATTTAAACCTATGATAGAATAAGAAGACAAAATGAAAATTCAACATTGTATTTAATTATGTGCAAGGAGGTTTAAAGACAAAATGATACTGGATAAATAAATCGAGACGCTAATTTCAAAGTTTGATAACACGTCAAGATTGCCGTGTGTCCCTTTAAATATATTTTACATGTACACAACTTCGCTATTATCCAAACCTTCATCGCCCAGATTGACAAGACAGGTTAGGTTAAATAACTACAACCCATAGAAAGGAAATCTCTGACAACAAGTCAACATCCAGATAAATTAGAAAACTATACACTCACATGTTGTTGTAAAGATATATAAACATGTAACTAGATACACCGATGATGTATCCAGAATTGTACTGAACAATTACAGCAGATGCAGCCAAAATGAAAAACATTCTAGGGTACCACCAAAAAACAGGAACGACGTAAGTTCATGGACCTACCTCCCTTTTCAGGGTTTCAGAAGGTGCAATCATAGAATCCACGATATAGACTGGTCATTGCTAAAGAGACACTGGACGCTCTACTGTCTAAAATGGCTCTTATATCTGGGGTTGTCGTCATAACATTCCTATCAGTACTTCTTTTAAACTAGAAGGCCATGGTCCTATTATACGGTCTAGGTTTTTTATTTGAACAACACCAATGTCAATCCCAAAAGATAATAAATTAATGTCATTAACAGTGGAGGATGCATGTCATAGCGGAGACCGAAGGTGACCTATATTTCGTTGAAAGTAGGTCACAGTCATCCGAACTTTTGAACAAGATGTTATATGCATAAAAGGAACATTCTGGTGAAGTTTGGTGAAAATCCTGCGAGAAAAAAGCAAGATACGCATGTCGTAGCTTAGACCGGACGTGACCGATATATCGTAAATGTAGGTCACAGCAAACGCAAATTTGCACATGACGTCAGATGCATATAATTCAAATGCAGGTGAAGTTTGATGAAAATCCTGGATGCATGTCATAGCGGAGACCGGACATGACTTATATCTTTTTGAAAGTAGGTCACAGTCACCCGAACTTTCGCACATGATGTAAGATGCATATGAGGAATATTCTGGTGTAGATTGGTGAACATCCTGCAAGAAAAAAGCAAGATAAACATGTTTTAGCGGAGACCGGACGTGACCTATATTTTGTCAAAAGTGGATAACAGCATCCCAAAATTGTGCACGTGAAATTGGATCAATGTAATGAAGATTTTGGTGGAGTTTGGTGAAAATCCTGCATGTGCGAAGAAGATATTACGAAATGAAAACGGACGCACGGACGAACATACTGTCACACATACACCTGGACGACATTTTGATCGCTAGGTCGAGATCCGTCAACGGGTTCAACATAAATTACAATACCTAACTCTAAACAAAAGTTACTGAGCAGAAACAATTTTTTTCTATTTTCAGTAACAGCGGTCTTGATTCTGAACCCAGTGGCCCCAATTGCAATCCCAATCTTTCTTTCTATATAAGTCATATAAGCTACAAACCCAAAAAGTTTCGAAACAGTACCTCACTCCTAACAAAGGTTATTGAGCCGAAACTATTTTTCTGTTTCAGTAAAAGCGACCTTGATTCCATGCCACAAATGCAATACCAACCTTTCTTTCCATATAAGCTACCCACCCGGCAAGTTTCGTCACAATACATCATTCCAAACAAAAGTGTTTAAGCGGAAACCATTTTTCTAGTTTTAGTAACAGCGACCTTGACCTTAAACCCAGTGACCCGAATTGCAATCCCAACCTTTTATTTCACAGAAGCTACATACCCATCAAGTTTCGTCACAATACTCCTCTCCAAACAAAAGTTATTGAGCGGAAACCATTTTTACTAACATCGACCTTGACCTTGACCCAAATAGTCGCACATGCAATATCACCCTTCCTTTCCATATCGGCTACCTACCCTGCAAGTTTCATTGCAATACCTCATTCCTAATAAAGGTTACTGAGCGGAAATCATGAGTTTGACCCAAGTTTCAAATACAGCATATTGCATATTTAAAAAATCAAGGGCCATAACTCTGGACATACTTTGTAAAACCTGGCTGTTTTTTTAACTTATCTGAGCTTTCATTAATATCAACAATCTGATTAAGTTTGAAAAATATCGGATGAAAAATGAAGTCCCTGTCGTGTTAACGAGGCCAAATATAGCATTTCAGAAAAGCAAGGGCCATAACTCCGGGCAACTTGTCTGCTCTGGCTGTTTTTCGAACTCGCCCGAGCTTTCATTGATATCTTTGAGTTTGGTATAGATCGGCCTAAAAATGAAGGCCCTATCGTGTTAACGAAGCAAAATATAGCAGTTTTAAATAAATCAAGGGCCATAACTCCAGTGAAAATCTTTCGATTGGCTGGTTTTCGAAATCATCCGAGCTTTCATCAATATAAACAATCTCGAAAAGTTAACGATGCAAAATTTAACGGACGAACGCCAGTATAGCTAACAAGTGTAGCGTGGTGACTGACTTTACAGGTTTAAATCACTAAACGTGAAGTGCGTTGTAATACTGAAGGGTCAAACTATTTTCTGACGAATTTCCTGATTAAGTTTGTAAAGTGATTATGAAACCCGTCCGACCACTTTAACACTTCCGAAGATTATAGTTCCCATCGCCATAAAATATAGGGGGTGTTATTCATAATCTCAGAAATGTTCATACATTGTACTCTTCCAGTAGGATTTAAATAAACAAAATGTAAAGACATTATTCTAACCACATACATGTTGTTTATGATGGTACATGTATTGTAATTAACCCCTAGGTTTTAAAGACATTGTTAGCATCTTAATTGTGTATACCTTTAAAATCTAGTGATTTGCATGCATATGTAGTCTTTATCGAAGACGTTTTTTTTTCATCCATAATCATACTAAAATCAAAGAGTTTCACAACTTACAATACTAAATTATCCCATGGTCTTACCTCCAAATTGGATACAACTACGCCGAAGAATATGCCAAACATAAAAATGATTACCCCGCCGAGGACTGGATAGGGTATGGTGATAAATATTGCGGAAACGTTGCCAAATATTCCAAATAAAACGTATATGTACAAACGAACACACGGCGGCTGGCAACCTGTGAGTTAAACAAATAATCATAATGAAAGAACATTTTTGTGTATATGTTATGGACTATTGTCAAAAATCGGAATTCTGTATCGTTTTGGAATAATACTCTAATGAAACAGCCAGATACGCCCAATGTTACACATATCGTTGAAATTAACCACTGCTTTTATTTGAATGTGTATATGTAAAGTACGAGAAATTAGGATTAAATTGTAGAACATTATCTGCATCGTTTTAATGTACATGTACTACACAGGTTTATATAAAAAGAAAAGTTAAAAAGATACAAAATATTTCGGTTTATATAAGTAAATAAATATATTGATCATCACTTTAGATGCTTGACATGTTAATTCAATGCATACTTTCTTAGATATATTGACTTAAAACCTTTCGGGAGAGGAGATCCCCGCTCTGACCGTACACAGCCAGATGAAATATCAAAATCGTAAAAAGGGCTGGTAAGGTCAGAGAAAGCTCGGATTAAAAACATGCTAATTTACATACATGAACAAGACATACCAAATACGTAAAACGGTCGAACAAACTAATTTACGTAAGACGGGTAAAACAAGAAATGCCAATTTACTTGAGCCGTTAAAAACTATACAAATTGGCGTGAGTGGAGTAAACCAAGAGATACCAAATTACATAAGATGGATAAAACATGCACTATCAACATACTTGAGACGCGTAAACCAATCAAAACCAATACACGTGAGTTTTTGGGTAAAGCAAGAAGTATCAAGGTGAACATACATATATAATAAAACGAAACAACATAGTTAAGTCGGATTGCCAAAAGATGACAACATATGTGAGTAAAGAAATACCAATGTACGCGAGTTTGGTAAACCAAGCAGTACCAACATATATGAACGCGTAAACAAAGCAAAACCAATAAAAGTAATTGGGTTAAGCAAGAAGTACCAACGTGTGTCGGGTAATAAAACCAAGCAACATACATGAGTATGATTACCACACGATGCCAACATACGTAAGTCGTATAAACCAAACAATCAGCATACGTAAGTCGTCTGACCAAAGCAATACCGACATACGTGAGTCATATAAACCGAACAATCAACATACGTGAGTGGTATAAACAAAGCAATACCGACATCCGTGAGTCGTACATGTCGTATAAACCGAACAATCAACATAAGCGAGTCGTATAAACAAAGCAATACCTACACACGTAAGTCGTATAAACCAAACAATCAACATGCGTGAGTCGTATAAACAAAGTAATACCGACATACGTGAGTTGTATATTAAACAAAGCCATATTAACTTACATGAGTCGTATAAACAAAGTAATACCGACATACGTGAGTCGTATAACCGGCATACGTGAGTAAACTAAACAAAGCAGTACCGACATACGTGAGTCGTATAAACAAAGTAATACCGACATACGTGAGTCGAATAAACCAAGCAAAACCGACATACGTGAGTCGTATAAACCAAGTAATACCGATATACGTCAGCCGTATAAACAAAGCAATACCGACATACGTGAGTCGTATAAACCAAACAATCAACAAACGTGAGTGGTATAAACAAAGCAATACCGACATCCGTGAGTTGTACATGTCGTATAAACCGAACAGTCAACATACGTGAGTCGTATAAGCAAAGCAATACCGATATACGTGAGTCGTATAACCATACAATCAACACACATTTGTCAATATCGACATACGTGAGTCGTATAAACAAAGCAATACCAACATACGTGAGTCGTTTAAACAAAGCAATACCGATATACGTGAGTCGTATAAACCGAACAATCAAAGTAAGTCGTATTAATAACGCACTATCGACATACGTAAGTCGTATAAACCTAACAATCAGGCATAGGTGAGTCGTATGAACATAGCAATACCGACATACGTGAGTCGTATAAACAAAACAGTACCGACATAACAGAGTCGTATAAATAAAGCTACATCGACATACGTGAGTCCAGTAAACCAAGCAACACCGACAAACGTGAGTCATATAAACAAAGCAATACCGACATACGTGAGTCTTATAAACGAAGCAATACCGACATACGTGAGTTGAATAAAAAAAAAAAACCAACATACGTGAGTTGTATAAACAAAACATTACCGACATACGTGAGTCGTGTAAAAACGGCATTACCGACATACGTGAGTTCGTATAAACAAACTAATACAGACATACGTGAGTCGTATAAACAAAGCTGTCAACATACATGAGTAATATAAACAAAGCAATACCGACATACGTGAGTCGTATAAACAAAGTAATACCGACATATGTGAGTCGTATAAACAAAGCAATCATCATACTCGAGTAGTATAAACAAAGCAATACCGACATACACGAGTCGTATAAACAAAGCAATACCGACATACGTGAGTCGTATAAACCAAGCAATCAACATAGGTGAGTCGTATAAACCAAGTAATCAACATACTTGAGTCGTATAAATCAAGCAATACCGACACACGTGAGTCGTATAAACAAAGCAATACCGACATACGTGAGTCGTATAAACAAAACAGTTTTGACTGTGCCTCAAACACACATGTGATAACTGTATATCGTTTGTTGCACAGTCAGCCAGTCGCGCATTAGGACTGTTAATTTCAAAATATAAAACAGTTGGTGGGATGCCTTATAAAGTTTATACTAAACTATTTGATTCGCTGGTTTGGTTTATTGTAGCTTATGGTGCAGCAATATGGGGTACTCAAATCTACTCTTGTATTGAAGCCGTACAAAATAGAGCAATGCGAGTGTTTTGGGTAAGACGAGAAACACACTATCAGCTGCAATGGCAGGAGACATGGCATGGCAATCGGTTTGTGTTAGACAAATAATTGCGGTATCGAATTACTGGGTACGATTGAGTCATATGCCTAATATATGTTTCAATAAACGAATATTCTTGTAATGTTTTAATAGTAAAGGTTCTAGATGTACAATTTGGTGTTACAGAGTAAATTATTTTTTCAAAAATTGAGTTTAATAACATTCCGAGTGTAATTAACCCTAGAGTTAAACGTAAATTGTTAGATGATGTTAAGAGTGCATCTTTAAATCAGTTTATAATACATTGGAAAGTAAATATTAACTCGGAACCTGGTAGTAGTAATATTGGTGGCAATAAACTACGTACGTATAAGTTATTTAAAACTACATTTGAAACAGAAAGGTACTGTAAACTAATATTACCAAGAAATCATAGGTCGGCTTATTCTAGATTCAGTTGTGGCGTAGCACCAATTAAACTAGAGACTGGAAGATATGAAAGACTTCAGATTAGTGAAAGGGTTTGTCCATTTTGTAATGTTCAGGTGGATGATGAGTTACATGTTAGGATAACCTGTCCTTTATATAGTGGTATCAGAGCTAATTTATATGATAAGTCAATAGGGCTAAATCTCTATTTTAATAACTCTACAGATGAACAAAAATAGTATCTTGATTCACAAGTGCAGACTTAATTCGTGTATGTGCCAAATCCTGCTACTTAATTATTCTACGTCGATCTAGCTTTTTGTATAGCTAGTTTTTTTTTAACTTCTTAAATATGCCAAACAATGTCAGTTTTATATCTGTAAATAATGTCAATTTGTTTTATCAAATCGTCATTCTGTTTTATTTCCTTCTATGAAAATTGTAGCTAATCTGTTCCATTTTGATCTGATCAAAGGGGATAAATGATTTTTTAATTTTGTTCTAACTAATACGCAATAGTGCTTTGGTTATTTTGTCAAATCTTACAATACTCATTTTTAGTACATATTTTATAGATAGATTATCATCATTTACATAGTCTTAATGTGTAATATATATATGCTAATATCGTTTGAGTTTGATGTTATTAGCTACTTTTAAAATATGTTGATAGTTTTATAACTATAGTCTCTTATAATTCTAATTAGAATGGCATGGCTATCTTATAATGTTTATGATGTAGTATTTGTGTTTGTATTTATTGTAAACCACGATGAGACTTTAATAAAGAAATATATCACCATACTGAATTATATTGGACTAGCAGACATAATCTATATTTCGACGAGGGTACGAGTCCAATTGAATTCCGCATTGTATTCAACACTGTTAAATGACCTCTTTATTTCACACCTCAGTAATACAACCAAACGTTAAACATTTAAATTTCAATTTGATATTCTGTCATTATTTTGACAGAAAAAAACAACTTTTTTTTTCAACCATTAATTACTTGTGTAAAATTTAATTTGAAAAACAAACACGTAAAGTATCAAAAAAGTTGTTTCAATTCAATTTCAACATAAATAAATCTGTGAGATTAATCGCGAATGATTTTCTCATAGTACAAATACGGAATATGGATTTATTTGACTCCAAGTTCAAATACGGAATATGGATTGTTTGGACTCCACGTTTACTGAATATAGATTTATGGGATTCTAGATACCAGATATGAATATAGTATAGACGTTTTATATTAGAGTAACTGTTAGAGTACACTAGTGGAAATATGGGATTGTCACATGGTTAAAAAGACAGAAAGAGATTGGTTAGATTCATACAGGTGTGAAATAAGATGGTATATGTAACTAATGCTATCTACACATGGCTTCGAGAAGTGGTTCACGAAGCAATTGAGAACGTGTGTCAGTGAGTTCTTTTTTTTTGTATGATGTTTGACGTCATTTTCAACACATGTAAGGTTATATAGTTATATATGACAGTCGATTTTTTTGTGATGAAGGCAGACCACCCACTTTTCCTGGGTAGAACCAGTACTGTACACCTCCCGCCATCCGTAAAAATCGACACTTCCTCGCGTACAAGTCGAGCTCCCAGTGGGATTCGAACCCGCAGCGATAAGAGGTGTATAGGTTTACAACGCGTAGTCGTTGACCCCTCGGCCACATATACGCTGGGAGTGACAGTGAGTTGTTCTGATGTACACACTGACCTGAAGTAGATCGGTGGGATGGTTTGTCTGATACAAAATACTGGTGGAGTGGTTGCTGCAATATAAAATTCCGCTCACTGATGAACGGAAGTGATGAGAAACATGTCTGATGTTGTGAGTTGAGTAAAACGAGTCATTTTTTTATCGTTTCATCAATTTACCTTGCTCATGTGTTTTACTGTCTTGGCCATAATATACACGGTGCCGACTGTTATATGTTCCTATATTATATTCATGTGTCATACTGTGACTGATTTTATTAAATAGAATGAATTTATATAAAACTCTTTATCATCATTATATCCACGTTTTTGAAAGAAAACAGGGTATTTTAAAATCGCCTCCGTTCGTCCGTCCGTCCGTTACCGACCGCTGAACGGAATTCAACCAAACTTAGGGTATGACTTCACCATATGATGATGGCGTGCAAGAGCAAAATTATTTAAAAGGGCATTCAGTGGGGTCAAAAGTTCAAATACACTAAAAATTCAATGCCACTGTCATTTAAACATAAACAACATATCAAACGATTTTATTATTTCGCAATCTCGGACGTCTGCCCGGGGGTCCAGAGTGGATGGGGCGGGCGGGGTGTTGAGTGTGGGAGCGATTTGGGGTCATTTTTTTGTAATTATGTCTCAAATAAACATTATGATGATGGCTCCGCACCCAGGGTCCCTCAGTGGGGTTAAAAGGTCAAATACACTAAACATTCAATTACACTGTCATTTTTTTCTATATTCTTGCACGTACCTTTGTGTAATATAAATTATGTCTCAAATGACATTATGATGATGGGATTACAATGTATACATTTGTTTCCTCCTACGTCATCGGTGGGGCCTAGAGGAAGAGGCGTCAAATTCACTAATAATTCAATTACGGTGTCATTTGTGTATACTTTTGCACATTAATTGGTATAATAGTCTTCTGTGAAAAAGATACATAGCATGTCAAATGATTTATTATTTAAAACTCGGACGTCTTCCCTGGGGTTGGGGTTGGAGGGGCGGGTGGTGGGAGGAGAATAACAGGGGGTCAATTATTTTAATTATGTCTCAAATGAACATTTTGATGAAGGGATTACAATTTATATACTGTGAGGCTGTGTGTGTTAGGGGATGGTGGGGCGGGGCGGGTGGTCACCATCGGACTCTGGGATAGGGATCAAAAGTTCAAATACACAAATACCCTAAAAAAAAAGTATTCATTACAGTGTCATACATGTATACAGAAAAGCATAAATAATATTATTTCTGATCTGAGTATCAAAGAACGATCAAAACAAGTACGTGTAAAATGGATACAGGGTTAAAGGGAATTGACCTGTGTGAAGAAAACGTGGGTATTTTGCGATGGCGCGCCGCCGAATTCGTTCTAGTTATGAAATTAAAAACATTCTTTAATGTAGCAAGCTGGTGATATGGATATAGTCATACGAAAACAAGTAAACCTTACACTTAAGTTTTGTTTTTGTTTGTCTAAAGACTTTCCCAGTTTGGTGTTTCAGTCATGAATACGGGCTAACTGATTTAGAAATTTAGCGCTAATCTAGATATGCTTTGATATGAGGGATGGCACGCATTTGCTATCCCTTTTAAATGTATGTTCCCAATTATATTGTTATATATTGTATCTGTCGGACTCGGATTTAATAGGTTTACATATCTATACATAAATTTCACTGGTGAGATGAGCAAGAACATAATGTATTTATATAGCAAGTTATAGTATGTAACAAACTACATTACTTTTAGTAATTCTCTCTTTCCATTACATGCAATAACTCATTTATTTACTTAGGTCTCTTATCCATTCAGCCTTACATTCGTGTATTATATTAAGTCTCGGCATGTTTTAATAAGTAAACAATAACATTCATATGCAGTATGATTTAGTACGTTTAAGTAAATAAGTAACATATCCCTTTGGGAGAGATCTTTCTACAAAGCAGGGCCCTGTTTTATGAAACAACTTACGACCAATTGGATCGTAAATCAATTTCTTAAATGCTTCACTATACATTACACTTTTCAAATAAACGTGATTTCATTTCATTTTCTTATATATGTGATATTTCTGCACTACGTGCACACATAATTGTCTACATTTAATGCTTAGGCGAAAAAAGTGAACGATTTTAAAATGTGAAACTTATCGTAAGATGTTTAATAAAACAGGCCCCAGGTTTTTATACATATCGAGCTTGTAATATTTTGTTCAAAAAAGTTACTTTAGTATTTATTTATAAGTATTCGTAGTTCAAAAGCTTTGTATACGAACACGGATAACTTTCTGATTTCAGACTCGCAGGTGCTATTTATTAGTTGTGTATATTTTAAGAAGCTTGGGTGTTTCCAAAAGTATTTTTTTATGTATATAGTTCTTAAATCGTTGTAGTTTTTGCACTCAATTACAAAATGGTATTCGTCCTCCAATAGGTTACATTGTCTACATTTTCTATCTTGTAAACGTACACTTGCAAGCTTACGCCACCGGCCACATTCAATTTCTAATCTATGCGATGACAGTCAGAGTTTTGTCAGAGCAGAGCGAAATTTAGTTATATTTATTTTATCTAGATACGGTTTGAAATTAAAAGTAGAAATGGTCCTATAAAAAAGTGCTCGTGTAGATATATTTAATTCTTGAATAAATACATCTTGAATTCTTTGTTTGAACATCGAAAGAAAAATATTAACATCTCCGACACCTTGCGTTAGCCACACATCGTAGAAACCTAGTCTAGATAACAAATGTTCGACTTGTGATGTCCAGTTTACTCTGTTAATGTGCAATTCACTATCCTTTTTAAGCATACTATAAACTATTTTTGTGTATTTTGTTTGACCACACAAACACCGTTTCAACCAATATTTAATTATTATATAATATCGTTTATTTATAAAATGTATGCGTCCTACTTCACCGTATATGAAATTATTTTGCGTGGATATTTTCACTCCCAAAACTCTTTTACAAAAGCTTGTCAAATAACTCCAATGAATGTTGTTGTTATTTATCTACACATTTATTTATACACATAACACACAAAAAAAAATAATACAAAAATGTATTTCGATGCAGTTTAAAGAAAACAGATTATATATATTTTGTCGCCACAGAAATATTGATCAGGAAGGTGTTGTATGCATTCAAGAACATGGCCGTTTCCGATATATGCGAATGCATGCGCTTGACGAATTATATCAGTAATTACCGAACGTGCGTTTGTTTGTCGGCAGAAATTGGCGTGGCAGTTCCGACTTGTACATTCTGCATTCGATATTTATTTAGCATTGCTATTAATTTTAGGTCATGCAAAAAATGTCATTGAATATGCGATATTTTAAAATCGACTCAATTACATGCATTGTATGCGTCTATGCATAGTTTTATTTTCGATGAATATTATTTTATTATTAGGTATGTTTTCGAGATAATACTATAATGACATATACTGAACGCCTAATTGTAAATGATATTATAAATGATTACATTTACATTTATAACATTGTCACGAGTCTATGACGCATTTGCTGATAAATGATAAGATATAGGTCAGTTTATCTTAGTTTATCAGAGCCGCGATTATTTTGTCGTTAGTTCCACAGAAGTTACAGAAATGAACGTTGGATTTACAGGTCTCTTGGTGGTGTGTATTTTCGCCGGTACGTTTATGTTTTTTTCAAAAATGTAGTATAGTACACATACTTGGATAAAGCAGTAAATTCAGTATGTTACAAATATATTGTGGCCAGCCTTTCCATTTTTCAAGCGAAATAGAACTTTCTGGTCGTATCCTATCATGATATATAGTTTGATAGTTTCTCTGGCTTTGAACTTAATATTTAGAGATTTCCTTTCGATGGGATGTATTTTTATTCACAACATCTTGTTAATTTGGGCGCTGAAGACAGGATAATAGCGAGGTTGTATACACATAAAATCGATTCAAGCTAACCAGCAGGCCATAGTTTTGGAAGTTATCGAATCTGTTTCCTATTGACGTCTTGACTGTTCGTATATGCAACCCTTGTATAAATATTAAACAAGAGTTGCATGTCCCGTACAGTCTGATGGTACTTACATACCAATAATGGCATTATTGTTTACTACAAAGAACAACTATATTTAACAGGAGCCCAGTTGGCAGTTCTCCCAACGGGATCGGGATGTCCAGGTGGTCTAGGACATGTCTATTGTTTTGTTGACCCATGCTCTACTTCACCAGGTTGCCATGGTTACCCGGATGCCCAATGTGTGTAAGTACACTAACATTTCACCATTAACAGCTGCAATATACTATTTTAGTGAAATGAACGGAAATATGGTATTTGACTTTAGCACTATGTTTGAATTTACATACAAAACTATATTCTTTTTTTTTACAAGCTTTTGATAATACACGAAATCATTGCATAACAAACATAAAAGGTATACAAGTCGAACATGAAATGTCACAGAACACAGTCAATCAAAAACACATATAAAACAAACACCAACGTTAATAAGCAAGGCAGTTGACATCACAAACATAAACGTGTTGACAATAGGCTACCGCCTTGGAACGGTCAGTTGCAAAACGACCGCTCGGAGTTCTAGCCAGGTTCTGGGGTGCGCCAAAGCTCATTTTTACCTTATAAAACGGGACCGTTTAAATAAAGATATACCGGCCATGGCTTGGAATTCACCAACCATTCTTCAGACTATTCTTAGACTTGAGCTCAAGAACTAAAATGGCATTCACAAATATTCCCATGATCTTCATAGATAAACAATCGTATGAAGTTGCTATTCATTAGAATTTATCATATTTATACATAGCAGCTTCTTATGAACGTTTATCCTTTAAACATATAGAAATGTGTGTGATTGAAATTTGCATACTTGGGCTTAAGTCTAAGAATATTCTCAAAAATGGTTGGTGAATTCAAGGCCATGTTATATTCCCTAACAAACAATGTATGAATTAGCATGATTAATAGGCATTATAAAATATAACACATTATGTATATTTTAATATAAAAAACAAAGGCCTAGAAAGTCACAAAACAAGTAGTCATCGACTTGGCAGAATCCAAAGCAACAAGAGAACAAACCATTAAAGGGTACGACAAGACAATATTTAAGACAACCATCAAACGCTACCGTCCTATAAGGATTTAGGTACACGTCAGCATAGGGTCCACACTCTGCCCCGTTATCGCACACTCAAACAATAATGTATAGTGGCGAAATGTAAATGGGTCAACCACTAAAACCTGACGTAGTAGTGTACATTTGTTTCTCTATAGGAGCTTCAATTTTAGACTTCAGTTTTGAACTAATACGCCTTTGTTCTGTACAGGTACATATAACTCATTTGCTGTTATGTCGGGCATATTTTATTTTAAATTTTCGATGACCTTAACAGTTAATATTGCAGTAATGGTATGACTAGAACCTTTTGAAGTTATATAAGAGATAACATGCATTTGTTATGTTAAATGATCTATCTCAAATAAGTGCTACAATCTGAATTTACAGATCGAACTATTGCGGTGGTTGCAACGCGGAGTGGTACGCCGCCAATGGCAAGTTGGTGCTCTGTCATTAGGCTGTAAGTGTATTGTATTTTCTAAACTTTGTTGTGAAACTGGTTCTTTTACCAATATTCTATATGTCTACAGAATAATTTGGTATATGTGTAAACAATGTATTTCTATGTAGTTTAATTATCAAACGGAGGCGATTTTAATATACAATGTTTTTTTTTTCAAAAACGTGGGTATAATAATGATAAAAAGTTTTATATAACTTCAGTCTATTTAATAAAATCAGTCACAGCATGACACATGAATATAATATAGGAACATATAACAGTCGGGATTTCCCGAGTGAAAGTACGTCCGTATAAACAAACGAGTGCGCAAAAACTAGTTTGTTTATTCGGATGTTTTTTTCAAGAGCCTCAGGGAAATAAACCCTGTGTTAAAAACCTCATGGTAACTAAATTGTATATTACATTTTTCTAAAATAAATGTTAAATACTTCGCATAAATCTTTTTACAGCGTATCATGAAACTCCTTTGCGTACGATTCTCAATCCACGTCATTGTTAATTAAGAATGACAATCTGTGATTGAAGTTTTACAAATTGAAGAATAAATTTATTTATCAAAATCTTTTGAATGTTAAGGCATTTTCTATATTTTTTTTTTGCTGAGATTTTATTATCAGTCCCAGTTCAGTTAAATTTGTTCTACAACTTGTACCATTAAAACAAATCAAGTAAATTGATAAAATGACGTTGATGGAACTATGTGACGTCTGTCGATAATTTACGTCATTTTCTCACGTTTCTTGACATTAACCGCACGCCGTTTTAAGCGTCGATTATTTTGTACTTTTAAAAATAGACGGGGGAAATGTAAAAAGGAGTTCCAAACATCCGTCTATTGGAAAATATTTATCAGGGGAATTCTTTCCCAGTAGGGATTATCACTTTTCTGTCGCTCAGAAATCGCGGTAAATCCTTGTAAGAAATATAATATCATAACAATATGTTACATCGTTGTACGTACCGAACAATAGTGTTAACTTATAACAGACTCAATACAACATAGTCTGATACTTTTATCTATTGTTTGTATTTGTTGCTTACAAGGTATCTCTTTTTTAGTATTTATTGAAATTCACACTAGCGTTTGTTTAGTGCTGTTTTGCGGCCGTAAAAAGTCGCCCGACCATAAATAATTAGTGTTATGACTTACCGGTCCTTTGGGATCATCAACCCCGATATTTGTGGGTTTAAAGTAGAATATCACTTAAGCCGGTGCTAGAAGGCGTGAGAGGTGTTGCACTTAACATTACCTCTAACAAACAGACTCAATAAAACCGAGTCTGCTACTTTTATCTCTTGTTTGTGTTTGTTGCTTACAAGGGTTCCCCTTTTCAGTATTTATTGACATTCACACTAGCGTTTGTTTAGTGTGGCGGCCGTGAAACGTCGTCCCGACTACAAATCAGTAGTGTTATTACTTACTGCTACTTTGGGATCATCAAGCCCGATCTGCGTAGCTTTAAAGTAGAATATCGCATAAGCCGATGCTAGGAGGTGTGAGAGGTGTTGCACTTTACATTACCTCTCATGAACAGACTCAATTAAACCGAGTCTGCTACTTTTATCTGTTGTTTCGTGTTTGTTTCCCCTTTTCAGTATTTATGATATTTTATGTGCTTTCATCTAATTTCAAAATGTCGACTGAGTTTGGTTCAAAATCAGTATAAAGTAATCAGAAACTACCATTCTCGAAGCGTTTATAGATTTTACACTATTTTATTATATATTAATCATTTGAAATTGTCTGTACTCCTAGAACTCCTAAAAATCCAATATTTCTGACATATCTTTATTTCATACCTTTTTTTAACGCGGGATCTTGACATTTTCGTTTAAAACTAGTTCAGCTTAGAATTTTGTTTTTATTCTTTTGCAGGCTTGAGTCCTATATATAAGAAGAAGAAAACATGCAGCGTCTACCGACTTTATTAAACAGACTCTTAAACTGTAAACAGAAACTTCATAATAAACTAACTAAAACAACGAGTAAAGCCTCCTTTTTGGATTATAACCTTTAGTGCAGCAAATTCGTCTATACATTTTAGATCTAATGTAAATTTTTTTTTTTTTTTTTTTTTGTTATGTTTTTTTTTTAAAGGGATGATACAGTCTTTAAATTAGTAGTTTTATTACAAATCAGTAGTGTTATTACTTACTGGTCCTTTGGGATCATCAACAACACTCTGATTTTAAAGCAGAATACCGCTTAAGTCGGTGCTAGGGGGCGTGATAAGGTTTGCACTCTATACTACCTCTCATGAACAGACTCAGTAAAGGAGAGTCTGCTACTTTTATATCTCGTTTGTGTTTGTTGCTTCTAAGGATCCCCTTTTCAGTATGTATTTAAATTGTTAGTAACACTCAAAAGCGTGTCAGTGGAATCTATGATTCAGATATGTTTTGAAACATGTATAAGGTTGCATTGTCAGCAAATCTTATCTATTACAAGAAGTTCTAAAGGTCTGTTTATCTTACTTTGATTAACGTTTATTTTTGTTGTTGTTAATGTATCTATGTCAAAACTATGAGTGATTGATGTTCAGAGGACAAGGATTTGTAACCGTGCAGTTTATGTATCAACAACTTTCAATGACAATCTCAAATAAAATATACCTTAAATAACCCTTAAATAAAAGTTTTTTTTAGATAGCAGCTTAGTAAATAATTACTAAACGCTCAATACATGTATTGTTAGTCTTAACCTTATTTTGTAAAGTATAGTTTAATATATAACATTACCTACCTCTTTAAAGGGGTTTAGTCGTGGGTAGGGTGTGTGAAAGGTGGTGCACCTTACATTACCTCTCAATTAAACAGTCTGCTATTTTTCTCTGTTATTTGTATTCGTTGCTCCAAGTGATCCCCTTTTAAGTATTATTTATACATTCAATTTATGCATTTACACATCCGCCTGACCAAGTATTGCCTTCCGTCAAGACCTGAACCACGCAGTCTATTTAACTTTAAGGAATGCTTATATATATGCATTACAGTATTACTTCATTATCAGCACTGGAGACACACAGGGGACTTTTAGTTTCGTTAGTGTTAAACAAATCTCTCAAACGATTCAGAGGAGTTTTAAAATCTGAACTGAAACCATCACTATATGGAAAGAGTGAAACATTGTTTTATCTGAAAAGTCACAAACTATTGTGTACCTATTATTTCATGATGATATCCAGTTTTAGGCTGTTAGAAGTACGTATAAGTACTGCGATAAATCTGCATTTAAATATAAGTACAACTAATAGCAATATGAAGTCTCAATGACATAATATTTACAAAACAAAACTATCTCGAAGTTGGCGAGTTTTCATGACCAAACAAATTCGTTTACAAAAATATAACATACTAGAAATGAACCCTCGCATGCGTGGGTATAAAATAAAGTGAAAAACGTGGTTTGTAAGTGGTGCACAGAAAACCGCTGAAAGAAGGAAAATGGAGCAGTTTTTGCGATGAATAGATCGCGTGATGGAGGACATGTTTGTAAAGCAGTGTAAATAAACAAACATGTACAAAACACAGAGAATAATCAATACAGAACAAAACATACGGCATTACTCGACCAAAGAAGCATAAGCTAGCCTACATTTGAAATCCTTATGTTTATAAACTAATTGTATAGACAACATAAAAAAGTATCTAATTTGTTTGACAAATTATTGGAAATCTCATGAGATGTCAAATATTCTATGTCGTTTGTGCAGAAACGTAGCAAGTGCTTGAAGGCGATGGTCCGTTTTTGCACCAGCAGGACAATACACCAGCACCAGCAGGACAATACATGGTATAGAAATGACTTACAATGAAAAGGACTTACAATGAAAAGGAGTTGGAGCTTAAAATAACTATGCCAAAATGATTGGAAAATGTCAAAGCAAATTCAAATTTCGATGAAAAAGAACACAGTATGAGAAAAAAAAAGTGTAACTTTAAATTCGGATTTATTCGCGACAGTTTTATTTTTGTGTACTTTTGCGAATGACATCCCTTGCGAATTTAAAACTTAACCGATTCCCGTGATCTGTTAATAGTCACGAACTAATCCGGAGTTTGTCGGAAATTAGCCGACATGTAGATGACGTCACGCCTGTAGTATAAAATAGGTTGAGGATAAAAGCCGTACCGTACTGTGCCGTACATACCGAAATATAACGGAAATAGCAGGTACAGACCCAGTTGCGTTCAAGTACCCCAAATAAATGCAAAACGAACGCTGAACGAACGGAAAATGAACGCAGAATGAACGCAGAACGAACGCAGAATGAACGTTGCACGATCTATATTTTAAAAATGCATTTCGTTCGTTGCGTTCGTTTCGTTCATTATCAGCGTTCAACGTTTTGAAAAACGAACGATGAATGCATTTTTTAAAACGCTAAACGCTGAAAACGAACGGAACGAACGATATATGCATTTTTTAAAACGCTAAACGCTCAAAACGAACGGAACGAACGAAACGAACACAACGAAACGTACGCAAATGCATTTCGCTATTTCGGATAACTTTCAATATTATCCTTTTGAGTACATAATTTAAACGAAGTGCGTTTTGCAGTAACTTAATATAAAGAAATACACTGTGTAAATGGTGTTTTTTAAGCACGATTACACACTTTCATTTTTACCGATTTAAAATAGGAAATGTATTTATTGTGTAGCGCAAATTGTATATTATTTCATTATAAAACTGAAATAATGACGGCATATTTTATATAGTGTCAAGTATGTTAAATTTTTGATGAAAATAACATAAACCCGGAAGAAAACAGATCATCAATGTGCACCACCAATTAATGTCAACCAAAGGATACATTCTTCAATATGATCACAAACATTAGTCGCCGACTCGTGGTAAGAACCGCAAGATTGGGTGGATACCATGCGTAGTTTTATCGTCAGAAATGTTGCGATTGGTAAACGCTGAACGAACGAACGCAAATGCAATTTTTCCGTTTGTGCATTTAAACGCACACATTATGTTGCTTTCGTTCCGTGCATTTAAATGATCCCATAGTTTCGTTTGTAAACGCTGAATGCATTCAAAAACGCAAATGATTTGCATTTTAAAAAATGCATTCATTAAAATGAAATGCAAACGGAATGCAAACGGAGCGCAAACGGAACACAAACGAAACGCAAACGGAATGCATTTTTGGGGTACTTGAACGCAACTGGGTCTGTACGTGGAACGGATAATACCGAAAGAAGAAATTAATAGTTTAGCGTAGTATAACGAAACTACAAGAAATTACCAGTATGTATAATAATAAGTAAAAAATATATCAGATATAATTAGATAATAAATATAATCAGTACGTACATACCAGCGAACATTACTTGTGTAACAGTTATCATATATAAAGATGTAATAATACTAAATCAACATTATTAAATAAATATCAGACATGGGGTCAATTACATGGCCAAGAAGTTAATTAAATTACATGTTACGTTGTAAATTAAAGGTGTGACAAACATTTAGGCAGATTTCAAGAGGGATTCACACATCATAAACAGCAGACAGCCAGCTATACAGGAATTATCAGCAAGATTTATACTAATAATGGAGTTTTCTGTTACCTTTCCCTTTAGTAACATCTCGAGCGATGTCAGAAAACAATAATTTCCACAGCTCAATTATAGCATAGACATACATAATTATAGATGCATACAATATGTATAAACTAGCATTTTCATTTATATAAAATATATCCATTCATAGCATAAGTACATCTAAATTTAAATAATATTATTTCAATTATCATATTTGGTCCATTTTCTTTTATTAATCTCTATTATTTCGTTACACTAATCTGAACTATTCATTACTACTGTCAGTATTCCCCGTGCCACCTGCTATTTCGGTTATGCCCCGGAATGTACTGTTCGGTACGGCTTTTACCCCCAACCTACAAAACATGTTTAAACGAAATTAAAAAATATACAACAACTTCGAACATCAAACGACGTTTTAAATAAACGACATGACTGCTTGACATTCTGACGTACCGAATCTCAAGTAAGACGGCCTATTTTTGAGAAATCGTGGCTACGCACCTGCAATTTCCGTTATGTTTCGGAATGCACGGTACGGTACCACTTTTACAAAATATGTTTAAATGAAATTAAAAAAAAATATCAAGAAACGACAGTGAACTTGAAATCCATAAAAGGACGTTTTAAACGGGACGACTCCATTGACATTCTGACATACCGAGTCCTCAGCTAGGACGACCTATTTTTGAGAAATCGTGGCTAATGTTATCTTTTAGTATTATAGATAACAACATAACGCCCAATTTATTAAATGTGCACGCTTCATATGTGGTTTTATTTAGTCCGATTTTGTTCAGTTAAGAGTACAAAAAGTACAAAGAATTGAGATCATGCAATACATAAGCATTGCATGATCGTAAAACGCTAGCAGTAAGTTTTAAGTCTGTCTATTTCGAAGTAAAATGAGATTTGGGTTTATAAATAGGTATACAAATTGAACAGAAATCATAGCATTCACAGTCAATCAATACAACGCAGTTAAAAAAAAACAATATAAGGATAAATTGAGGATGAGTAAGAGACAAAACAAACATAAAAGGATTGTCAATATGGGTGCCGTTTGGAACGGTCAGTGGTTAAAAGGTCGCAGAGGGGTTTAATCCAGATTTTACGGTGAACCATACAAACCTCACTCTTACTCTGTTGTCATCCCAATTAAATCGGAGAGTGTAAATAAAGGAATCCCCTCTAATATATATTCTCTAATTAACTAATCAGCATTATTAGGGAGTATGAGCCACAAAGATGATCATGTATACGGGAACATCAAAAACAAAAGCATAGAACTAAGTGTCACAAAGCAAGTGCTCGATCACTTGGCAGAAGCCAGAGCAACAATAGATAAAACACATGTAATGGGCCAGTTTTAATTTCTAATTTGTGCTTAACATCATACAAATTAATCATTGTTCTAGTGTATGGGAGGTGATATCGTTTTGCAACACTATTGATTTAAGTACAGGAATTTGACGCATTTAATACACCTGGGGAATTGAATTGGAATTCAACTGGATTTTATAGTCGCACCAACAGCTAAGTTCATATGGCGACTTTCCAGCTTCCATTGGTGGAGGAAGACCCAAGGTGGCCCCTCCGAGCAAATTTTCGTGCACGGGCGGGTACCTGGGTAGAATTACCGACGTTTCGCAAGCCAAATGGTTAGCTTTCTCACATAAAGATTCCTAGGCCCATGACACATGGGGCAAGAATAAACTACTTCTACTTTTATTGGAAACTATATTTATTTTTGGTAACTAACCAAACGTCACACCTATTTCAAAATACGTCAAAACTAAATGTAATGCAAATTAAATACAGACAAATCAAAATAGCACAACTATTTTCAAAAACTAGTTTTTAATAAATTACAGTTTAACATGAACAACAGAATTATATAACAACAGTTTCAATTATAACGGAATGATCACAAGATGTATATTTTAGATTGTCCCCAGAAAACCTCTATCTAAATCGGCATAACATATTTCGTAACTAGTGATCCCGATTAATCCCCGAACATTTCTATAATGGGAAATACAATGAGTATCTTCATTCATTAACATACGTTTAGTATTAGTGTCGTGTCCTGATTTATATCAAATGCCACACGTGTTCTTCTAAATCCACTATTGCACAAGGAATCACTTCATGGACTTCACCTGTTCGTAGCGTTTTGTCAGATGCTTTGTAATCTCCTCGTTCAACACTTTAGCTTTCAGACCATGGGTGGCCGCATCTACTCTATCAGGGTGATAATGAATAATTGCTTTTTGGAGCGACCTATACTTCAGTGTGAAGTTGTGATCATTTCCCTTCTTCGTCAAATCAAGCTTATGGTCAGGATTCATCGGTGGGTATTTTTCGTATAAGTACTTGAGATACGTAGAATAGTCGTCTTGTGTATGTTTTTCTAAATCGTCCAACTCAGGTTTCAGTTCTTCTTTTGCCGATGCTTTCTCTTTGGTTTCCTCATCCTGTTCGTGACTGATTGTTTCCTTCTGATATTGTTCAAGCACTGCAGTACAGTCTTTGTACCATTCTGAAAAACAAGCACAACCAATAATCTTCATAGCTATACAGATATCGAACACAATACAACACTGTTAAAGGCAGATTATGCTTCTTAAAACGAGTATGAAAGGAGAAATTTGGAAATCGCCGAACACGATACATACAACAATACTACAGTCCCAGTTTGATTGAGACTGTTCATGAACGGTAGTGAAAAATGATAGCTACCCTCTAGGCCTGGTTTGAGCAGAACTCAATATTTAATATGTCAATAGTACGGAAATTTTAGCCATCCCAAAGTATGACGGTGAACATGAAATTGCAATCTGGCATTCATGTGCGTACCATTCCCTGGCCGTATGGTCCCAGTTTCTAACAAAATGAGAATAAATGGGCGAAATAAACAAAATAGTTGAGAGCATTGGTTATGAAGCCTTAGTATTTCTGGTAACAGTTAATCGACTAAATTAAAATGCAGACAACATATTGGCGTAAAATGAAACGGTCGACACTGTTTTCGGAAGTATAATAGTAGAAAAGAATAAAACTATGTAACTCATACTATGCCAAATACATGTAAATAGTTTCCATACAATATCGCGATAACAAACGTGGACAAATATACCATTACGTTGTCTTCCGTGCACAATGCGCTAATGAATCAACAGGTAAGCTTGCAGGGGCAAATAGTTTCTCATTAGTACAGGTATATAACATACGTTTACATAACAAGGAGATGTAATACATGACACAAGAACGCTTGAATAACTGTTAACTGAGGGTAACTGTGTCGCCTGCGTGGCATGGTAGACACTTAGGGATCATTTTGTCCGTCGTCCGTCTTCGTCCGTCGGTCACACTTTAACCTGCAAACCTAACCTTGGCCATAACTTTAAAAAGCATTTGACTTATGTTCATGACACTTCACACACATCTTCATGTTAACATAATGAATGTTGTTATACATGTCCAATAACTCTGACTTTCATTTTGGCAGAGTTATGTCCCCTTTCATAAAACTTAAGATGCAACCTAACCAAGCTAAAAATTGGCCAGAACTTTAAAAGTATTTGACCTATGTTCATGAACCTTCACACAGATGTTCATCTTACCACCCATAATAGTGTTACCCATGACCAATAACTCTGACTTTTATTTCAGCAGACTTATGCCCCTTTCATAAAACTTTAACCTGCAGCCTAACCAAGCTTATAACTTGAAAAATAGTTCACCTATGTTCATTAAACTTCACACACATCTTCGTCTTAGCCAAACAAATGTTGTTACAGTTTTCCATAACCCTTTCATTTTGGCAGAGTTATGCCCCTTTTCATGAAACTTTGACTTGCAACATAATCTACCGCATAACTTGGCAAAATATTGACTATGGTCATGAAACTTTATACAATTCTTTCCTTATCAATTATCTAATGCAGATTTATGCCCCTTTTCATAAACTTTAACATTTAAAAAACAAGAGATTGTATTTGCTGAAATAAGCATATGGAACATCCTTCTGGTTTTCAAATGGGTTGTTTCAATTAACCTCCGGAAATACTGGGTTTTGACATTACTGGTGCACACTACAAATCGAAACACAGTCTGTATCATCTCCGTTAAGGGTGGTATTTTGGCTTTTACAAAACTCACTACAAATCGACACACAGTCTGTATCATCTCCGTTAAGGGTGGTATTTTGGCTTTTACAAAACTCACTACAAATCGACACACAGTCTGTATCATCTCCGTTAAGGGTGGTATTTTGGCTTTTACAAAACTCACTACAAATCGACACACAGTCTGTATCATCTCCGTTAAGGGTGGTATTTTGGCTTTTACAAAACTCACTACAACCCTGTCAATACAAACACTAGCTATGTTACAACAATAAATGTAAAGGAATATTTAATATATTTCGCTTCATTTATCAACAATGATAACATGCAAACATGAGACTGAAATGTACAACTAAATAAATATGTCCATCTACCTTGAGATGTTAGTTTATCCAATTAATTCGATATTGTTTAATGGGTCATCAACACATTATAGATTATTAAGAGCTGTCCAGGAGAAAGGGGAAGGCTGCATAGGAATCCGGTCTGGAAACCTCATCTGGTCTTAATAACGAATACACGTAATATGATTATATCACATGCTGGGAGGATAGTCACCGATACACGGCTCCGCCTGGTTGACGTCCCCATGCGACGGACGTGGCTAAGCCTAAGGGAACATACAATGCCCAAGAACACACCAACGAAACTCAGTGGCGCCGATGAGGCTGAACCCGAGTCCTCGGTAGCTCAAGTACATCGTGCTACTGATCCAAGCCATGTATTACATGTAATACTGTAGGTGTATGACTTGTTTTCATTTATCCGAGGAACGTCGGTGGTTCTACCCATGTGCACTCCTGTGAAAGAAAATTGCCAGGAGGGACACCTTCCTCCACCAATGGAAGCTGGAAAGTCGCCATATGGTGTGACTATAACATCCAATCAATTCCCAAAATTATTTATCCCAATCGCTCTACTACACTTACTTTCGTTTGTGACGGTGAATGGTACTATGGCCTGCGCTAGCTCCAGGGATTTTTTCAAGTATTCCTTGGCCTTGAACTTAATCTTCAAAACCTGAGCATAAACTATGCCGATTCTGCTTAAGGAAATCGCTTCTTGCTTCACGTCTAGGTCCCGAACCTGCAATGCGCATACCGTTTCAATAGTTTCTGCATTCTTTATGAAACGAAATGTTGATTTATCTTTGCCGATACTTAAAGATGGCGAAGAGGTATGGAAACAACGAAATAGCTCTACCTACAATCCTGTAACTATACAATGTTTATCCTTTCTCCTTACAGCCCTCACTTTGCTATGGACATTACCTTCGATTAGGAACGTCATTATTATTATTACTATTATATATTATTAAATGACACTGTTCAACAGATAAATATAATACATAATACAAAGCTGTAGACTAGGTTTTATTGAATCTGTTCATACGACGTACTATACGGTGCAACAACACTAACGCCACCTAGTAGATTCTTAAATGTAGAAAGCATAAATATCATACACTAAATTTAGGAATTGATAATTATGATGTTATCAAATGTCAATAACGCACCATTTATAACGCAGATACACAAAATGTTCTGCCTGATAAAGGGGTGCCCTAATAAATTGTCTTTTATGCGGCACTGACCGACAGCTAAAGCAAAAGCAATGAGGAATTCCTCGGTGATTATTATACGTAAAACTGTCTGATACCATTAACGTCATGAATACAATAGTAAACAATTCATAATTTTGATAGAGCATCATAAGTGATAAACTCGGTTTTTATCCTTGATGTTCAACCAAGTAACACTGAAATTAAGGTATCTACAGTGCGATTCTTTTAAAAACCTGCATATGTCATGAACATTCATGCAAATTGATTCAATATATGTATCTTTCAAAATCAAAATCTTAAAAATTATTGTCTTTTTACTCTGCCAACCTAAGGATCAAAACACAGTAACACAAATGTTATCACTTACTGAAAATAAGATAAAATCTCAACATCTCTGCATTGGAAATTATGAATACAGAAAATGATAAGGAGCCCCGCCATTCTTTATATACTAATCCCCGCCTCATGATCAGCCTCAAACAAACTGAACCTGAAATATGTTTTGTATTTATCGTGTTCGGCGTTTTCCAAAATTCTCCTTTCATACTCTTTTCATAAACTTGATAGTAAAAAACACTGACATAATATTCTTTACACAAAAGACCCACCTTAATGATTGAATCCTTGTACCAGTCTATGACTTCCCAGATCATGTCTATGTTCAGCGTTTCTTCGTCCATCACAACTTGTTCAAATAAGGTATCTCCTGAAGCATAACGTAAGCTATTTAAATTGAATTGAATTGAATGTTGTTCATAGCTCAACAAGACATTATTTGTGTTTTTTGAGCCGCCTCAGAGAGGGGGAAAGCATACATTGGAATCCGAGAATCGGATCTACTCTTTCTTACAATTATACACTGAACAAATAAAATACAAGAGCTGTCGGAGAACAGCGCAGCTCGACTATTCGATTTTTCAGAGAATAATAAATTTATATAGTATATACCATCAGAAAACAAGGCTACAACAATGTGGAGTGGGGTTGGAGCATAACATAGCTATGTGTAAGAATTAACCAAAACTACACAGAAATATGTAAAAAAATAAATAAAAATAAAAATTCCGAGTTTTGAGTGGGGTGCGGGATGGGGGTGGGAGAGAGGCGGGGGTGGATGGTGGGGGGAGTGGGTGGTGAGGGCAACATATATGTGTAAGAAGCTATGTAAGAATTCACCAAAACAACACAAAAATGTGTAAAAAAAAATAAAAAAATTGAGTTTAAGTGGGGATGTGGTAGAGGCGGGGGGGGGGGGGGTGGGTGGGGAGGGCATCATATATGTGTAAGAATTGACCAAAACAACACAGAAATATGGTAAAACAAAATAAAACAAAATAGATTGGGTGTGGTGGGGGGGGGGGGGGGGGGGAGGTGGGCGAGATAGCTATATGTAAGAATTGACCTAACAAACACAGAAATATGTAAAAATATGGCAACATATATGTGTAAGAATTAACTAAAACAAACAACAAACAAAATTAGATTTTCAAGTGGGGGTGGGGTGGGGGGAGCGGCGGTAAAAGGCGGGAGTGGGTGTGGAGGGGAGGGGAGAGGGCAACATATATGTGTAAGAATTGACTAAAACAACAAAGAAATATGTAAAAAAAAAAATATATATAGATTTTCAAGTGGGGTGTGGGGGAGGGGAGTCGGATGTGGGAGAGGAGGGGAGGGGGCAACATATATGTGTAAGAATTGACTAAAACAACAAAGAAATATGTAAAAAAAAATATAAAAAAATTCAAGTGGGGGGGGGGGGGGGGGGGTGAGAGGCGGGTGGGGCTGGGGAGGGGGCAACATATATGTGTAAGAATTGAAAAAAGCAACACAGAAATATGTAAAAAAAAAAATGAGTTTTAAGTAGGGGTGGGATGGTGGGGAGCGGGGGTGAGAGGCGGGAGTGGGTTGTGTGGGGGGGAGGGGGTGCGGGGGGCAACTTATATGTGTAAGAATTGACTAAAACAACAAAGAAATATGTAAAAAAAACACAAAACAAACGTTCAACTTGGGGGGGGGGGTGGGGAGGGGTGAGAGGCGGGGGGGCGGGGGGATGAGGGAGGGGGGGGGGCAAATTATATGTGTAAGAATTGACTAAAACAACAAAGAAATATGTAAAAAAATAAAAAAAATTCAACTGGGGGGGTGGGGGAGGGTTGAGAGGCATGGGGGTGGGCGAGGGGTGAGAGGCGGGGGAGGGGGGGGGGGGGGGGGCAACATATATGTGTAAGAATTGACTAAAACAACACAGAAATATGTAGAAAAAAAAGCTGTGGAGGGGAATGGGGGTGGGGGTGGGGGGAGGGGAGGAGGGAGCCCATGCCCCAATATGGGTGAAGTAATAAGATGCATAATGCTATAACAAATCCCAAACCAAAATTATAGATATATACATGCTTACATGCAAACTTAGATCTGCCTTTATTGCACATTTTATGGGCCATCACAATTTGGGTTCCATGGGAGCCCAGAATTTGCAGAAGACAAAATTACTTATCCAACCCTTTACAACATACTATAAGGAAACCAATTCCAAAATTTAGTTCAGCTAGGACAAGAAATGAAAGAGATATAGACCTGTAAACTCAGCTTACACGCAAAATTTGATGTGAAACAGACATATTTTAAGGGCTATCAGAATTTGGGTTCCATGGGAGCCCAGGGGTTACAGGAACCAAAATTACTTAAGCAGTCCTTACGATAATGCTATAAGGAAGCTAATGGCCAAATTTGGTTGTGCTAGGGTTAGAATTGTAAGAGATATAGACTTGTAAACACAGCTTACACGCAAAATTTGATGTGAAATGGGACACATTTTATGGGCTATCATAATTTGGGTTCCATGGGAGCCCATGGGTTACAGGAACCAAAATTGCTTATGCAGCCCTTAAGATAATGCTATAAGGAAGCACATGAACAAATTTGGTTGTGCCAGGATAAGAAATGTAAGAGATATAGACTTGTAAACACAGCTTACACGCAAACCTTGATGTGGGACGCCGACGCTGACGCCGACGCCAACGCCGACGATGACGCCGGGGTGATTACATAAGCTCTCTTATTCTTCGAATAGTCGAACTAAAAATGAAAATAATCCTAAAATACCTCCCTTTTAATTAGATATATTTTGAAATTCAAGTAACTGTCAAGTAACTGTCATTCAGCGTTAACACTAACTATTTCGAAAAATTCTTTTGCAAACAGATTTGCACTTGGTAGTGCAAGTAAAACATGATGTCAAAATAATTTTACTAGTCGTATTTTAGAATCAGAAACATAGAAAGCTGCACTAATTCTAAGTACTTAACAAAATCTTGTGTATCCAGTTGTATAAGTGTTAGATAATTACTTCCTTCTAAGAAAACACATCGACTTGAACGCTTTAAAATGTGTTCATGCAATCAGGACAGACTATTTGATTTGAAATCGTTATTTTTTTTTGCAGTTCAGCTGTATCTATAATCAAACGCGAAATGCACAAAACATGGAGATATTATTGACATATTCTTAGGTGGGTACTTGGGACTTTTGACTAGTATATTAGTATGGTTCTTTAACGTACTCGGAGGATAGATAAGGTAATACAAACTTTATTTTGAGTCGACAATACATAAAACAGTACAACGTAAGCTCCTATGAGCTTTTGATCCGACTATAGCGCACAAACTCGCAATCCCGGGGCCGCCCGCTTTATGTCCTCATCCACCGGTGAGGTATTGGCTACGAACACATAGAGAAAACTCAGTGGCGACGGTGAGGCTTGAAACTGGGTTCTCCAGATTTCAAGTCCACCTAGCCATCCAATGGGCCATACCAGCCCAAAAATGTGAACACCTTAAAACGGCTGCTTCAGTAATCTCTTAAGCAAATCTGAGAGGGGGGCAGGTAGAATGTTGACCTTCCAAATAGTTTGCTTAACAATGTACGTCATGTATTAACCCCACCATAGTGTAATTGTATCCTGATACTTTACTGTCACAGGTCATAATAATAATCTTCGGGATGGCTCAAATATATGTACTATTGGCATTTTAAATATTGAGTTCTGCTCAAACCGGGGCTAGAGGGCGTGAACGGTAGCAAGCACTTTTAATCAAACTGAGACTGCAATTTTTTTGTATTTATCGTGTTCGACGATTTCCAAATTTCTCCTTTCATACGTGTTTATATATCACAGTAGCGTTGCCTGTGCAATGTGGCGGAGGTAAAACGTCTCCCCGTGTTTGGAATCAGAACTGTTATTCATTTCCATCTTTGGAGATCGATGAGCCCGATATGTACAGATATCGCGATATGTACTGATATCGCGATATGTACAGATATCGGTGGTATTTACAGATATCCGTGGTACATTCTCAAATACTTTTGGTTTCTTACTTGAATTTCGAATAGGTGGCTCCACTACTCCAGCCTTTAAAGGTTCTGAGTATTGTTTAATCACCCTTAGGATATGTTGCCTGCTTTTTAATTTAATCTTTTGACTGTTACCTGTGATGCGCAGGCTTCATAACCTCTGTTCCCAGCTAAATTCCATTTTGTTTATTTTGCCCATTGTTTTCTCGTTTAGAGCAATGTGTTTTGGTAGAAACTGGGACCATACGCCGCTGGCTATGCAATGGTGTGAAAATACCGCATTGAACGTTCCATGTTCACCGTCATATGCATACTATCTTCGGGATAGCTTAAACTGATGTACTATTGGCATTCTAAATACTGAGTTCTGCTCAACCCGGGGCTAGAGGGCTTGAACGGTAGCAAGCAATTTTCACTACCGTTCATGAAAAGTCTCAATCAAACCGAGATAGCACTATTTTTTGTATTTATCGTGTTCGACGATTTCCAGATTTCTCCTTTCATACTCTTTTTTGTTCATAACATATATGAAAAGGACAACAACAACAAAAATGTTATCATATTTATATTTAAAATGTTCATTTGCACCCCTTCCCCATATATGAAACGATCCTGGATTCATCTACAACATCGTAAAAACACAGTGTATTCATTTTTTTAACAGATAATGTATGGTGCTGAGGTCCATATGAAAGTTTATGGACTGGGCAGTCAGACCTAGAATGTTATATGGACCGAAGCGAAGCTGAGGTCCATATAACGTTCTAGGTCTGACTGCCCAGTCCATAAACTTCATATGGACCGAAGCACCATACATTATTTGTTATATTATACCAAATCTGACCAACAAATTAAATCAATACGTTTTATGATTTATTTTGAGGTCGTTTTTTTTCACACGTCCGTTAATATAGCTATCAGACCGGGCGCCCGGTCAATATGCAACTTTATGGACCGGATGATGTCATATTAAACAAAGAGTGGAATATGCAAATGAGGTGTAATATTGTTATTTAATAAATACTATATCAGAAATATGATAATAAACGTTAAGGACATATTTCCCAACGCTGAATGCTCATCGAAAAAGCATGGAAAGCGTGCTTACTTACTGCTAACATGCTATATGACTAATCAGGTATATACACAGAGGGCCGATTTTTCATTGAATAGCATTGGCATATTGAACAGTATCTATGGTATAGCAGTATATAATACATGTACTAAGATCTTTAATTCTATGGGGAAAAAAACAAATTAACAAGTTAGCTGCACTAAATACAAAATTGTTTTGACAATTCATTCATTTTGTTTAGAAAAACACACACCAAAACACAACTATTGAAAGACCTGCTTTTATGTTTTAATATGCTGGCTTCATACAAAAGGTATATTGGGAGGGCCTCACCATCGGATACAAAATTGAATACCATTATTTTCTCATGTAACTGTATCGACCGTCATAACTAACCTTACATGTGTTGAAAATGACGTAAAACGCCATACAAACTCTCTCCACCCCACATCTAACACCCAAATACAATAGCCTCGAAAGAGGTACTTAATATAAAACGTATACCAACCTGTATTTCTAGATTGTAAACACTCGGCCAACGATGTATGCATGAACACATCCGCCTCCATCACCGAATATTCCCTCTGTATTCTGTCAATGCCGGCACCATACCTTAATGCCTCGTTCATTGGGTAGTAACATTCCTTCATGTGAAATAGACATTCTTTGTAATGGTCATTCGCAATCAATGTCACTCCTTTGTGAAAATGATAATCTGAAATAAGAAAAAAAATCATCATTTGCTGAAAAAAGGCATATTAAAGGAACACACGACAACCTTGAATAAAAAATCACGCTCTTGAACTGTTACTTGATAGTAACTGACAGTTGTGCCTCATGACTGACCTAGAAGCCTACTGTGTGTGTGCTTAATTCAGCACATACAATCTAACTATAAAGTTTGAAGACAGGGGGTGCACTCCTTCATGAATAATGAAGCATTGGTTTTTAAGTGTTAAAGTTTATTAAAAGGGCCATAAATCTGCATTGGATAATTGACACACAAGAACTGTATAAAGCGTCATTACCATAGGTCAACATTTTGCCAAGTTATGAACTAGGTTAGATTACAGGTTAATGTTTTATGAAAAATTGCATAACTCTGCCTAAATGCAAGTCAGAGTTATTGGACATGTGTAACAACATTCTTTGTTAAGATGAAAATGTGTGTGAAGTTTCATGAACATAGGTCACATACCTTTCGCGTTATGGCCAGTTATGAGTTAGGTTGCATGTTAAAGTTTTTTAAAAAAAGGTCATAACTCTTCTGAAATGAAAGTCAGAGTTATTGCTCATGGGTAACAATATTAAGTGTGGTAGGATGCAGACGTGTGTGAAGTTTCATAAACATAGGTCACATACTTTTCGAGTTAAGGTCAGTTATGAGCTTGTTTAGGTTGCATGTTAAAGATTTATGAAAGGGGGAATAACTCTGACAAAATGAAAGTCAGAGTCACTGGACATATGTAACAACATTCCTTGGTTTGAGATGAGGATATGTGTGAAGCTTGATGAACATAAGTCACATACTTTTCAAGGTAGCCAAAGCTAGGTTGCAGGTTGAAGTGTGATGGACGACGGAATACGGACGACGACGGACGAATAAACGACGGACAAAATGATCCCTAAGTGTCTGCCAGACTACGCAAGCAACACAATAAAAACGAGATTTTCACCGCAATTTTAATTAGAAAACAGTCACATTCTTTTTCTATTGATAAAGGTACTTATTCTAATATCTGAAACACTCACTCACCTGCAATCTCAACATAGCAGTCGGCCTTCATGTCAGCAGACGGTATAAAGTCAATAAATTGCCTAATGGAAAGGATCCACCCATGCTTGTCTGAACCAGTCAGCGATTGCGTCAGGGCACTGAGCTCTTCCCAGCATTCTCTGAAAAGAAGAAAATATCCTTGATTTGTATTTGCAGAACTTTAGATATACCTCGTCCCTTTTACTTATCTTTGAAGAAAAATTGAAGAGATGACTTTTAAACGTTCATTTTATTATGTGACAATTTACCAGGAAGCCAACTATTGTCTGTTCACATGCCATTGTGAAATACCTGCCGGAAACCATCCTATTTACTTTCAACTTGACCAGCAGAAGGTTAAACTATTTCAAAATATCCCTTTTGACTATCAGCGGATGCCAAAAATCATTTCAACCGTTCATAGTATTTCCAAATGTTACTCTTGCTTATGTATAGAATGCCAATATATTGTGCTACAGGAGGCCAAGACAGTGTATTTCCACATGTAACTTCAGGAGGCCAACATATTGTATTTCCACATTTACCTTCAGGAGGCCAGCATCTTATATTTCCACATATACCTTCAGGAGGTCAGCATCTTATATTTCCACATGTACCTTCAGGAGGCCAGCATCTTATATTTCCACATGTACCTTCAGAAGGCCAGCATCTTATATTTCCACATGTACCTTCAGGAGGCCAGCATCTTATATGTCCACATGTACCTTCAGGAGGCCAGCATCTTATATTTCCACATGTACCTTCAGAAGGCCAGCATCTTATATTTCTACATGTACCTTCAGGAGGCCAGCATCTTATATTTCCACATGTACCTTCAGGAGGCCAGCATCTTATATTTCCACATGCACCTTCAGGAGGCCAGCATCTTATATTTCCACATGTACCTTCAGGAGGCCAGCATCTTATATTTCCACATGTACCTTCAGGAGGCCAACATATTGTATTTCCACATTTACCTTCAGGAAGCCAACATATTGTATTTCCACATGTTACTTCAGAGACCAACATATTGTATTTCCACATGTACATTCAGGAGACCAAGACATTGTATTTTACATGTACCTTCAGGAGTCCAGCATCTTATATTTCCACATGTACCTTCAGGAGACAAACATATCGTATTTCCACATTTACCTTCAGGAAGTCAACATATTTTATTTCCACATGTAACTTCAGGAGGGCAAAATATTGGGTTCCACATATTCCTGCAGGAGGCCAACATATTGTGTTACCACATGTACCTGCAGGAGACCAACATATTGTATGTCCACGTGTATCTTCAGGAAGCCAACACATTTTCTGTCCAAAATACAGTCTTGCTTACCTTGCTTTCCACTTGTCACCATTGCTTATCTGAAGGAGGCCAACATGTTGTCTTTCCACATGTCACTCTTGCTTACCTGTATGAGGCTAACATGTTGACTTCCCACGTCATCATTGATTAGTACATTAGGCCAACATGTTGTCTTTCCACATGTCATTATTGCTTACCTGTATGAGGCTAACATGTTGACTTCCCACGTCATCATTGCTTAGTGCATTAGGCCAACATGTTGTCTTTCCACATGTCATTATTGCTTACCTGTATGAGGCTAACATGTTGTCTTTTCACATGTCATCATTGCTTACCTGTATGAGGCTAACATGCTGTCTTACCACATGTCACTATTACTTACCTGAAGCAGACCAAATATTGTATTTCCACATGTCAACCTTGCTTACCTGCAGTATGCCAACATGTTGTCTTTCCACCCGCATGTCACTCTTGCTTACCTGCAGGAGGCCAACATATTGTCTTTTTACATGTAATGTGTCATTATTGCGTTCCTGCAGGAGGCCAACATGTTGCCTTTCCAAATGTTATCCTTTTTTATCTGCAGTATGCCAACATATTGTCTTTCCAACCACATGTCACCATTGCTTATCTGCAGGAGGCCAACTTGTTGTCTTTCCACATGTCACCATTGCTTACCTACAGGAGGCCAACATGTTGTCTTTGGTCATTTGTCACCATTGCTTACCTGCAGGAGGCCAACGTATTGTCTTACCCTTGTCACGTGTCATCCTTGCTTACCTGCAGAAGGCCAGCATGTTGTATTTCCATATGCCATGTGTCATCCTTGCTTACCTGCAGGAGGCCAACATGTTGTCTTTCCATATGTCACATGTCATCATTGTTTACCTGCAGGAGGCCAACATATTGTCTTTCAAATGGCATCCTTGCTTATCTGCAGGAGGTCAATTAGTGTATTTCCACATGTCACGTGTCACCCTTGCTTTATTTATGAGGCCTACCTATTGTCTCTCCATATGCCACCATTGCTTACCTGCAGGAGGCCAACATGTTCTCTCTCCACATGTCACCATTGCTTACCTGCAGGAGGCCAACAAGTTGTCTCTCCGCATGTCACCATTGCTTACCTGCAGGAGACCAATATGTTGTCTCTCCGCATGTCACAATTGCTTACCTGTAGGAGGCCAACATGTTGTATTTTAAGAGGCCAACATATTGTCTTTCCGCATGTCAGATGTCACCCTTGCTTACCTGCAGGAGGCCAACTTGTTGTCTTTCCACATGTCACATGTCATCATGCTTACCTGCAGGAGGCCAACATGTTGTCTTTCCATATTTCATCCTTTTTCGCTGTTTCCCCTTTTGTGTAAGCATTGCTGTAGTATTTTATAGCTTGTCCGAAATGTTGCTTTACTATTGGCCATCCTTGTCCTAAAGTTTAATAGATATTTTAATCGAATTTACGGGGTAAACATTCTGAAACATGGACCGATAAGTTTATTTACTTTGAAAGAAATGCAAAATGTGTTTAGAACAGTTTAAAATATATGGCGTTTAAGATTTAGTTCACGTTTCTGTCTGTACCGACTCTCGTTAAGGCTGAATCGTCTACTTATCAGCTCATGTGTATATTTTTTTAATTTGACATTTATGTGTTTAAGGAGTCAATGTTTTACAAGCCTAATAAAATACAGAGTGTTACATGAGATGATTGCTCCGTATATCAAAAATACAATTTTGGTTTTATTGTATCTTTAAAGTCACCGATTGTTCAATAGTTTACACACACCACTTTATTTGTTAACTAGAACTATCACTGAAGGTAATGAATACCCGCCGCCCTCCACCCCCTCCCCCACCCCCAACATCCCCACACATCTAGGGGTAAATCAAGATAAATACATATCTAAAATACTAGGTATTTTTTAATGTGAAGAAAATTCTAAGTAAAACAAAGGTCCATAATTCTGTAAAACAAAATGCCGATTCGAAAACCTTTGATGCAGGGACACATCATATCATCAGGTGTGAAATGTATACCAATTGTAATAATAATCCATGAACACCTTTGATGTGACAGCCACATGAAGTTCATTATACACTATTAGAGTGGACAATTCTAAGTCAAACAAAGGGCCATACTTGTGTAATAAATTAGGCAATCAACAATGTGTGATGTAGAGGGACATACGGTTATCACTTGTTGTGTGTATATGAACTTTGGGAACAATCCTTTGAAAACGTTGGAGTATGCAAATAATAAACATGTGATACGGGACGCGACACATTCTAAGTCAAACAAAGGGCCATAATTCTGTAATACATCAGGAAATCAACAATGTGTGATGTAGAGGAAGGACATACGGTCATCAGTTGTTATGTGTATATGGCGTTTGGTAACAATCCATTGCAAAATGTTTGAAAAATGCATGTTATACATATGTGTTACGGGAATCGACGCGACGGGACGGAACACGACGCGACGTTACGGACAACGTGATTTCTATATAGCTCACTTCACTTTGTGAAGTGGGAATATAACTAGACAAGAAATCCGCGGATTCACATGTCTCGACTAACGGGGACTGGACTTAAAAATAAAAAGGTCAATGATGCTTAAATGAAAGTTTGTAAACATTTCAGTAACTAAAAACAATGGAGTTTGCTGAGATGACATTTAAGTGCATTTGTTTAAAAACAAAATGCCATTCTATTAAAATATAGAGGCCCAAGAGGGCCTGTGGACGCTCTACTTGCTAAAACGGCTCTTATATCAAGGTTTGTCGACATAAAATTCCCATCAGTACTTCTTTTAAAACGTTGCAAAAACAACAGGGATAGGAGGGCCTTAGACCGCTCACCTGGTTATCATGGGCAATAAGTCTGATGTGTCTGGTCTGGCATGGGTATTTTTTCATTTTCCCACTTTCTTCTATGAATGAAATTTCATAAAAATGGGTGGGGGTGGGGTTTATATTAACATTCTAAACAAACATGGTAAAGATCAGATAAAAATGAAGTAACTGCAGATTTAACAAAGGAAAATACAATATAGCATTTTTCAACAAATCAAGGGCCATAACTCTGTCGTTACTAACAAGATCCAGCTGGTTTTCGAACTTGTCCAAGATTTCATTGATAAACCGCGCTTTGCACAACTAGACATCATACTGAGGCTTCCTGCCACATTTTGTAAAAATCCAACAAGCCGTTTAGGAAGAGTAGCGCCGACAATAAATTTAAAGTAAAAATGTCAAAGGGCCATAACTCAGTCATAAATCAGCTGCCTGCCAAGTTTCGTCGAAATCCAACAAGGTGTTTAGGAGGAGTAGCGCCGACAAGAAATTTAAAAGTAAAAATGTCAAGGGGCCGTAACTCCATCAAAAATCAACGAACCGGAGAAAAACGCAATATGTACAACTAGAGATAAAGCAAAATGCTTCCAGCTAACACGGCGTTAACACAAAAACAAAATTAAAAAAAAAAGTAATTTAAAAAAAAATTAAACAAAAAATATTTAAAAAAAAAAAACAATATTAAAAAAAAAAAAAAAAAATTCAAACAAATCAATGATCCAATCAAATAAAAAAATAAATATAAAAAATAAATAAAATCGAATCAAAAAAAAAAACATCTAAAAAAAAAAAAAATATATATATCACCAAAACAAATTAAACAAAACAAAGAAACTAATAATAAAAAAAAAAAAAAAACATCTGGTAAAGTTTGGTAAAATCAGATGAAAAATGAAAGCCCTATATCAGACTAACGCTGCAAAATATAGCATTTTTAACGAAATCAAGGAACATAACTCGGCTGTTACTGGTCCGATCTGGCTGGTTTTTGAACTTGTCCAGCTTTCATTGATATTAACAATCTGTTAAAGTTCGGTAAAGATCGGATGAAAAATGAAGGCCCTTGGCCAGTAGAGCTAAAATTCATCAGCTCCAAAAATTAGGTTCAAGGTCATAGATGAAATCCATGCGTCCAAAAAGATGCACTACCCCTGACACAACTATGTTAAAATAGAATATTTTTTCTTCCAAAGATTAAGCTACAAATTCGGTTTAAAACATCTAGTGCATAATTAAAGTTCAAGAGAAAGTGATGCTTGGATGGTCAAGGTCACATGTACATTTGCTTTGTCATATTGCAAAGTACCACTCAAGATACAACTATAAGCAACGTTTGAAAGGTCTTAGTGCATACAGTTTGTGAAAAAGTGACCTAAACCCCAAAGTTGAAGGTAAAATGTTTAAAGTTGTCTGACCTTTTGCTTGGACAGTCAAAGTCACATCCACATCTGCTTTGTCACGTTGCGATGTACCACCCTAGGTACAACTATAAACAAAGTTTGAAAGGTGTAGTGCATACAGTTTGCGCGAAATTGACCTCAACGCAAAAGTTGAAGGTAAAATTACTAAATTATCTGTCCTTTGCTTGGAGGGTCAAGGTCACTTCCACATTTGCTTTGCTACGTTGCGATGTTCCACTCAAGATACAACTATAAGGAACGTTTTAAAGGTCTAGTGCATGCAGTTTGTGAACAGGAGCTGTCGGAGAACAGCGCAGCTCGACTAATTGATTTTTCAGAGAATAATAAATTATATAGCTAGTATATACGAGGGTCATTCAATAAGTTCTGTCACTAACGCGTTTTAACAATTATGTGCTCATTGTGAGTGTTAATGTTTGGTACCAAATGAACGAGAGTTTCAATACCTTTCCATTGGTAAAATAAATGCTGTATCGTTTGTGTGACGAAAGTTATGGAACATTTAATATACATCACTTATACATACTGAGGCATTTTCGTCCGGAGTTTTTTCAGGTATGTTAATTGTTACTTTTTTAAATGCCTGTTTCTCTTTAAGTACTTGTCAAAGACCTTTGAAATTTCTCATACATTACCAGTTATATCTGTACATTACAAGATTTAGAATTTAAGCATTGTAGATGAAAAGGCATTGTCTTAGAAATTAACATTTTAAGCTAACGTGTAAAATTGATTTAAATGGAAGGGCAGTCTTCTGAAATAGCGTTTTTGGATTATCAATATTTTCATTAAACATTGTACCAAATTATACAGTAATGTGTTGAATATGAAATTTAAACACTGAAGGACCAGGATTTGTAAAACAATATGAAAACATATTAATACTAATAGAATAATTACGACATTTAAAAGATATTATAACATTTCTGTAAACAAAATGAAGAAAATCAGTGTTATTTCTGCTAAAATTAATGGATATGCATTCACTCATATCTGGTTTGCAGCAAGACCTTTCCGAATTCTCAAAAATGATTTTCATGGATTATGGGCGAATAACAACAGATGGCGTACAAGAAAATTTAAAAGCATAGAATTATTCATATAATTTTTATAACGTTTTGTAACAAGGACATTTTCAGAGATGCCAGTATCCAAAAGGTGTGGTAGGGGGAGGTAATTCAGGGGTATAAATAACCGGATTTTTTTCATTTTTGTTGTGAAATGTAAGAGAGAGAACCCAGCAGTATTATAAATACACTACTTTATCTCAGTGTAATATCCAGTTCAAAGGATATATGCCTAGTGACAGAACTTTTTGAAGCACCCTCGTACCATCCGAAAACAAGGCTTAAACAATGTGGGCGTAGAGGCGAGGGGTGTGGGGGGCAGGGGCAACAATATGTGTAAGAAGCTATGTAAGAATTGACCATGGAGATGGCAACATGTGTAAGAAATGATTTCTATATAGCCCACTTCACTTTGTGAAATTAAATAAATAAAAATAATCTAGTTTCAAGTGGGTGGGGGCAGGGGGTGGGGGAGAGGCGGGCTTGGGGGAGAGGCAGGGGGTGTGGGGGGAGGGCAATATGTGTAAGAACTGAGAAAAGCAACACAGAAATATGTAAAAAAAAAAATCGGTTCGTGGGAATGGGGGGGGGTGGGGGGGTTGGGGAGTGGAGGGAGAGGTGGGGGGAGGGAGCAACATATAAAGGTGTAACAAACTATGTGTAAGAATTGGCTAAAGCAACACAGAAATATGTAAAAAAAAAAATATATGAGTTTTGAGTGGGGTGAGGGGTTGTGAAGGGGGAGAGGCGGTGGGATGGGGAGGGGGCAATAAATATATATGTGTAAGAAGTTGTGTAAGAATTTACTAAAACAACACAGAAATATGTGAGAAAAAAAAAATGGTGGGGGGAGGGGGGTGGAGGGAGTGGGGACGGGGGTGGAGGAGAGCGCCCATGCCCCAATATCGGTGAAGTATGAATAAGATGCATAATGCTATAAGAAATCCCAAACCAAAATTATAGATATATACATGCTCACATGCAAACCTTGATCTGCCATTATTGCACATCTTATGGGCCATCACAATTTGGGTTCCATGGGAGCCCAGAATTTGCAGAAGACAAAATTACTTACCCTACCCTTTACAACATATTATAAGGAAACCAATTCCCAAATTTAGTTCAGCTGGGACAAGAAATGTAAGAAATATAGACCTGTAAACACAGCTTACACGCAAAATTTGAAGAGAAACAGACACATTTTAAGGGCTATCAGAATTTGGGTTCCATGGGAGCCCAGGAGTTACAGGAACCAAAATTACTTAAGCAGTCCTTAAGATAATGCTATAATGAAGCAAATGGGCAAATTTAGTTGTGCTAGGGTAAGAAATGTAAGAGAAATAGACTTGTAAACACAGCTTACATGCAAAATTTGATCTGAAATGGGACGCATTTTATTAGCCATCACAATTTGGGTTCCATTGGAGCCCATGGGTTACAGGAACCAAAATTGCTTATGCAGCCCTTAAGATGATTCTATAAGGAAGCCCATGACCAAATATAGTTGTGCTAGGATATGAAATGTAAGAGATATAGACTTGTAAACACAGCTTACACGCAAACCTTGATGTGGGACGCCGACGCCAACGCCGGGGTGATTACATAAGCTCTCTTATTCTTCGAATAGTCGAGCTAAAAAGTGACCTAAACACAAAACTTGAACCTAAAAATTATTAAGTTATCTGCCCTTTGCTTGGAGGGTCAAGGTCACTTCCACATTTGCTTTGTCACGTTGCGATGTACCACCCAAGATACAACTATAAGCAACGTTTGAAAGGTCTAGTGTATACAGTTTGTGAGAAAATGACCTAAACGCAAAACTTGAATGTTGACGCCTTCGCCTTCGCCGCCGCCGCAGAAAAAGCAACACCTATGTCTCCTGTTTTGCACCGTTAACGGTCAAACATATCTTGGATGAATGTGTAGACTTTGATCCTATGCGACAAAGATACTATACAGTTAATACTTTGAAAAAGTTATTTGATACTATAGATTTTAGTCTTGTTTTAGATTTCCTTAAAGAAATCAGACTTTATAAATCAATATAATATTTTCCTATATATATTAACTTGTTTACAAATTTGTTGATTAACATATATACATAGTTTATATTGCTACCATATCATCCCTTATTTGTAGATAGTTTTATCTTTATACGTTTACATTATTTTTATCTTTCATGATTCATCGGTTTTTGCGCACAATATGACCTATTTATGTGTCGACGTGCCATAAAACACCATTCATTCATTCATTCATTTTGAAAAGGCGAGACAAAAACGGTGATAACATACCTGACGGCATTATCGTATAGCTTAAGAACAGTCGATAAAACAAACACTGTTTATTAAAGACGAACCTGATTCCACACATACTCTTGCAATTTTCCATTCTGCTGTTCCAGCATTTTTGGATGCTGATGATGTTTCGTCATCACTTCTAGAGCTGTGTAGGGCCTTTTCGTAGCATCGTAAAGCCTTCTCAAAACGCGACTGCCTAAGTGTAGGAGCCAAACCTTCAATATTGGAGAGCAGGTGATCGTTGCCTTTCTTTCTCCAGAATACTGATGCAGAATCTTCGGACATGATAACTCATATACCGTAATCAAACTGAAAGCAAAAATGTGTGATTTATAACTCCCAATACTTCCTCATTCATCACAGTCTAGATCATCTGCGACGCTTGCTAGTTTTCAAGACAACTCAAGCGTCGAAGATAAGCAAGACCTTCCTCCTGGTTTATATGTTAATGTTAATTTAAAAGCTGTATTGTATCGCCTCAATTCAAACAAACACAACACGCAGTTTGCAAAAAACACATTAACTGAATAATGAAATAACGACATGATCAATGCGTTAATGATTCGACATACAATAAATACACCCGTCAAGATAAAACTAATCGTGTTTGCAGTGTCACGCACAGTGACTATGTTCAAAATATGTTTACCCACTACATAACCTTGCAGACGACTGTATGTACATGTAATAGGTCTGTCGGAAATCTCGCATTCGGTAATTATACTAGTTAATAATTCACGTTGATGATTATTCAAACACCCAACCAAACCGAAATTCAACTTAGGTCTCTAGTTTTAATAAAATCTTACCAAACTGTAGTATCGGTCTATAATTCGAATAGGATTTTCGGGTGACGTCTGTCCATACACCAAATCAAACTGAAAGTAGAAAATCGTTAAAATCGGTATTTCTACTTTCGGTACACAATTATGTTTTGAAATTATCTTTTTATACGCCCCCTTGTAGGTATTTTAAAAGTCGTGACTTTGTCAGTCGTCTGACCTTAACTTTTACCTGACAACTGTTGGCATTAACTTTCAAAGTATAAGGTCTACAGCAATGAAACTTTGTACACATCGTTAGCATGATCAATGAATACATCTAATACAGGAAAATAACTCTCTGGTTCATATATTTTGAATAATTTCCCTTTGAATATTGTTTAAAGGGACACTGTCCGTAACTTTTAGCTTATAAAACACACACTAATTATGTTCGCAAACATAACACACCAAACATTATTGAATATTTACTAATTAAAGGAGGATTGTTTGACGGAATTCAATCGCGGTACAAAAAAAGAGAAACCATTTCGGGCGTTTGAACTCGCAGCCCAAACTAAAATTACACTCGCGGTAATAATAGTGAGCGTAAAGTGTTCGACATAGCTCCCGACTGAGCTAACCGGGCTATACATATTTCGCACTACATACTATGATGAAAACCTAATGCGCTAATGAAAGTCACGTGATCGCAGAAAAGGTAAATATGGTGGGTCCCACTTTATTTACAAATAATAATTTAAGCTTCTTTTTTTTCAAACTCACGAATGTATTACTACAGACTTCTTAGTGTCTATGCTCATGTTTTCATGTATACATTTCACTGAATAAAAGTCAGACAGTTATTTGGTTATACTCAATATCTGCTTACTTACGGACAGTGTCCCTTTAATCTGGAACTTAACCTTACCTGTTACAAGTGATTGTGGCTAATGACTTTCGAAGTATTAGGTGTTAAACAATGACACTTTGCACACATCTTCAACATGATCCAATGAATACATCTTATAAAGGCCCATAACTCTCTTTTCATATTGTATGAATTATTTCCATTTGAAAAGGTTTAACCTGGAACTTAACCTAGCAAACGACGGGCGTACTTTCCCAGTAGGGCGCACTTGCCCAGATGGGCGTACTTGCCCAGGGTGCGTACTTGCCCAGTGGGGCGTACATGCCCAGTGAAGCGTACTTGCCCAGTGACGTTACAGATGGCGGCATGGCAGAGTCCTTCGGAATCTTGAAAGATTCACTTGAGAAGGACAGGAAGAAGCAGTCAGCCACTACCAACTATACATGCATCCCATTTGTTAAAGAAGGACAGTCAGCAAAGATCAGTAACCAGGTATCCTACACACCGTGCATACATGGACAATAAAGGTAGACTTAGGGCGGAATATAGTTTTTCCCCGAAGTAGTCCAGACCACCTTCCTGGCAGATGTATGTGCTATAGTCAACCAAGCGCAAGAAGCTGATTGTTATTGAGCTCGTAGAATGAGAGGTGTGACGAGGCTCATGAACGCAATCTTGTGAAATATGCACAGCTTATGGAGCACTGCCTCACCAAGGGGTGGACCGCCTGGCTGAAATGGGATGCAGAGGATCCCGGCATACTCAGTGTTGAATATTTGCACTGCTCTTGGAATCACTAGACTGTGTTACGGTCCGTTGCGCTTCTCTGCAATTATACTGTTCAGTGTGAATAGAATAGAATAGAACAGAACAGAATAAAATAGAACATAGTATAATAGAATAGAATATAATAGAATAAATCGTGAACGCTCGGCCAATCCCGTCATACTTCGGGTCCCGCCTCGTATGTATCACGGCGCTTCGGTATGTTCAAAATCTTGCCATTCTGTTAGCCGGTAGGCAACGGCACAGAAAAAAGTGAACTGTTGCTATGTAAACAATATGGCCGTATAATTTGCGTTTAGTGTTTGTTTTCTACAATGCAGATAAAGGTTTTATCACTGCTTTCATGTAAATAAACTATTGATGGAGCAATCGGCTGAATAAAATTGCATCATTTGGATGATAACTTTGATTTTGAATGCAAATTTGTTTTGGCGGGATTCTAAGGCGCGATGACGTAATTAATATGGAAACCTGCGTATTACATTCGAGTTATGCTGCGATGCAGTGTTAGAGATGCTGCGAATGAGAATATAATATGAAATCACATGCCCCGACAGGAAGCGGGCAATCTAGGTAGTGAGCAGAGAGGCCATGAGCTAGTGCTAGCTACCAACATGTCTCAGAGAGGCCATGAGCCTGTGCTAGCTACCAACATGATGCCGCAGTGAGGCCATGAGCTAGTGCTAGCTACCAACGTGGTGTCGCAGAGAGGCCACGAGCTAGTGCTCGATACCAAGATGATGCCGCAGAGAGGCCGTGAGCCAGTGCTAGCTACCAACATTATGCCGCAGAGAGGCCATGAGCTTGTGCTAGCGACCAACATGATGCCGCAGAGAGGCCATGAACTAGTGCCAGCTACCAACATGACGCCGCAGAGGTCATGAGCCAGTGCTAGCTACCAACATTATGCCGCAGAGAGGCCATGAGCTTGTGCTAGCGACCAACATGATGCCGCAGAGAGGCCATGAACTAGTGCTAGCTACCAACATGACGCCGCAGAGGTCATGAGCTAGTGCTAGCTACCAACATGATGCCGCAGAGAGGTCATGAGCTAGTGCTAGCTACCAACATGATGCCGCAGAGAGGTCATGAGCTAGTGCTAGCTACCAACATGATGCCGCAGAGAGGCCATGAGCTAGTGCTAGCTACCAACATGATGCCGCAGAGAGGTCATGAGCTAGTGCTAGCTACCAACATGATGCCGCAGAGAGGCCATGAGCTAGTGCTAGCTACCAACATGATGCCGCAGAGAGGCCATGAGCTAGTGCTAGCTACCAACATGATGCCGCAGAGAGGTCATGAGCTAGTGCTAGCTACCAACATGATGCCGTAGAGAGGTCATGAGCTAGTGCTAGCTACCAACATGATGCCGCAGAGAGGTCATGAGCTAGTGCTAGCTACCAACATGATGCCGCAGAGAGGCCATGAGCTAGTGCTAGCTACCAACATTATGCCGCAGAGAGGCCATGAGCCAGTGCTAGCTACCAACATGATGCCGCAGAGAGGTCATGAGCCTGTGCTAGCTACCAACATGATGCCGCAGAGAGGCCATGAGCTAGTGCTAGCTATCAACATGATGCCGCAGAGGCCATGAGCTAGTGCTAGCTACCAACATGATGCCGCATGAGGCCATGAGCTAGTGCTAGCTACCAACATGACGCCGCAGATGTCATGAGCTAGTGCTAGCAACCAACATGATGTGTTTAAATATCACTGTCGCTCCGTCATACAAGAGTTTCTTGGGCTTTCAAAGGGGTGAAACACGCTTTATTGTTTACGGACACCCAACAGACGATGTTGGTAGATTTTAGTTTACAGAGAAATACAGAGACTGTATTCCACAATATAGATTTGCTTTATGTCCCCGTACATCTAACAAAACAAGTGTAAGTCTAACATTGAAGAAAGAGTTGAAAAACGAAACTTTGGAATGCTAAGTGAGAACGAATCAATATTATCAGCAAGTATATATTAGCTGTATTCGATCGTATTTTTCTTTATCATCACAATGAGTGTTGTTGTTTACGGTGTAGTGAAAAACATGTAACTATAGGTTCATATATTGTTCAACAGTCCATCTCCCAAGGTCTGATATTTAAATACCTCGGGAAACATAAGACCAAAGGTTCATTTATGTCAAGTTTCTTTTTTTAAGGGGGTCCCAGTGGACAGCACGGCTGACTTGAAATCGGAGGACCCCTGTTTAAGCCTCACCAGTGCCACTGACTTTCTTGGTTAAGATACTTTCCTTACCCTCATCCGTCCAACGGGGACGTAAACCGGTCTATAGATCGGAGTCTATCTTCAGTGTGCGATAAAAAACACTATAGCTGTGTATAAGGTTAGTGGGCCCTGTACCTAAAGCAAACGGTAGGGGTTTACGCTTGATTAACTACCAAATTCAAGTTTGTGAAACATGGCCGTAAACCGGTATATAAGGGGAGAAACGTATACCAGGACATTCGTTTTAACCCGTCGTTCGTTGTAGCAACACAATTATCAAAACAACATAACTGTCCTAATCATTGAAAAATAGTTCGCTCAACACGGGATTCGAACGCGAGACCTCCAACATTTTGAATAAACTACTGTAAAATAAATTATGAAAAGTTGCACAAATACACATTAAAACATGTTAAATCAATTGGTGTAATTATTTTTTAAAACAATCATTTGCAAAGTATAGTTTCAAAAAATGATTTAAACCAACTGTCAAACAATTTGAATTTGTCGGTAGGAGCCTTATGATTCTGCTAATACAGAATGTAAACATTTCCCACGTGACTTTGTTTATCAACAACCGTGCTGCAGCAGACGGCTTATGAACTACTCTGTATTATCATCAAACAACCGGGCAATGTAAAGCATCACAATTTAAAGCGGATTGTCAACAGACATTCAAAAAGGCACCAAATCTTGATTGTGTGTGGTTATAACTGTATAGGAAAAGTTTTGATAGGCCCCACCTACAAATATTTACTAACCCGACAGTAAATGTTGGGGTTTAACATATATATTCGTTTGATAACGGCCTTATGTTATTTCTCAATATTATTTTTTAAAACAAATAAAAAACAGTATATTTTTCCGCGTATACTATTCTAATGTTGAAATGTGTAACCTATATTTTCTGGAGCATTTTTGTCGAAGGTCTTTGGTGTATGTACGCAGTGAATCACACAGTCACAATGAACAAAAAATAACGCCAACAATGCTAACAGTATATCGATAAAAATAACGCTATTGATTAACTGAATGGATTAGCCCAGTGAGTGCCAATCCGAAAGTAGGTAAAAAACTGAAAACGGTTCTCTATAAAAATGCCTTATAAACGGATTTCCAGCCATTAAGTAGCTTGAATTTTATAGTAAATCGTAAACCGCTTCCAATTGATTGAGGTAAACGCCCACTAGCCTTTTATACAGCCATAGTAGCTTTAAAGAAGGAATAAACTGTAAGAGGGCAGGTTTCCGGATTTCTATTTATCCATCACCTCTCTGTGGTGACTCTAAATAGCCTTAAATGTGTTGATGAGCCGTTTAACCCCAGCCATTCAATTCGTTTTCCTACAATGATATAAGTAGGTCACCGTGAACTATCTGTTATTGGTCACAGTGGCCAACTTGTTTATCTTTCAAGTACAGGGATATTGTTTACCGTTTATTTCAATATGTTCTTATCGATAGCATGTGTATTTACTACTGATAGCTGGTGATTTATGTATAACAAACAGTTTGATTTAAACATGTTTTATTGCCAATATTTTACAGACAGAATAATATCTACATATATACAATAGAAATATTATAATGACAAATGGGTCGGGTAACAAGTTCTACCAACATTAGTTTAAACCCTTCCCAGTTAACATCTTGAAATTGCAAATGTTTATGGCTGAGTGAAATAAATTATAATGGCAAATAATACGTTGAGAGAGAGAAAGTTGAATAGTAAACACAACATATGAGAGAGAGAGAGAGAGAGAGTTTATATTACACCAAATGCTATAGCTCTATAACCTTGAGATATGTAATAACAACAACAACAAACACTGCACTGGTATGCGTGTAGAGTGTCGAAATGCGTCGGAGAATCAGACACGTATATGTAAACATATGTGTTTCTCGTATATATGTTTGCACTGCTTCGAAGAGGGATTTATTTTCGCTGTCAGTTATCTGTTCACATAAAGGAGTGTGCTTACATTTAACGGGTGTAAACAAACAGTGCACATTTAAAGGGACACACTGATATTTATTTTTTCAAAGTTGCAGCGTCACGTTAGTTTTTTCTACATAACTTGCATTTTTCGCAAATTCAAAAGGGCCTTGATTTTGCATATAAGCAATTGTTTGTTATGTTGCAACGATCTCAATTTCAGAGTCGGACGTGCTATCCACCAGCCTAGACTGGCCCACAGCGACCCATACAAGTGGTATTTTAATCTCGTCCTAGCAGAAAAATTCAACTAGTAAATTAAAACCAGAAATTGGTCAAAAAAAAAGTTAAACATTTTGATTAGTTTCCGCACCTAGATGACAAAGTAAACATCCTGAATCCATTTTGACAAACACTATTGATAGTCAAAGGCGCCAGTAAAACCAGTTACACACTGCACAAATTATCAAAATGTTAGATATTTGTGTAACTATGTTTCACATCTCAACTGCAATCTATAAACCATTTCCACTTCTCAAAATTACAACGGTTCTATAGTACTAGCGCGATGACAAGGACGGATCCGGGGATAGAGTGGACCCAGGGGGAGGAGCGCAGACCCAGCGCCGCCAGAACTAGTCTATCTACCCTAAAATTTGCTTGGCATACATTTAACCTCCCCGATTTTAGGAGTTAGCGGGCGCATCTCGTCCACCGCTGTTATCATTTAACGATTAAAATATGCTAGAATTCACCAAATGTCATGAAGACAGCATGTTACCGGATCCCGACGCTTAAGAGTTAACACCCCATCTCCCCTACAAATATATACAACCCCCTAAGCTCACATCCTGGACCTGCGTGTGAAAGTTGTTTTACTCTGGCAAGCGAAAATTAAGATAAACAAGCTTTTATGTGCATACCGGATAAGGTTATCCGCGTTTTACATGGGCCAGGTTGAATCCGATATCAACAATGGCAGTTACGTCAAGGCGCAGAATGTCAATGCTATGCAAGAAAAGGAATCAATCATGGGTATCCCGGTTCATATTGGGAAATTCCAACCCTGGTATAACTGTTTTAATCAGAACCGCGAGCCGTTCCGATAAAAACAATTATACCTCGTGTTGGAATTCCCGATCTTCACCGGATATACCCATGAAATATTCTTATAGTCTTTCTGGTGTTCTGTTTTTGTTTTCAAATTTAATTTTCATCACGAATTTCATAGTTATTTTGTCTGAAAGACATACTCGTGGTAGTACTTTATTCGATTGCGAGTGCATGGGATGTGCATATGTATCTGATTTAGCAACTGTTTACACAAAGTGTACCACGTTGTTTTAAATTATTCTTTCTTTCATAAATACGGCCATCGAAGGTAAGAAGATGTGTTGACAGGCACATGACAACGAATGCTTCCAAACTGCTAATATGAGTCGACTTTCTTATTCATGCTTGTTGTTTATCCTGTTTCCTATAAACTACTACTTTAAGATATTCAAATGTTCTATATTTGCTGTAGATCAATATAAAACTATTGTTATCTATAGCGAAGTTAAATAAAGGGAGACAATTACGAGTCGCATTTCTCCAATCGTTAGCGAGTATTTGGTCTCTTCTTTGAAAATATATACACCCGCCATTTGCACCTGGCTTTAAAGATGTGCGCCTCTGTGTTTTTTGTGTTGATGTTTGAAGCTGGTGTCGATCTATCCGAATGACTTGGGTGTCGATGAAGTTTTTAAAATATTATGACATTGAAAAGGAAAAGTGTTTGCTGCTTTCTTTGCTAATGTAAAATAATGAAAAAACTTCTAAAACAACACGCATGTAGTGTGTCTGATTCAAAGCTACTTCAATGGATCAAACATAAATAATGTATTAATGAACATCTCAACGGAAAGGTTCCGCGGGGAATGTTTTTCATTGATGTGCCTAAATGTGGAAAGTTTGGGTCAGGAAAAGTGTGTGTTTTCGTGACACAATTACTTTCCGCTTTCCATATTTATAAATAATGAACGTCACCTACCAATGGGGGCTCTTAGGGGGCAGGGTTACTCGGAAAGCGCCCAGATCTTTATAAGGCATATAAGCATAGTTTATGGGTATCCGGTGAAGATCGGGATTGGGATTTCAACATGAGGTATTTTTCTATCGAAACCGATTTCTATCGAAACCGAGGCTCTGTCGAGGTTCTGGTTAAAACTGCTACACCGAGGTTTTGGAACACATGATTGCTTAATTTTTCTTGCATCTATCATTGAGATTGTGTGCGTTGACGTGGACTATTTATTTACACAATGACATCATGCAACTGTTATTGTTGACATCATCGCGTGACTGTTTATATTCCCCAGGGTCGTAGCTGATATAGGCCCGACAAGACTAGTGGGGTTCGGGGGATTTTTTTTTAATACAGCTATGCAATTGTGTGTTTTGGCGTATATCAGACAGAGAACTTGTGTGGTATTTGAAGACATATTTTTTGCACAAATCTGAGAATTAACGTTTGACAAAATTGAATTACATAAACTGAAAAAACAAAAAAACAATGTTGACCCTTAAGTTCGCTTAACCCCCTCTGGCTTCTGTTTTTATAGCATTTATGGACTTTCTATTTTTTTCATTTTTCAAATTGATGTTTAGGCCCGGGTCTATATGGCCTAATAGTAGCTACGCCGATGTTCCCCCCATATGTAAGATGAGGCTTTCCATCACTCATGCATAACGCGGATTACGTTAATCTGATATGCAAGAAAAGTTGCGTTGCGCCGCCCCTAAAGAAACCAAAAAAAAAGGACATTGATACAATCAACAGTAAATTAGCATACATTTCTATCACGGGTTTAAATTAGACTGAGAATCTGCTTTGTCTTACCGTTTGAAAGATTCCGGCCCAGGATGACACGGTGCTCAGTTTATTATAAATTTACCTACCAAACACGAATAGCGGGAAACACGTTACAAATGGAGAAGTCTTTAGTAAGGGCGACAACTTTGTGAAGTTTGTAAAACAAGTGACAGTAAGAGGCCGATTTGTTGGAAAAACAAATTTGACAACGTAAAGCGCATTTCAAATGCGATCATGACCATGTTGGTGTTGTTGTTTTTGTTGTTGTTAATACACTATAAAACAGTTTTGTATGGTAAGTACGGTAATGAGGACAGTGTTTGTTAGTTAGATAAAGAGTAAACAACTATGGTATGGTTGATAAGAACAGAAACTCGTATGTTATTTTATTTTATTTTCCTCCAGAAGTTGTGCTTATTAATATGTGTACATGAGTTTACATTTTTGTTGGACATGGTGAGAAAACACTTGATTTAAATTTCAAAATTAACAATGAGAAAACACCTGATTCAGTTATATGACAGTGAAGGAACGTTTGATACCCGATACATTGCACACAGTGAAAAATGATTACAGTAATTAAGCTTTTTAAAGCACATATAAAAACATGCGCATGCATCTACATAAGCAGAATATAATTTACCTTTTAATATTACACTTAACATTTTGTTACTCAATTGTGTAAGCAAACGATGACCCTTTGGCGGGGCTTTCGTGTCCCATGGACACATTTTCTAGTTTTTTCCTTTATTTGCTCTTTTTATATATGTTTTGTATAATGGAAATCTATTTCTAAATCTCTTTATTACCACTAATTTCATTAAACAAGCCGTCTGCAATTTTCAGTTTCACAGGAAGGACTCCGCCTAATTCAAAATTCTGAATATTAAAATGAGACTGGATTAATAAATTGATACGACAATGTTAATGCTTGATAAAAACTTCAAGATTCCCGTTTAACAGTTAAAGACACTTTGGCTGCTATTTTAAGGGTTATGTCCCCTTTTGTGTCATCCCATTGAGATTGCATTTGAAAAAGATAAAAATTTAAAAAATATTCTTGAATATTTCTACATGAAACTTTTAGTTTAATATGTTTACACATTTATATAGGAAGTGCTAACCTTGAATTATAAATATATAGTGGATACATATGTGAATTAGTACCTACATGACCTTGAGTATGACTTAAGCTGATTATGGATCAATACACACTTTATCAAATGTGTATTTTATTCAAGTATAACACAGTTTAGATGAAGTGTAAACATATTAAACTGCAAGTTACAATTAAAAATATTCAGAATTATTTAAGTTCTATTTCTTTTCTTTTGTTAATGCACTTTCAATGGATTTACAAAAAAAGGGGTTATCATCCTTAATCCAAAATCCATACATTCTCAAACAGTTCAGCTAAACGACAATGTTTATTTTTTTCTAAAAAAGAATACGATGATATTTTTTATTATTATTTAACTATCTTGAAATACACAGCATTTGCAAAAAGTACAAAATATCTACATTCACTTTGTTTTGAAAAAGGAACAGCGTCTAACTTCGAATAAACTATTCGCCCACCCTTTCGATGTACCTCAGAAAAGAATAGATGTTCCCAGACTGAAAATACACTGCCGATGTGTATATTTCTTCAATTATATATCGTTACCAACCTCTCATCACGTTAACGAAGATAATGTAAGACTAATGTAAATACAAAAACTGATTCGCAGATTTTTAGCGTTTATGCGGTTTTGAACGCCGGTGGTGAATGGCAAATGTCATGGAATCAAGTCGTGCTATTTTCTTTAAATGTACATATAATAAGATCGAATTGCATGACGACCATTCCCAGACCTTGGGCATATGGGACGTACATATGTGCGTGTCTTAACACAAATATCGTAATTTGAGGAAGATTTATCGCTAAAAAATGCACGGCAACGCAGGTGTGCAACTTACCATGCAGGCTCGCTATGAACTAATAAGAACAAACTTTTTTTTTTTGTTGAGAATCATATTTAGGGTTTTAATTGTTTAACAAATCAACAAAAAAATGAATATGTGCTTGTGTATTGTCTGTCGAAATGAATGTATGAAGTAGTCCATATGAGAGTGTACATGAAGCTCATTACGTGGTCACGTCTTAATTCCATTAAGCAACGGGAAAGCTTATATAATCAGGATTTTATAATGGACATTTCGACATAAAACACGTTTAAAAAAAAAATACTGAAAAATGCAATAACCTGTTTAAAAAACTATTAAATGTTTTAATTTTACACTATGGCAAACGTTTTTTTAGCCGAAATTAAGGTTGTATTTCATACCCCAGCCAACCAACCCCGTTCTCGTTTCTTGGAGTAGGTGTTTGATGGGGTATGAAAGTTAATACTCGGACCACGTAATGTTTTATGGCGCTATATATTTAAATACATACAAGGAGAAGTTTAAATGTTCAGGTCAGCTTTACATTAACTCACATGTTGGGCAGAAACCAATACTAGGATTTGATACAATCAGTACATGTACGTTTAATATCAGTGTTTCCACTAGTGGCGTGTGACGGGGAATTAAGAAAACTTATTCTAGATTGTTTTCTATTTAAAATGTTTACATTATTGTTGCATGTTTTGTTCGGCATATTTAACGCTAAAGCAGGATATTGTCTCTCATGGCAAAAAATCAAAAAGAAAAAAATATTTCCAGCAAAAACGGAAATAAGAAAATGAAAAAACTAAAAAATAATAATTACAAAAAACACGACCACTCTAATAAACTTTATAGTAAAAGGCGCTGACATATTATCTATAAATCAACTGAATGTAGTTGAAAGTAGTTCTCTATTAAAGAGTGCAAAACTTTTTTTTTTCTTTAAACACTTTTATTTCAGTGCAATTTCCTGTTATTTCTTGGCTGTAACTGTATTCTGGACATGTTATTGCTATTTTGAAATGCACCTTATCATGCTGTTGACAGTTTTAGATATACATTTTAATAGTGAAAGTAGAAAGTGTTTGTGTAAGGTGCCGATATGTCCGCAAAGTGACAATATGTCCGCGGTGTTTTATTTTTTATATATATCTCATAATGTGTACAAATGTAAAACACATTTAAAAATACACAAAATTGAATTATAAGAGACTATGAATATCATTGTAAATATACATATATACAGCACAATCCTTCTGACATACACAGTGAAATATAAAAATAATAAATTAAACATATTAAAATGTCAGCAACTGATGTTACTCTTGGAAGATAGAAGGTGTTATCCAGGAATGTTTTACCTTATATACGTCCCCAAACCAAAATTAAAGACACGGTTTTTCCATATGCCAACCCGTAGCTCAGGAAACACGACTTTCTTATAACACCGAACATGCACTATGCTATGTTTCTTTAAGTTTGTATCACATATGCTCCCTCCCACCGCTAACACACTCACCGCCCCCACTAACGCATTCACATACACACACCAAATACACAACACACAACCTCTACTCTTTCTATCTCCCCATGTGGGGTAATTTTCTTCACTTTCAAAGGGGTCGGATTTTTCTCGATTTCCAGGAATTGAAACTTCTTATCCTGGTTATGCTCGAGTGTTATTGATTGGTGTATGCAACGGCTTTGTGGTGCTAAAGAACCAATAGTGTGATAAGCGTTGATCAGTCGAGTATTCCAAAATAAAAAATGTCCGTCTGCTGATCAGTCATTTTACACAAAACACCCCTTTGTCACATAAATGGAATGGCCTTAATTTAAAGAAAGAACAGTCCATTATATATATATGTAGCGGGTTAAGGGTACAATATACACTGTGTTAACGTCACGTTTGAAATAATACACTAAGAATAGTTAGAGTTTATAACTGCACACATTCCGTTGCATATATAGCCGATGGTATAGTGCATATATAGCCGATGGTATAGCTATGACGTATTATTATATTTCATTATATTATATATCATAAACTATATAACTATCAGGGTGTTTTCATTAGCCTAGAAGCAGTCACGTGTGATTACATAGTTGTTACCACTCCATGGGAAAACTTGCCAACCATTTCTAAGCATGTAATAGTTAGTTTAGTCGTGCAATAGTTCATTTAACGTGCAGTTGCTCATCTGTGTCATATGTTTGTGACCTCATATATTCCAATTCAGTTGTATAACTAAGCTAAAACAACTTCAATTAATATAATAAAACAACTGTTTAATTCCTTTAATTCCTTAGTAGTCACTCCAAGTGACTACTGTGACTACTAACTCTTGAATGGTACTACTGCACTCGGCGTACCGCCTCTATTATATTTCATAATATTCCATGACGGTATAGCTATGACGAACTATTATATTTCATTATTATCCATGATGATTGTATAGCTATGACGAACTTTTATATTTCATTATAATGTCATGGTGATGCTTAAGTTATGATGTACTATTATATTTCATTGTATTTCCCCATTTTTCTTAAACAGGGACTCAGTGTGAACTTGAACCCATCCTGAAAATAGAAACAAACATAATTTATGAACTACATCAATAATGGACGTCCATCCCGTTACTTGAATTAGCTACTTAAATGTGAGTATAAAGCCTATAGCATAGCATCTTACATATTTAACCAACGAATTTAAACAATTCAATACGCAACAAGCACGCATATAAGAGCCTCTATTTAATGTGAATGGTAAGCAGGTTCGTTGACAAACAGCCGGTGAACAAAGTAGATATGTTTGTATTTATTGTTTATGGATCATAGATAAATAGAGGATATTTGTTGTTTTGGAGTGAATAACAGATTATATTACATATTTGTCTGTGATTTGTATAGGAAATACTGGGAATAGAAAAGCTATATCTACTCGTTTGCTCTACTGTGAAATATCTCCCACTCTCCCACTGGGAGATATTTCAGTGTACGTTCGGAACATTGCTCGGCCTTTTCCGTCAGTGGAGGGAACGCCAAATGACGTTCCGATTGTTTTACGGACGTCTTCGTCAGATTCCGCCATTAGGAAATACCGATTACGGAAATTCACGAAGAGTTGCGGTTCCATTTGTTTTGTTTGTATGACGTAAGGTCGTATTGGCGTTCTCGTGCAAACTAGTGTAAAAAGGCGTGAATCATTAGAAATATTAATAAAATGTCATTTCAAATTATGTAATATATAGTTTAATAACCAGTGTTTTTGAGATAATGAAAATATCTCCCTCGGTAGAGAAATATTTCCCGTATCTCAAAAACACTGGTTATTAAACTCTATGTATTTCATCGAGAAGTGTGACAACTTCATATTTTAACGAATGCGAAGCATGGGTGAACATTTTGAAGTTCGATCACTTTGAGTTGAAATAAAATCTGTTATTCACGACAAAACAACACATTTGCTTTTTGTTTTATGCTTTATAATCACAGTGTACTGCTGAAAAATAAATAAAAAATTGACGACTTCAATGGCTTACATTAGTATGATAAAATTGCTGTTTTTAATTCCCCATAACTTCTAAACTACTGAACTGACTTCAATAATCTATGACTCATTTTCTTAGTTAGGATATTTCCAATCCAATACTGTAACTTTTATAGCAACTTTCGGAAAAAAGTAGTTTTTGAAACAAATAACAAAATGACATTTTTCACTGTAAATGACTTGACCAGTTTTAAAAACTATAGCCCAATTTCTTAGTTAGACCATTTACAGTCAAATGATATATATCAAACAGTTATTTTCTAAACAAATAAAAGAAAATTGTTTTTGATATTGAAAAAAGGAGTTCCGAAAATGAAAAAATAAAACTCCATATTTCACAGGTATGAAATACAACTTTTATTTCATTGCTAACATCCACTATTTCACTGCTAAGCATAATATAAATACCGTTAAATTATATATTATGACGGAGTAACTTGCCTTTATTAAAGATGGTATAGCTTTCCAAAAGCTCACATTAGGTATAATTTCCGATCCTTGTGCCTTCTTACCAAATTTCATGAACAGTGTTCCGCCAACAACATAAACAAGTACAAGAGTAAATAATCTGAAATGTAAATATAGGTAGATTATAACGTGTATTCACATATAGATCTACTTTTACAAATAAGAAGAACGATAAGTAGCATTGTACCACATCATCGAAAAGATATGCCATTTCGTTAGGTTCCCACACAAAATTATTTTATGATGAATTGCTTCAAAATCGCTTCAGGATCGCTTCAAAACCGTGGATCTGTGGTTTGTTAAAGCGATCCAAATGCGATCCATTAAACGAATCGCATTTGGATCGCATTTTGCATGATTGCAAACATGGTCCGAGTTAAGGATCGTGATCCTAAAGCGTTTCATTAGCGATTTGTGAGCGATCCAAAAGAAACTGGTTTATAACCATGCGATCATGAAGCGATCCTTTAAAACATTGTCATTTACAAAGCGGTTTGCTAACGGTCCATTCAAACATAGCTACTTTTAAGAACGATTCTAAAGCGATCCATTAAAACTGAACATTTACAAAATGGTTTGCTAGCGATCCATTAAAACTTTGCCATTATTGAGCATTATCCAAAAGCGATCCATTATAACAAAACATTTACACACCGGTTTTTTAGCGATTTATTAAAAGTTTGCCATTATTTAGCATGATTAAGAAGAAAATAAGTTAAAGCAGAATTCATATTAACAAATGTTCATTGTAATAAAGCCACCCAAATTACCACCCATTTTTTCTGGTTTGTAAGGGAACTTGGTGTTTATATGGAAGACGGTTGGTTGATCTAATGGTGTTTTAGTAATTTTCATCACATTTTAGGCTATATATGACGGCAGATGTATTTTTTGGTGATGAAGACAGACCACCCAATTTTTCCTGGGTAGAACCAGTACTGTATACCACCTGCCATCCGTAACAATCAACATTTTCTCACTTAGAAATCCCAATGTGATTTGAACCCGCAAGACTTAAAGTGGTGAGAGGAGAGGTTTTAAATGCAGCGTCTTTACCATCCTGGTCACTGAAGCGCTTTATATGGAAGGACACGAGATCTGAATAAAATGTTGCTTAACAAATTGATTAATAATGGAGCATCACATTACTTGATGGAGCATCACATTACTTGGGACTTGAAAAGGTAACATGGAGTGTCAAGGCAGGATGGCGCTGCGCCATGCTACGACGGTCTAGGCAAAACATTGATTAGACTAAGTCTATATTCTTACTTGCCAAAAGAAACCCAGATATCAGGTCCGTGATGAGGCAAACGAAATATTTACAACTCACAAAAAGTAATTTAGAAATGAATTCTTCCGGAATTATGACTCTCTTTGATATTAAAGACGGCCAAACATTCGCCAATACATATCTTGAGGTTCATATTGACGAACAAACGCATGGCATTGATAAAATTGTTATGCAACTACCCAGATGAAAAGGGACAGAACTCTTGGCGTTGCCTGGTCTGGCCAATATACTTTTTGAGTGGTAAGTTGAAGATTTAAAGCTTTTATTTTGTTTAATTTTAAATGTTACCTATTTCATGCAGAGGTATTTATCTGACCTATTGGAATACTGGAGAAGCCTAATTAGTAGGACTCTTATAGACGTGAGAATCGTGGCTTTTATGGTGGTATGTACATACCAGAGCCATGATTCTCCGCTATTAAGTTTCCTTCAGTGCCCCGAAACGACCCCCTTTCTCACTCTTCCGGCGAGGTTTCTGAACGCATCAAGTAATGCCTGCATAAACAACCACCTTAATGCAATACAACAAACTTTAAATACCACAAAGACGCGCTGATAATGTCGGTGCTCGGAGACCAGTGTAAAAAGTCCGACAATTTTTTTGTTTACGTACCAAATCATCTCGCTATCACGTGACCTTTCGTTCCCTATTTGGAAACTTAACACCGCCGGACTCACACACCTGACGCTTTTTTGTTAACGTTGTCGATTTGTGTCAGATGTGGGCGGGTTTAAGTTTCCAAATACGGAATATGTGTCATTGCGAGATATGTAAACATTCAAGAAATGTCTGCTAAATATATGGAAAGTCTTAGAAAATGTTTAAGATTGACAAGGTTTTCTTCTCTTTGGTGAGTTTTATGCATGCATACTTGGTATTTAAGGTTTACTATATCGAAGTACAGCAGTTATTTATGCAGGCATTGCTTGATTTCTTCAGAAACCTCTCTTGATGCGGGCGGCCCTGATACCTGAAACAATCTATAAAGAGTGGCATCGTAGCTCTATGGTATAGGTATACACCATAAGAGCTACGTACGATTCTCGCAGCTAGACTCTTATAGCCAAGTGCTTGGAAGTGGTTTCCAGGACAGCCTCGTTTCTGAGGAAAAGTTAACAGCCAATAGGCTGTTCATCGATATCTTTTATCACGCACATGGTGTGGCTTTAACTGCTCATAGAACTAATGCTTTACATTACGAAAGATGGCAATCTTTAACAAATTCGCCCTAATAAGGTCCTGCGGGATTGCGAAAAATCGGCCAATCCCGTCATTCTTCTGGATCACGCCTTGCATGTATATCGATGTATTGGTATGTTCAAAAGCTTGGCATTTTGTTAGACGGAAGGCAATAGCAATCAAAATAGTGCACTGTTGTTAGCCACACATGTTGATGTATACTCTATGTTGCATGTTTGTTATTTACAAAGGTTGTATTATTGCTTTCATGTACATGTAAATAACCTATTGATGACTAAATGACATTGTAAACTGATTTTTGCAATTTTATTTTGGCGGGAATCTATTAAGGTGCATCATGCTAGAATGACTTAACAAACATGAAAACTTCTGCGTTCATTGAATTATGCTTCAAAGAAGTGAATGAGGTGTTGCGAATGGGATCGAGACGCAATAATGCTAGCCAAGATCTAAATGAACATCTAATTTTCTGTCACTGTTAATCAGTGATTCATGTCCATAAACATGATAGTTTTTTAATAAATGTTATATCACAGAATGAAACAGATATTATATTTGATAATATAGTTAAAACTTATATAACATGCAACCCATTGATAAGTGATGTTTTAAACACTCTGCAGCAACAGATGACAAATCTAAATTGAGAAAAATGGGTATGATGTTCAGTTAGCATAATTTTACTAAATACAAGGTCGATATCAAATTGAGCATAATTTTACTGAATACAAGGTCATTACCAAATTGTGTACTGACTGATTACATGTAGCTGTTTTTCAGGTAACAGCTTCGAAACGGATTACGAGATGTTGTGACTATCAGTTACCTCTGACATAGACGACAAAAGGTATATACCGGTAATAATTATTATTTTATATAATTTAATATACGTAGTTTTTATTGGCTGAAATTGACTTGAAAACATGTTCAAAGGTGTCCAATCCGGTTTAAACCAGACTTGCGAGTCAATAGTTCTCTTTCGAGTGAATAGTTCTCTTGCCGAGTCAAAAGTATCTTCCAGATAATTCAAGCGCTTTATGACCAACGTCAATTAATTACCATAAGCGATCAATGACAGAATAAATATTAACAATGGAGGATGCGCAACGTTGTCATTTATCGACTGAGGAAGAATTGGAAGAATTAGTAACTATATTTTATTTTGTTTAAATTCATGTTCATTGTTGTTAAAGAAAACATTGTTTCAATTCCATATTAAAAATAAACTACTTGACACATTTTCTTACTTTTTCTTTATGGCTCAGTAAAGTAAAACAACCATCTACTTCTGTTTCTGTCAACGGTTAAAAATATTCATCCTCGGGAATGACTGTTGACCATGAGCAGTAACTTATTGACCTCGAAGATTGCGTCTCGGTCAATAGTTCATTCTTCGGGTCAATAGTCATTCGCTTGGATGAATAGTTTTAACCATTGACCTGTATATTTTTAATTTTTATATAGCTTTTTGTAGACATGTGTGTCTGTTTAATATTGAATTGATACATATATATACATTGTACGTTAGCCAGGTCAGTCCGTCCTTCCGTCCTGAAAAGCGCATCTATCTCCTCCAAAACTTTTTTCTAATGCGATCTATTAGAATGTACATAGTTTTACATAATAGCGATCCTAATGCGATCCATTAGAATGTGCAATAGTGTTGCATAATACTAATAGCGATTCAAAAGCGATCCATTTTGAAAATTATTGGACTGATACTCCATTAATTAGCTGTGCGATTCTAGAGCGATCCATTCTAATGTGTATTAGATCGTGATCCGCTAGTGGTTTTATAGTGTTACGTAATACAAAGACATCCATTTTGTAAAACACCGGATTGCTTTTGGATCATGATCCATACACGGTCCATTAAAAGTTGTATAAGGAGTGCGATCCATTCAAAACCACTAATGGATCGTGATCATAAAGCGATCCAAGTGCGATTTTGATGCTGTTCGTGTTTTTAACAGATTTTGTCAGGAATATTAAATAGCGATCCATTAGCTCATTTGCATGTGAAATTGGACCGCTTCTAAATCGCTTTAAAATCATGATCTTGAAGCGATCCATTACACGGTTTGTTAGGCTTTTTTGTTTTGTTTGGGTTCTGTAAGATTCCAAGACATGCTACCTGTATACATGCATATAATTGTTTCGTTTTCTGCCGCTCAGTTTTCTATTGTTTGGGGGCGCTTGTTTCAGTCAAAGGTTTTTCTGCAGTAACTCGAGCAATTTATATAATACGTACATCAATTATATATCACTAGAACTGGCAGTTTCAAGGGTAAATAAAACTACTTTACTTTTGAAAATCGGTTGAGAAATAAATATTTTACAACCAAAATGTGTTTTTTTGATGTGGCTTTTCCTGTGTAAATTCCTTGTTGGTGGGACAGCAGAAAATTAAGAAATGTCAAATAATTTCGGTAATACTTCATATTTTAATATAAAACTTTCAGGGTGTCTTAATTTACTAATATCCAACAATTTAAAACCATTTTTGGATACAAATTCTAAAAAAAAAAATCAAACTTTTCATGCAGCCGAATTTTGCATTGAAAATGACCCATAAAAAACAACTTTCGCACATGAAATTTTTATTTCTCAACCGATTTTGAAAAGTAAGGTATTTTTATTTACCACTAAAAATGTCACTGATATACAACTTATTTAGGTAGTAGATTAATTTTATCTTAAAAGTCCAAAACACCTTTGGCTGTAACAAGTGCCCCAAACAATAATACTTTGACTGTATCAGGGCATAACCTGACACACTATTCACACCTATGAAGTGAATTATAATGCTAATGTTTGGGAAGACAATGACACGAACAAACAGCGTAGAATTATAGAAATGACGAGCAAAGTCTTAAAGCATACATCATCAGTTAAATTATTTTATATGGTGTCTAATGCGTTATGCTTTGAAATGAAAATATATTGTTCCGTTCCGTTTCGCCAAATATAATATATATAGAGGAACGGAACGGAACAATTAAACAAACACAAAATTGAACTTGAACAATACGTATGTTGCTCTATTTAAATTTCGTGTTTGATTCCTAAAAGGACACTGAATTCTTAAAACATACAGTACAATAACATACGAATGTCACCATCATACTGATGTGTATGTTATATTAGTCTAAACAAACAACTGCAAACTGACATGATAAGAAACACTCCTCCTTTACTGAAACCTCCGCTACTATTGCAATTCACTGGTCCGTCGGCGGTACATCCGTTTGGGCATGCGCAGACGGTGGTGAGTGTAAGTTGCTGAAAATTAGAAGTTTTTACCCTTTATGTTCTACACATGTTATAAAGTACTTTACAATCGGGTATCGGGAGAAACGCAAATTAGAAATGTTATATACTAAAGGAAAAAAGAAACGCAACTCGGGAATTTCCGCTAAATATTTTATGTATAGTATGCTTCTGTTGATCGAATGAAACATGGCTATATTAGACCTTTCCTTCCGGGAAAACAACAACACATAACACACGAAATGTTATACCTTCAACGTTTCATTATTAATAGAATACGCGTTTGGCTCAAGCAAGTGAACAAACTTAGGATGTAAACGTTTTCAATAACGTTTTACTAAATAAAGTACTGACATGACACAGTTTCTCTAACTAGTTGAAACCCTCTTTTTACAAAATATCTCTCTCTGGCATATTACGTGGAATTAAGTGTGCAGTATATAAATTACAAAACGAAAATTCCCGAGCTGAGTTTCTTTTTTCCTTTAGTATACAAGACGCTGGCTGGTTTTATCCATAATCAAAGTACTGCGTACTGATTGGCGAAAACATTAGTAAGCAAATTGTTTTGAGCTGTTCCTAGAGTTAAAGATTGTATGAATGTTTATGAATGTTATTGGCGAAGTGATTCTTGTTATATGTTATAGATCTCTCAAGCCGAGGCGTACTTATCCACTGAGCAAGAGGCTGCTGAATCCTCACCTGAAGTTCATGAGTAAGGGTTGTAGGACGTGGCAAGTTATTGTTTGAGGTAGTTGGTTAAAATCTGTTTGTTTTAGTAGTCGCCGTGAACTTGTATTTTTAAAAATGTATTTTTAGCTGTGTCGGCCATTATGAATTGCCGGCCGACCTGATTTTTACTTAGGACCAGTTAGACATCAAGAGCAATATTCAGGTAAAGTGTCATGAAAATCCAACACGTATTTTCAGAATAATCTCTACAAGTTTTTCCTATATAACTCTATGTAAATGAAGATGGCCGCTGGTGGCCATATTTGTCATCGAATCGAAATAAATTTTGTGTAGGACCAACTACATGTCATGCCAATCATTTTAGTAAAGGTTCCAAAGCAATATTACTTATGGTTTTTGAGAAGTAGTCGCCACAAACGTGTATTGTGTAAAATGTATTTGTAGCTGTGACAGCCGTCTTGACTTTCCGACTGGGCTGTTTTTTTGCTAGGACCAAAGAGACAGACAGCAAGAGCAACATGCTTGTAACGTTTCATGGAAATCGATGACTTTGTTTTAGAGGAGTAGTCGCCGCAAGTTTTCCTAATATAACTCTATATAATCAAAGATGGGCGCTGGCTGTTTGACATAAAATTGAAATTAATTTTTGTTAGCACCAACTGCATGACATGCCAGTCATTTTGGTTTAAGGTTCAAAATAGAAATTGAATTTGTAAAATGTATTTTTAACCGTGGCGACAATCTTGAATTTCTGGCTGACATGTATTTTTAGACATCAAGAGCAAAATTCCCGTGAAGTTTCATGAAAAATATGTCAAGTAGTTTCGGAGAAGTAGTCGCCACAACAGTGCTCCAAGAAAATTAAAATTGTGGAAAAGCACAGGGCAAGTAGATTTCAAAAGTCCACTTGCCCTGACTGAAAAATACTTGCCCTGATTTGTTTAACTTGCCCCGAAATCGTTAGTACCAATGCATATTTGCCAGTACATAATTTTTGTCGATATTGAATATTTCTTTTTTTAACTTTCTTTTATTTATACTTAATTAATAATACACATGTGATTAGAATCAATCAATAAGGTTCTATTTTCCTTTATTTTCATTTTATTTATCCATTGCATAATATAACAAAAACAACATTATTTTCTTTTACATTTTTAGAATCGTGCCTCAAATCACATCAAAAACCGTACCGGATCCCGCAAATAAAACCATCCAAAACAGGTGCGCGTTCCCGGTGTTATTTAGCAGCTAGCCTGGTCCCTTGGCCACCCACAAAGCATTGTTGGAGGCCAGGGAACCAGGCTACTGAGCAAACACCCGCGGCGGGCCGGTTATTCGGAATGATTCTGATGTTTTCCTAGTGATCAATAGTCTTGATCTGCGACACTTGTTTCAAATACAAACATTACAAGCGTCGCAAAAATCTAGACAAATCGTCGGACTGGGATACTGCGTTCAGTACTAAAATATGGTAACATCCGCGTGGTGCGCTAAAACGGTCTATGAGCGATAGCATATGGCTGAAATGATCCTCTGGTTAGTATGATCATAGGAAATGCAGCCGCTTGTACTAGATATAAAACAAGTGCAATGTTGCTGTTTATATTATTTACTAGTTTAACACACTTAAATGCAACTGTAGATAGAACATACATTAATATGAGGGATGGACCACAGTCTCTATCTCTTTAAAAGAGAAGACAATTTGTAAGGTCTGTTAATTTTATCAGTTAAGTCTAATTTAACATATGCATTACTATATTAAAATAGTGTATTTTTATAGTATGAAGACAGTGTAATTCTAGTGGAAATTCAGTGTATATATAATTTGCAAAATATTCATATTTCTTATTTCATGTGATGTAATCATTTTTCCATGTATGGTCATGGCGACTTTCACCCTTGACCTACTGACCATAAATCAGGTTATGGTGACTTTGACCTTTAACCTAGTGAACCCAAAAGCAAGAGAGTTCCTCCACCCACCAACAGCGATGTACTTATCAAGTGTTATGAGTGTAGGTTTTACGCTCCCTCCCTTTCGGGTTCTTTATGGTTAAGAGTGCTCTTCATAGCCTCTATCCTAAACTGAGAGAGAAAGAGAGAGTTGAAATCGATTATCAACTTCTCATTGACATAAGTTTATGATAATTTTTCGATTTAGATCATCATTAGTGTAAATATACTTCAATATATGCTAAGATGCTTTAACTACGAGCCTGCAAACTGTTGTGTTTAGACCAGATCTTCAATTTCTCTTGAGGTATAGGACAGAGGCTATGAAGAGACATCTTCACCATTAAGAAATCAAAAGGAAGCCAGCGTAGCGACCGGTCGCGGTTTCTTAATTAAGAAATAATAATATCTATTATTTCGATTCTAACACAACAATAAACCCATTGTTTACGCTATTGTTGGGGCACTATATATTACCTCAGAGGTCAAGGTAATCTACAGGCTGTTCCATTGGGTGCCGTTCTGCGCGGATTACGCTAGTAGTCACGCGACAAACAAATAAGTCATTGTTTACGTCAAATAGATTGCGCTGTTTGACGTCAAACGTTCTCAGCTTGTTCAAGATGTTTATTAATGCTATGTGTACTGATGCATATGATGGATTTATATCGGGAGTGTGTGCAAGTTTTGAGAGCATGGCAAGTTTGTTTTAATTAACATTTCATTAAAATTACTGTTGAGTTTATCTTCGTGACGTATATTTATCAAGTGACGTCATGTAATGTGGCGCTTTCAGCGGATGAAATATACGCGCGGAATTAATGGAACAGCCGTATTTTATCGTAGAATAACACACAGTTGCCTCTCTTCTTTGTGTATATGAAAGACTGCACATGTCGTGTTAGAATGGTGAATATTCTCTTCATAGACTATCCGACTTAGTGTTTACCATGTCTTTATTTATAGTCTGTATATATGTCACTCTCTTAATCATGAAGATCGATGATAGTAAAATCTTTATGAATAATTGATGTAAGTATTTGAAAATCGGAAGCAAATGATTGGTTGAAAAAGTAGGGTAATCACTAACATTCAATACAGATTGTGCATGACCGAAAACTGAAAAATTCGAAACTTCATCTGGGTTAACATGATATAAACAACTTACATATGAAGACCCTCCTATTTTGCCGTCAGCCTTAAGGCTTGGAGTGCATGCATGTTGGTCACATGCTAATATCACCTCTGTAGCACTGTATTTGAAAAAAAAATGTTTTATATAAGTATTCAAACCCTAAAGTAATTTTAGCGGAGTAACGTTACATATTAAAGTTAACGCTGCTGAATGGAACTATGCTTCAACTAATTAAAATGTTATTATTCATTGTGCAGTCTTAAAACGTATCAATACTGCGAAATTCGGATATCTTTGTCAACAGTCAAGCCTTCAGTACTAGTACGACAATGTGTTATTATATTCATTTATGTGATATTTAACAAGAAAGCAAGAACACTCCCTTACCCGCTAACGTGCACATACACATTCCACCTTAGGTTCGATCCCCAAGAGGGCTTAGAGAAAAATACAAACATTCGTGTAACATGCACACACTCCTGCCAACTTACGTTAAGATGCCACTTCCCGCCGTATATGCTACAACGAGAGTACCGTCCATTACCCCGAATCGTGCACTCTGGGCTGTCCCTATCATGGACGTCGTCTGTACGGAATCCTTCATGCAGGCCTGCAAATGAATGGTATCGATACATATTACTCATTATTACGATATCGATACGTAATATATATAATTACTCATTATTACTAGACTGGTTGTTTCGACTTGCTGTTAAACAAGAAATCAGTAGTCCTGTAGAAGAACACTGCCAGGAAAGAAGGCCAAGAAAGAACGAAAAAAGAAATTAAGACAGAAAGAAAGAAAGAAAGAAAGAAAGAAAGGAAAAAAAAGAAAGAAAGAAAGAAAGAAAGAAAAAGAAAGAAATAAATAAAGAAAGAAAGAAACAAAGAAAGAAAGAAAAAGAAAGAAAGAAGTAGCATTTGCACAGTCAGTTGTGTGTAGCTTAAATGAGTCAAAATACAAATGAGTAGCTTAAAGCTACAGACGCTATAATTCAACTGATAATAACTCATGAATATGAATAAGTCACGGGTGAACTAGTTTTAATTCGACGAACGGCCGAAAAGTCGATATATAACCAAAAAATCGATGAGTAAAATATCACATTTTATTTAGCCTTCGTACAGATAACATCGATAATATACAGCTTCCGAATATATTTCATAAAAATCAAGAGTTGCCCGGAACGGGAATTGAACCAGAGCTCTTGCAATTTTTTTTTAAAACATGACGGTTTTACTGCTACCCCACGGCATCTTGGTGGTATGTAGTATAGCATTTCTAACACTAAATAGTCATTGCGTAATATATATATATATATAAAAAAGTTGTTTTGGACCATGGCAGTGTTCGAACCCGTACAATGATTGCTGAACCATGACATTCGACCATAACCCTTATTATCTCAGTTGATAATTCACAATAGATCAACAATCAACAATAATTATCGTTTACAATGAAAGTTTGCGAAAAAATAATAATCTTTTTATTGGTTACTCGAATGTGTCCGTAACTGTTACTTTTTATGGACTTTTTGTGTGTTCGCGATATTTTTTAAAATCAAATCTTGTTTGTAATTTAATGTTTCTGGTACCAAATTACCCGGGTAGGGTAGACCTTGGTTACTAAAAAAAGATACTTAAATTCTGTCCACCAGTTTTATTTTTATATGACTATATACCCTGGTCCAAAACTTTTTTTACGAAGTATATATAGCACACACACCCGCTCAAACTTATCATCTACTAAATAAAAAATCGAGACTAAAGTTTTGGGACGGAATCTTAATTAAATTGATAATAAATAGTATTACAACACGCACGGTGATTTACAGGTGCGATGATGGAATATATACTGATATATCTTGACCATGTTGATGGTCGTTCAAATATGTTAAGTTATTTTTCATCATACTATCTGTTACTAAATATACATTATGTTCAAGAATTACCCATAGCTCAGTGGTAAACACGTTGGACTGTAAATTAGGAGATCGTGTGTTCGAGTCACGAAAGAGGCAAAAAATAAATTCTTGTAAATCATAATGCTACCATGTGTAGAGATACGATGTGAACGGCTCGATGTCAATAAAGTAAATGCTGTCCTGCTGTGTGTGTGTGTAGTTCTAAGGTCCATCCACAATATGACCAATAGAACATCCTAAAGGTATAGGTACAATAGAGTCTGGACTTGATGATGTTCTGCGTTAAATGTGATCGCTTAAATACCCGATTTCGCCATGAGCTGGTGAACATGAAGTTTCAAATAAAGACACGCTTTATAAAGAAGAAAGCGATTTAAATACAGGTTCTGTAGCTTTGACGTAGCCAATTAAAACTTGAAAAAGGTAACAGTAGTCTAGTCACAACTAATTAAATCCTACACTACCTACAAAAGGAACTGGATTGGGTGCATTAGCCAAATGACAACTTGGAAGCTTAATGTAGTGAAATAAATGTTTTTCCCGAAAGGAAAAAGAAACGCGACATGGGAATTTCCGCTATATACGGTATGTACAATATGCTGCTGTTAATCGATGTACAACACCAATACTAATATTCACTGCGGCATTATTGCACTCGTCGTTCTCATGTACAACACCAATACTAATACTCACTGCTGCATTGTTGCACTCGCCGTTCTCATGTACAATACCAATACTAATACTCACTGCGGCATTGTTGCACTCGCCGTTCTCATGTACAACACCAATACTAACACTCACTGCGGCATTGTTGCACTCGCCGTTCTCATGTACAACACCAATACTAATACTCACTGCGGCATTGTTGCACTCGCCGTTCTCATGTACAACACCAATACTAATACTCACTGCGGCATTGTTGCACACGCCGTTCTCATGTACAACACCAATACTAATATTCACTGCGGCATTGTTGCACTCGTCGTTCTCATGTACAATACCAATACTAATACTCACTGCGGCATTGTTGCACTCGCCGTTCTCATGTACAACACCAATACTAATATTCACTGCGGCATTGTTGCACTCGTCGTTCTCATGTACAATACCAATACTAATACTCACTGCGGCATTGTTGCACTCGCCGTTCTCATGTACAATACCAATACTAATATTCACTGCGGCATTGTTGCACTCGTCGTTCTCATGTACAACACCAATACTAATACTCACTGCGGCATTGTTGCACTCGCCGTTCTCATGTACAGCACCAATACTAATACTCACTGCGACATTGTTGCACTCGCCGTTCTCATGTACAATACCAATACTAATACTCACTGCGGCATTGTTGCACTCGCCGTTCTCATGTACAATACCAATACTAATATTCACTGCGGCATTGTTGCACTCGCCGTTCTCATGTACAACACCAATACTAATACTCACTGCGACATTGTTGCACTCGCCGTTCTCATGTACAATACCAATACTAATATTCACTGCGGCATTGTTGCACTCGCCGTTCTCATGTACAAGACCAATACTAATACTCACTGCGGCATTGTTGCACTCGCCGTTCTCATGTACAATACCAATACTAATATTCACTGCGGCATTGTTGCACTCGCCGTTCTCATGTACAACACCAATACTAATACTCACTGCGGCATTGTTGCACTCGCCGTTCTCATGTACAACACCAATACTAATATTCACTGCGGCATTGTTGCACTCGCCGTTCTCATGTACAACACCAATACTAATACTCACTGCGGCATTGTTGCACTCGCCGTTCTCATGTACAATACCAATACTAATACTCACTGCGGCATTGTTGCACTCGTCGTTCTCATGTACAACACCAATACTAATATTCACTGCGGCATTGTTGCACTCGCCGTTCTCATGTACAACACCAATACTAATACTCACTGCTGCATTGTTGCACTCGCCGTTCTCATGTACAACACCAATACTAATACTCACTGCGGCATTGTTGCACTCGCCGTTCTCATGTACAATACCAATACTAATACTCACTGCGGCATTGTTGCACTCGCCGTTCTCATGTACAATACCAATACTAATACTCACTGCGGCATTGTTGCACTCGCCGTTCTCATGTACAACACCAATACTAATATTCAATGCGGCATTGTTGCACTCGCCGTTCTCATGTACAACACCAATACTAATACTCACTGCGGCATTGTTGCACTCGCCGTTCTCATGTACAACACCAATACTAATACTCACTGCGGCATTGTTTCACTCGTCGTTCTCATGCACAACACCAATACTAGTACTCACTGCTGCATTGTTGCACTCGCCGTTCTCATGTACAACACCAATACTAGTACTCACTGCGGCATTGTTGCACTCGCCGTTCTCATGTACAACACCAATACTAATACTCACTGCTGCATTGTTGCACTCGCCGTTCTCATGTACAACACCAATACTAATACTCACTGCGGCATTGTTGCACTCGCCGTTCTCATGTACAATACCAATACTAATACTCACTGCGGCATTGTTGCACTCGCCGTTCTCATGTACAACACCAATACTAATACTCACTGCGGCATTGTTGCACTCGCCGTTCTCATGTACAATACCAATACTAATACTCACTGCGTCATTGTTGCACTCGCCGTTCTCATGTACAACACCAATACTAATACTCACTGCGGCATTGTTGCACTCGCCGTTCTCATGTACAACACCAATACTAATACTCACTGCTGCATTGTTGCACTCGCCGTTCTCATGTACAACACCAATACTAATATTCACTGCGGCATTGTTGCACTCGCCGTTCTCATGTACAATACCAATACTAATACTCACTGCGGCATTGTTGCACTCGTCGTTCTCATGTACAACACCAATACTAATACTCACTGCGGCATTGTTGCACTCGCCGTTCTCATGTACAATACCAATACTAATACTCACTGCGGCATTGTTGCACTCGCCGTTCTCATGTACAACACCAATACTAATACTCACTGCGGCATTGTTGCACTCGCCGTTCTCGGAGAAGGGGTAGCAAGGATTGTAAGAATAGGTGTTACCATCAGATGAACTAACATCTTGAAATCTATAATATAACAAAAATAAGAAGGGTTATTGTACTTATATGATTTAGAAATGCATCACAATTAGAAATGCATCACATGGAAAACTATGGATTTATGTAAGACTCCGATAATGTTAAAAGATCCGCAAAAACACACGCATTTCCATAAAAACACCTCGTGTAGTTTTGTGTCACGTTTCTTTTAAATAGTTAATTTTAAATTATCACAAAACGATGATAACGTTATAACTAAATACTTTAGTGTTTAACTTCTCTTTCATTTCATTTAATTACCATTATGATTATGATATGTGTTGAGGTAGTGTTAATGATGAAAGGGTTACGAATTGAGTTCCATTCGCCTAACGATTTTCCATTAAAAATGATAAAGCCGATACAATACATGCATACTACATACAGTTTCAGCTCCATCCTCTCTCGTTCGTGGGTCACAAACATTAACCATGTTATCTATTGTAGTATACAATATTTATGAGGTTGTCACAAAATGTCACGGGTATAGCGTATTGGTCGTACACAGCTCTTGTAAGCACCTGTTAGTTACACCCTAATCCATTGTTTAGTTGAACCAAATTCACAATGTTCATGATATATTCAGGTAACACCGAAAACCGTGCACATTTTAAGTGGCCGCCATAGGGTGTCCGGAAGGGCCGTTTAATAAGTTAAGTGTTGTGCTAATGCATGTAAAAGAATAGGTCTATCTCATTAAAAGGCAAAATTGTGTAAGGGTCCTTTGTGTAGAATTTAATACTGCGAATTTAGCCACGTATGTCACGGACTGAACGGGGGAAATAATGGTTTGGGCGTAACGTTTGCTATAAAATCCATTGTCTTCTAGTTTTGGCTGGGATTGCTTGATAGTTGTTTTGTTTGGAGAGGAGTGGACGGTGAAATTCACAGGCAATATGTGGTCAGTATTTATTTTATGAACTTTTATCGTACATTTGTATTCAGTGGGCGGCGCCATCTTGGTTGTCGGTTACGACATCCGGTTAGCTTTATGTTTCTCAAACACTAACTTGAGACTAGCATATGATTTTGAAGTTACTTTATTAGATGTAATTATTGTAATTGGTCATTAATTGTAAAACAATATTAATTTGATAACGTTGTATAATAGATACATTAGTTAACGTTGGCGTATAACTCAGTGATTGTAATACACGATTGAATTGATAACATTGTATATTAGGTGTATTAGTTAAAAATGAGATGAGTGACTAGTATAAATGTTCGACGCGTATACATGGCGTTGTAGAATATACATCCATTTCTACTCATCATAATTAGAGAGTGGCTTGTATATATTTATTAGATAATGATTTGTTGGTGTAATGATAATTATATAAGATTGATGTGTTTATGAACCGACATCTAAAACGTATGTATTATTACAGCCTAAGTCATCCAGGTTTGGATATAAGCCTCCCGGAGTGGAGCTAAGCCTTTAGGGTGTGTAAGCCCTTTAGGTGATTCGACTCTAGAATCAACATATAACGTTTACGAGCGGTGGAGACGGTCCCCGTACCTGTGCAACATGGCCAGGCTATATAATTGGCAACCCCCGGGACACGAGGTGGGCCCGTTATCAGTCCTCACTGGAGGATCTTCATCCACAACATCAGTGGAGGTTAACCATCATTATATCGCGTCATCAACCCTTATAGAAGGCATTTGATGACAATCACCCATTGGATTCGCTCATCATCATCATATTCATGAGCTCTCGCGCATCACAGTTATCGCGCTAGATCATAGATCAACATTGTTATAACTTTAACAACACTTTAGTGTCGTATATAATCAGTCGACACATTCAGTATTTGTGATAATACTAAGAACGTCTTAAACGTTCATGAGAACAGTCTTTTTTTCATATTTCATCTGTGTATTCGCTTGTATCTTTTGAAAGTTGCATTAAACTTATGTAAATGCATTCACCGTATTTAATTCTTTCCTGAGTTAGCCCCAACCCCTAGGGTCATCTTGCGACAGAGGTAACATGTGCTTTTGATACATGTGCAAATAATTAACGTCCTCTTATGCTAATAGAATAATCTCTATGGTATATACAAATTATGAAGGCAGAAATTTGAAAATCGTCGAACACGATAAAAACAAAAACATATTGCAGTCTCGGTTTGATTGAGACTGTTCATGAACGGTACTGAAAAGTGCTTACTACCGTTCACGCCCTCGAGTCCCGAGTTGAGCAGAACTCAATAGTTAAAATGCCAATAGTACAGAAATTAGAACCATCTGCATTTTCCGGTGACATTACATGGCCAACGGCGTTGGTCCTAGTTTCTACCAAAACGTTTGCCCTAAACGAGAAAACAATAGGCGAAATAAACAATAGGCGAAATAAACAATAGGCGAAATAAACAAAAGCTTAATTTACGGCTCGGAACACATTATTTATTCCTTCTTAATACGTATTCATAAAGTACCTCGGTGTCGAATCAGTGCTTCCTATGCTGGTTAAGTCTACAATGCTCTGGTCATCATCGTATTGACACGAACACTGGTCCCGGCCCAGACAGTCTTTAGACAGAACACTTCCTATATTTGACAATGCAAAAATAATTAACGATTTAAACACTAGATTCTGCATGTTTGTTTTTTCTAATATCCAGTTTTAGATTAATTACTATTAATATACATGTACATGTATTCTTTCACGTGTACGTCCAAATGGTGATAGATATTACACATACAGATACTTGTTGCTAAATTAATTTATGTATAAGATAAACTATACACACAGATATGGGTACGGTGACCGCAGGTGATAACATTGCACATGACTGTATGACGCTTTATCAAAATAACTCGATTATATTCATTATTACATTAATATATCAGGTATTAGTTTAAAAATCACGTATCATAATGTATTACGAACATTCAAGCAAACATGTTGTTTTTTTGTTTGTTTTTTCTTCTTTTTTAATAAGTAGTTTCAATGTATTTGAAATTATCTGCAAAAATATGTCTTCCATCAATTATGCACGATAATTGCCCGGAGATGCACGTGTGATTTCCCTCAAATAATGGAAGCTGTAAAGTCGCCATATGATCATACCTGTTGGTGCGACTATAAAATCCAATTCAATTCAATGAAACGTTTGATTCGCATATGACTGACACGACCTTAGATCAGACTTCAGAATGCTTGAGATGATATATTTGGCTTCCATATTAAATTCAATCATCCATGATAGTTTATATTAAATATATATATATATATATTTATTTATTTTTATTGTTTTTTGGGGGGGGGGGGGGGGGGGGGGGGAGGCACGGAAATATATCAACGCGGTTCATGTTCATTTTTCTTGCACAAACTGAATATTGCATATAATACCATTTGAAAAGTCAAAGCAAACTGCTTCTGCATATTACCAATTGCATCAGACATATTTCTAATCTGCTAGGATTAAAGAAAAAATATATGCAAGCAGGTCTTAAGTTAAATTGACACTTGCTCATTTAATCGAGGTACTAGTTTTAAAGTTTGATACGAACTTAAAGATTGACATGTGCTCCTTTAACAAGTGTACGTGCAGTAGAGAAATTACCTCAATCATGTCAATATATGTTTACTTTTAAATTTGTTCATGAAAATACTATCAAGTTTCTTTTCTCCACTACATATCATTATTTAATTACATTTATTCACTTCTTTTAAAAGTAATATATGACAACATCAGATTGATTGATTAATTGATTTTATTGGTGTTTTTCGTTATTTTAAGCACATGTTAGGCCATATATGGGGTTCGATTAGTTTGTGGTCGATGAAGACTACCCCATCCTTCCAGGCTAGAAACAGTACTCTATAACCACCTCCGTCCGTAAGAATCGACACTTTCTTGCATACAGGATAAGGCTATCCACGTTTTACATGCGGGATGGAAAGTCTTATCTTGATGGGATAAACGTCACCTGCGGACCAATATCCGGTATGCAGGAAAACATGCAAAACGTTTGTAGCTGGCGGCGTCAACGCAAAACATGTCTTCGATGTGCAAGAGCCTCGGTTCCGATAAAAACACTTATACCTCGAGTTGGAATTCCCTATCTTCACCGGATACTCATGAAATATTCTTATATTCTTACATGTAATTTGATAAGTTTGCTGCTCCCAGTGGGATTCGAACCCGCAGCGATGACAGGAGAGAAAGTGATGAAATCAGAAAGTGCATATTTGTTTAAATATATATTTAACAACGGAGATTGTGCTATATCAGTGTATTTCCCTGCATACAGAGGAGACAGCATGTAACGTACACATGTTTAGGTTAACAACAGTTATCTGTTGCGGTTTTATAAGCATGCATTTTATGATGGAGCAGTGTTTGTGTTTAACATAAAATCTCTACCTAAAAAGTATACAAACTGATAAACTGACATTATAGAAGGGAGAAAAGAGTAAGTTGATTCTTCAAGTTAGCCAAGATATTTCTTAAAGACTGATTGATCTTTTATTTTCCTCCCAATTGGAGAGCATACATATATATAACACTACAGAAAGGATAATTACAAACACAAGATGAACACATACACACATATATACAAAGCATGAGACATAATTATGATGAAATATGACACAATAGTTATTACATACTATGTACATTATTTACTCTAGTAAATTATTTCTGTATTTACTCCAAAGTAGGAGATTCACATAATAGATTTACCAGAAACAACAAAATCATATAACATTATGAAAGATAATAGCGTAACATATATTATACATACACAATGATATTGTTATTAATGTACATATTATATAAAGCTAAATCATACAACTATGATAAGCGGTTCAACGTCAGACACTCTTTTACGGATAGCGAAATGTCATGGACCGTAATCACAGTTTATCACTCCTAAGACTATGATAATCACACCCTATAGCATTGAGTATATTTCGCATCACACGTTGTTTTCTTACAGAATGTATATTACTGCTAATGGTGTGATGATCACACCTTATAGCTCAGGTACAACCCACATCACACACTCTTGCCGAATGTGAAACATAGTGGAATAGTACTGCCAATGTTGTGATGTTCACACTATATAGTGCTCCGAACAGCCCACTTCGCGGTGTCCCGTTCATTTTTCTTGCACAAACTGAATATTGCATATAATACCATTTGAAAAGTCAAAGCAAACTGCTTCTGCATATTACCAATTGCATCAGACATATTTCTAATCTGCTAGGATTAAAGAAAAAATATATGCAAGCAGGTCTTAAGTTAAATTGACACTTGATCCTTTAATCGAGGTACTAGTTTTAAAGTTTGATACGAACTTAAAGATTGACATGTGCTCCTTTAACAAGTGTACGTGCAGTAGAGAAATAACCTCAATCATGTCAATATATGTTTACTTTTAAATTTGTTCATGAAATTACTATCAAGTTTCTTTTCTCCACTACATATCATTATTTAATTACATTTATTCACTTCTTTTAAAAGTATTATATGACAACATCAGATTGATTGATTAATTGATTTTATTGGTGTTTTTTCGTTATTTTAAGCACATGTTAGGCCATATATGGGGTTCGATTAGTTTGTGGTCGATGAAGACTACCCCATCCTTCCAGGCTAGAAACAGTACTCTATAACCACCTCCGTCCGTAAGAATCGACACTTTCTTGCATACAGGATAAGGCTATCCACGTTTAACATGCGGGATGGAAAGTCTTATCTTGATGGGTCAAGATAAACGTCACCTGCAAGATAAACGTCACCTGCGGACCAATATCCGGTATGCAGGAAAACATGCAAAACGTTTGTAGCTGGCGGCGTCAACTCAAAACATGTCTTCGATGTGCAAGAGCCTCGGTTCCGATAAAAACACTTATACCTCGAGTTGGAATTCCCTATCTTCACCGGATACTCATGAAATATTCTTATATTCTTACATGTAATTTGATAAGTTTGCTGCTCCCAGTGGGATTCGAACCCGCAGCGATGACAGGAGAGAAAGTGATGAAATCAGAAAGTGCATATTTGTTTAAATATATATTTAACAACGGTGATTGTGCTATATCAGTGTATTTCCCTGCATACAGAGGAGACAGCATGTAACGTACACATGTTTAGGTTAACAACAGTTATCTGTTGCGGTTTTATAAGCATGCATTTTATGATGGAGCAGTGTTTGTGTTTAACATAAAATCTCTACCTAAAAAGTATACAAACTGATAAACTGACATTATAGAAGGGAGAAAAGAGTAAGTTGATTCTTCAAGTTAGCCAAGATATTTCTTAAAGACTGATTGATCTTTTATTTTCCTCCCAATTGGAGAGCATACATATATATAACACTACAGAAAGGATAATTACAAATACAAGATGAACACATACACACATATATACAAAGCATGAGACATAATTATGATGAAATATGACACAATAGTTATTACATACTATGTACATTATTTACTCTAGTAAATTATTTCTGTATTTACTCCAAAGTAGGAGATTCACATAATAGATTTACCAGAAACAACAAAATCATATAAAATTATGAAAGATAATAGCGTAACATATATTATACATACACAATGATATTGTTATTAATGTACATATTATATAAAGCTAAATCATACAACTATGATAAGCGGTTCAACGTCAGACACTCTTTTACGGATAGCGAAATGTCATGGACCGTAATCACAGTTTATCACTCCTAAGACTATGATAATCACACCCTATAGCATTGAGTATATTTCGCATCACACGTTGTTTTCTTACAGAATGTATATTACTGCTAATGGTGTGATGATCACACCTTATAGCTCAGGTACAACCCACATCACACACTCTTGCCGAATGTGAAACATAGTGGAATAGTACTGCCAATGTTGTGATGTTCACACTATATAGTGCTCCGAACAGCCCACTTCAGACACTATTGCAGAGTGTGAAAGATAGTGGAATATTACTGCCAATGTTGTTATGATCACACCATATAGTACGCGGTACAACCCACTTCACACGCTCTTGCAGAATGTGAACGATAGTGGAATATTAGTGCTAATGTTGGGACAATTACACTCAATACAAAAAATAATACCACATTTGCAGTCTAATCACTAATAATCACTCTCCAAATTGTGATAATCACTCTTAAGATTGTGATAATATATATGAATACATATGCATTCAAACAATTGTAGATATATCACATTACTTATATCGTATTCCAAACGTTATACAAAACTACTGCAAAAGGATAAAAAAAAAGATTCTTTTTTTTTATTTGTATTTAAACGCAACGTGATTCAATATTCACACGATTCACCACACATCAAATCAAATGCATTTACAGCTATTTTGAGACATGATAGATAACATATGTCATGCATTACATAAGGTTGCAGACCAGCTATCATGGTCACGATCTGATGTTTGGTGATAAAGAGATACATTCTTTAAACACCACAGTCCCAGCCCTAGTATATAACTTTTTCCATAAATTCACTACACTCCCCATACTTTATCTTGAAGAGTTTGAGGGAGTTCTGTCATCCTTGGCTTCCATAGCCATAACTTTTGGATTATAACTCTACAAGTTTATATGCAGCTTGGATTATAACTCCACAAGCTTGTATGCTGCAAGTCTCCATTACCTCACTAGTGATTGTAGTCAAACTCCACAATTTATCGCCTGGCCCCTACAGTAAGCTGCTACTCCTTGGAGTATAACTCTAACCTCTGCCAGTGTAGCTTACTTGTCCCGCTCCATTTATCTCCGGCAGATGTTGCGGAGACACACACTCTTGTCTGCTACTACCACTGCTACCATGCCTATAAGGCTAGGTGCGGTATGTCGATGAGTTGGGACCGGAAAATAGGGAGCATCTGTCTTCAAGAAAAGTCTGTCTTCAGCAATGTTTCTTAAGGCTTCCAGTTGGCCCTCATTGCATTGCTCCACCATGTTAGCGAACCCGTAAAACGTCCTTGGGAACACTTCCATCCACTTCCGTACAACATAGAGGGTACCCGCAAAGATATGAAGATGGATGGCTTGATTTATCCTAATGGTACACTTCAGTTGATATAACAAAGTAATGCAGGGTTCCACGACCCCGGGCTATTCATAGAGCGACAATGTAACAACAGGACTTAATCATCTCGGAGGAACGCCTGCTTGTCCGTTGAGGTGGTATCTTGAGCGCCTTTCGGGTGGATACCAATGGTTACAGCTACCCATTGTCTTGTCAGATGCACCACCTCCTCCTTTGCTGGGTAGGTCACTGGATCACAAAAGTTGGCAAACGACCCCACAAGCCTGACACAGTAACGATCGTCTGGACGAACCGCTTCACATATCACATCCAGATCTTCGGAGACTACAAGCCTCAACGCAGAACAGGTCCTGTCCATATAAACATGGCTTCTGTGATGTACGCCGCATCCACTTCCATCTCTCCCCTCTGTTCATCAGATGATGGGACTTCCTCTCCAAACATGTTTTTGAAGCCTTCTCGTTCCTGAGGATCCATTTGTGCTACTAATAATAATAACGCCCTCCAGTGCACAAGTACGGCTGGTGAAATCAAGGGGTGCAAGTTTTAAGCCTCAGATTTGTCGATCTTCTTAATCTCGCACAGCTGTCGCATGGATTGTTTCTGGGACCAGTGACGTCACTATTGCTTCCCATAGTCGTTACAAACTTTGACAGAATTGTCAGTGAAGCTAAATCCCCAATATCAAGGTTGCAACTAACTTCAAAGCGGTTAGTCTCCTTCCGCTGACACGTTCTAATTCTTGTCGCTCATCAACGAGTGATGGTAAATGGAAGCGAAATGCATGCACCTTCGGATATGTGTTGGCCTCCTTACAACCAGGGACTGGGCACGATATGGCTGGCCTCACACGTACTCTCTTCTTCAGACTGTTCTTGTCATGACTTGTTTCTGCCATCATGTCGACCTTCCTGCTCTTTGTCTATAACCATTGCAAAGGGTACTCCCCTACCATGATTCCCTGTGAGTATAACTCAAACAATGCATTGACCAGTCTCTCTTTCCCGCCTCATGGGTTTAGTTTCTGACCCGATTACTTTTCTGGGATGGAATACGGCTGTCCTTTATGGGTGAGATAGGCCTTTTTGGTGGAGTATAACTCTGGATTTCTCCCCTTTCTTTTCGATGATGTAATGTGGACCTATACGTAATATCCTTTTTCTGGCATCCCTTCTTTCTTCCCGCAAAGTCGAGGTATGTCCAGAGAATAACCAGGAACGTCTACTGTCGTGCCCCTACCTCGACCCGGTCCTCTGCAGGTTGACGGCTTTTCTTCTGCTCGGACACCCCAAGCCTCCCTGCAGGCCCGTTTTCCGTGTTCGGCTGTTTCAGGTTCCTAGCGTTTGTCCGCACACCCCCTTCTTGGGCTGCTCATTGACTGGCTAGCTTTCCATGATCTTTCCATGATCTTTTCCAGGGTGAGGGTGTTGGACTGGATTGGTTAGCCGGGTACCTGACGGACGAATAGTGTCTGCGTGGAGAACAGCGTGGAGAAGATGCGACCGCCTGTTCCATCAGGGAATCTTTGTGGTGCGGTGCTGTATCCAGTAGGACAGTGTTGGTGTTGCTTTCCAGTTGTTGTAGTACATCAGTGCTGAGCGTCCGTGCCGAACTACCGGATAAGGTTACCTCATCTCCATGATCTGCCGGCTAGTCAGATGCTGAATTTTCTGATCGTCTCTCCAAGGACATATCCGATTGTAGCCGAATATCTCTATTGGACCCTGATATCTTCTCCTCTACCTGCCTCCTTGGAGATTTCTTGCCCAGCTTAAATGTATTTCTGATAATCCACTCCCTATCGAAGAACTGCAGCGTCATTGCTTGTTTTGCTGCAGACTTAAGCCATTTGGTATACCCATCCTGCTTGGCGATCTGTGGTTGACACGACAACCCGTCTAATCTCATTTGGGGCGTGGCCCGCCTACATAAAAGCAAGCCGGACACTAAATCGCCTAGTTGTATAAGTCTCCTTTTACTTTTTGCTTAATCGACCTTGTCCAGAAAGTATTTCAACCGGATGAAATCAGCCCCATAAGCCATGTATGGAATGTAAAATATATCTACATATGGTTATTACCCTCCCCCTTGCCCTAACAATAATGTTATTGTCTCCTACAAGGTTCACACATATGTCGACCTATGTTTAAAGCTTCTGTCGGGGTGACATTGAGACAGGATCCACTGAGCTTTTTACACTTTCCCTGTAAAGTTGCTGAGTCAATGAGGTATACTATATCACCATTTTCATAACGACGTTCTAGAACTCTTAAGTCATAATTCCTTTTCATACGACGTGATGATGTTTTCAGGTTTGACCTCGCTACTTCATGTGCTTTCTCCATCTGTTTAGTGATGATAGTCACATACTCGTTCATATCCTCATGTTTTAGATTTATGTGGGATACATTAGGTGTGCTGGAGTGTTCATTTGTCTTCCGAGCATTAACTTATTTGAAGTATAATCCGTACTTCCGTTCACTGATGACCTCAGTGCTCCGGCAATTTCCTGTAAATGTTGATCCCAATGATCTTGAAAATTCCCCACATAGCATCTTTCTGCATCCATGAGTATTCGAGTGGGTTTTTCAACCTGTCCATTTGCAGCTAGAAGATATGGAGTGGTCCTAGCTTTGTGGATTTTTAATGCCTCACATAATGCTGCAAAGGCTTTACCCTCAAAATGTCTGCCTTGATTTGTAATAATCTGGAACGGGAATCCAAATCTTGTAGAAAAACTCTGTGAGTGGGCAACGGACATATCGATCCAGTTTATTTTTAGTTTTACTGCATATACCGCATGAAACGACATAATCTTGGACGTCCTGTCCCAGCTTGTACCAAACTATTTTTTCTTTTACCCTCGCCTTAGTCCTTGCTATGCCTTGGTGCCCTGCAGACGGTAAGTCATGGTTGAACTTTATGGCCATTTCATGCAAACTTCTAGGCATCACAAGATCTGTGTCTGTTGATGTTTTACGTTTCCTGAATAACACTCCATCACTTAACACAGAGTTCCTTATTCAACCAATAACATTTAGAAATTGGATTATTTGCCAGAAATAACTCTCCTTATATAGGCTCCGTAGAATCTGTCAACCATGTGAATCTTCATCCTTCCCCTGGACTTCTTTTAGGTCATCAAATGTTCCCTTACTTTCTCCTTCAATTGTTGCGAGATCAGTAGTTAACCTCATCCACTTTGTCAGTGGAATCCCTCAACATCTCTTGCTCTACAGCAGCAGTTCTATGCATTTCTAGAGAATTCTACTTCAACTTTTCATGCAATATCTTTGAGATCTGTGGCATTACCTCATCCACCTTGCAAGTGGAATCCCTCCATATCTCCTGTTTTACCGCTGCTGTTCCCTGTACTTCTTGCGAAGTCAGTGGTATTGCCTCATCCACCTCGTTTACAAAATCCCTCCACTGACTATACGCTCTTGTACAATAACTAGATCCTCCACATGGCAAACATGATTTTCCTTCTAGATATGCATTACAATGCTCTAATTGTTCTGGTATTCTTGATAGGGTATCGGAGTTTTCACGTTTCTGTCCAGCCGGTGTCTTAGAATCATATTGTATTGTGATAATTCCTCAATCCACGGTATCAGTTGGCCCTGTGGTTCATTAAATCTGAGTAAAAAGGTCAAACTGGAGTGATAAGTTCTTAACAAAAAAAGGTCTGCCTAAAAGTAGTATTTGTATTGTATGGTAAACCTTACTACAGCTAACATTTCATTACGAGTCATACAGTATCTGCGTTGTTCCTTGGTTAGGCCATAACTACATAGGCGACTACCTGTTCTTCTGCATTCTGTATTTGGACCAATTATGCACCTATAGCGGTGTCAGAGGCATCTCTATCCAAAATAAATTCATCCTTATGATTTGGTAGTGCAAACACTAGTGGTTTAGGGCATAGAATGTCGCTTGGTGCTCTTCCTCCCTTTAAACTTTTGTTTACCTACTACACTATACAGAGGATTTGCTAAAATTGAAAAGTCTTTCACGAAACCTCTGTGATAATTTGCGAGACCTATGGACCTTTCGACATCTTTAGAACATGTAGGAGTTGGCCACTGTTGAACAGCCTCTATATCTTTGTTAGTCATTGACAAGCTATTGTTGCCTACCCCACGGCCCAGGAATTCCACCTATGGTTGAAAAACCACACATATCCTTGGTTTAAGTTTCGAACTATACTGCCGAAGTCTCTCAAAGGACTCTGTCAAATTTGTAAGATGGTTGTCGAACCTTATTCACAGTACTAGTATATCGTCTAAAAAGGCTAGATCTGTCTTCCAATTTAAACGTCTCAGCACCAAATTCATGATTGTGGAAAAGGTTGCTGGGGCGTTACATAAACCAAAACCCCTCTTCAGATGTTCGTATTACCCGAATTTCGTTACGAATGCAGTTTACTTTCTATCCTCTTCATTCATCTTTACTTGCCATTATGCTTGATTGGCATCTAATTTAGAGATACCGGCTAATGTGTCTAAACAATCGACAACTAAAAGCAAAGGAATACATCTTTTACCGTCACTTTATTTAGTGCACGATCTTTATTTTGGACCAAAAATAGGGGGAGAGGGGGGGGGGGGGGGGGGGGGGGTGGGTGGGTGGTATGAATGTGGACACACATTTGTTGGGTATTGTAGCAATACACCATCGAACTGATTTTCGCTTTTCCTTTTGAGAACTGGGGCGGATGCCCATTCTGAGGAAGATTCTTGAAATACTCCTGCTTTAAGCAGTTTTAGCTCTACTGACAAAAGGCCATGCGAGCTTATGGATCACTTTTCGTCCGTCGTCCGTCTGTCTGTCTGTCCGTCTGTTAGCAATTTTATAAAATCGACATATCCTCTGAAACCGCTTGAAGGATTTTGCTGAAACTTCATCACAATGTTACTTAGGAGGCCCCCTCTCAGATTTATGTTTTTTTGTGTTTTTCATGACGCCAGTCATCCAAGATGGCCGCCATGGCTAAAATTAGGTCAAATTTAAGGAATTCAAACGACATCTCTCCCAAAACCACTTATTTCATTATTGTGAAATACCATAAAGATGTTCCTTGGGTTGGCCTCTATCAAGTTGGTGTTTTTCTTTATCGTCGAGTAATCAAAATGAAAAGGCTAAAAATAACATCTCTGAAACCGCTTGAAGGATTTTGATGAAACATCATTACAATCATCTTTAGGATAGTCACCCTCAGAATTGTGTTTTTCGCAGCTACCAGTCATCGAAGATGACCACCATAGTTAAAATTAGGTCAATTTTAAGGAAATTTTAACCAACTCGTTAGAAACCATTTATTCCATTATTGTGAAATACCAAAAACATGTTCCTTGGGTTGGCCTCTGTCAAGTTTGTGTTTTTCGTTATCGTCGAATAATCAAAATGGCCGCCACGGCAACTTAAAGTGTACATAGAGTTATATAGTAAAAGGCTCAAAATGACATCTTTGATACGGCTTGAAACTTCATTACAACGATCTTTATGATAGTCCCCGTCCGATTTGTGTTTTTCGCTGCCATCATCCAAGATGGCCACCATGGCTAAAATTAAGTCAAATTTAAAGAAATTTCAAACGACATCTCCTCCAAAACCACTTATTCCATTCTTGTGAAATATCATAAACATGTTCCTTGTGTTGGCCTTTATCATGTTTGTGTTTTTCGTTATCGTCGAATAATCAAAATGGCTGCCACAGCGAACCAGAATTTACATAGAATTATATAGGAAAACGTTAAAAATGACATCTTCCCTGAAACCGCTTAAAGGATTTTGATGATACTTAAATCACAATGATCTTTGGGATAATCCCTCCCAGATTTTTTTTTTGTGCAGCTGCCAGTCATCCAAGATGGCCGACATGGCTAAAAATAGATCAAATTTAATGAAATTTCAAACGACACATCTCCTCCAAAACCACTTATTTCATTCTTGTGAAATATCATATACATGTTCCTTGGGTTAGCCTCTATCGAGTTTGTGTTTTTCGCGATCGTCGAATAATCAAAATGGCCACCACGGCGACCCAAAGTTCACATAGACTTATATAGGTAAAGGTTAAAAATGGCATCTTCTCTGAAACCTCTTGAAGGATTTTGATGAAACTTAATCACCGTGATATTTGGGATAGTCCCTCTCAGATTTGTGTTTTTCGCGGCCGCCAGTCATGCAAGATGGTCGCCATGTCTAAAATAAAGTCAAATTTAAGGAAATTTCAAACAACATCTTCTCCGAAACCACTTATTCCATTCTTGTGAAATATCAAAAACATGTTCCTTGTGTTAACCTCTATCAAGTTTGCGTTTTTCGATATCGTCGAATAATCAAAATGGCCGCCACGGCAATCCAAAGTTTACATTTAGTTATATAGGAAAAGGCTAAAAATAACATCTTCTCTGAAACCGCTTGAAGGATTTTGATGAAACTTCATTACAATCATCTTTAGGTTAGTCCCCCTCAGAATTGTGTTTTTACCAGTCATCGAAGATGGCCGCCATGGCTAAAATTATGTCAATTTTAGGAAATTTCAAACAACATTTCCGAAGGCACTTATTTCATTCAAATTTAATGAAATATCATAAACATGTTCCTTGGGTTATCCTCTATCAAGTTTGTGTTTTTCGTTATCGTCGAATAATGAAAATGGCTGCCACAGCGACCCAAATGTTACATAGAGTTATATAGGAAAACGTTGAAAATGATATCTTCTCTGAAACCGCTTGAAGGATTTTGATGAAACTTATGATCTTTGGGTTAGACCCCCTCTGATTTATGTTTTTGGGGTCTCCAGTCATGTATGATGGCCACCATGGGTATGGTCAAAATTTAAGGACATTTATCAAACGAAATATTACCATTTATTCCATTCCAGTTAAATATGATGTTTATGTTCCTGTTATTGGCCTCTGTCAAGTATGTGTTTTTCGTTTTCGTCAACAATTCAAAATGGTCGCCATGATAACCCAAAGTTTACATAGAGTTATATATAGGAAACATGTTTCTTGGGTTGGCCTCTATCATGTTTATGTTTTTGAATCACATCATACCAGTAGAGCGTCTACAAGCCCACTTGGGCCTCTTGTTTTTAAATGAGATTTATCCTATTTTGCAAAGCACGCACGTGTCCTTCTCATATGTTGCATAACCGGTTTTGCGTCCCCTATGTCAATTTTGTGTTCGATCTCTGTAAAGTTACCAAGATCAAAATTATTTACTGCAAAAATATCTGTCCACTCACAGAGTTGGCCAAATTGGTTCAAATGTTGTTTGAAAGCCTCAAACATATCTTTCAGATGTACCGTTAATTCAGAGGTACCCCTTAGCCGGATTATTTAGTTGTTACATCTACTGTTTGCTTCACATTGGCTACCCTTATGACTTCAAGATCATGTCTAATATATCATTAACGGGATAAGCCCGTGCTAGCTGAGATGTTTACTAAACTGATCAAGGGTTTGCTGCCTTCGGTATGCATGATCCTTGGTATTAGTAACTGCAAGCCTTGTTCTGCTTCAATTATATAATCTGGTAATTTTACACACGCTACACTTAAGTCGTGCTACTGACCCTGGGGGATAACACGTCGTCGATCCACAATTACTCTAGCTACTACAGGATTTGCTAACTTCTTCCCAATATTCAAATTGATCAACTGACCATCAAAAATCAGTTTTCCTTCTCCCATTCTGAGTACCGCTGATCCTCGAGTGTATAACTCATCGAATCCCAGCAGCATATCTTGTTCGATGGGTGCTACATACACTAATTCATTGTAGCACTTGGAGCCTATCTTTAGTTTAAATGGCCCTACTATGAATCCTTTCATTGACAATTGTCGGCAGGCTATCAATAACTTGACCTCTCTAATCTTTTTTGGTGAGGAGTTCCGCAATGATTGATACAACCTGTCTGAGATAAAAGTAACCCCTGCTGCAGTGTCCACGATTGCTTCAATATTCCTTTCACATCCGTGTAGGTCAGTGCTAAATTGTGAATATAGATATAATAAACGAACAGGAAAAGCAGCATTCAAGGACGACAGTCAACCACAAACACACACAGAAACAAAGAACAAATTTAAGATGAACAAAAGGCCAAATAAGACATCACAAACAAAAAAGGGTTGAGATTAGGGCTATCGCCTTGGAATATATATATAAATACAAAAACAAATAGCCTAGAAAGCCACAAAAAAGGTGCTCAGTGACCTGGCAGAAGCCATAACAACTAGAGAATAAACCATTGAGGGCATGATAAGAGAATATTGCAGACAAACATCAAACTTTACCGTCCTTTTGGGCTTTAGGTAGACGTCATCATAGGATCCACATTTTCAATAGAGAGATGTAAATCAAGAAAAGAAGCGTTAGTATCAGAAATATGAGCTTTCTTAAGTTGAAGTTCTTTTGGGTATATATTATTAACCATAGTAGCAAAAAAGGGATGTCAATGTTTAATATGTCATCCAGAAACAGAGAGGTTAATTAAAGTCATCAATAAATTCTTCCTGGGTATCTGGTGAAAGACTCAACATGAAATTTCTTTCATAGCAATATAAAAACAAATCTGACACAAGGGGTGCACAGTTCGTACCCATAGGGATACCAACAATTTTTCTATAAACGGTCGTTCCATACCTGACGAAAATATTATCTAATAGGAAGATGAGTGCTTCACTAACTTCTATGTGGCAAGTCCACAGAGTGTAATTGTCTCAACTGTCGTTAGTAAAAAACGATTTAATATTATTACAGGCCAACAATGTAGTGTTTTCCCTAGCGAATGTTTTTTGCATAAGAGCAATAAGCTTGTCTTTGATAAGGTGATGTGGTAAGGTTGTATATAGAGTAGAGAAGTCATAAGTGCTAATAGATGAAACTTGACGTCTATTGCAAATGTTATCAAGAACGTCTCCTGAATTTTTAATAGACCAAAACAAATTAATCCCAGAGTTTTCATAAGTTTTATCACAGTATTGTTTAACGTGATCTTTAACGGCAGTAAGACAAGAATTTAAAAGTTTGGAGATGTTTGTGGTGGTGCAGGCAATAGAATTCGAAAAAAGCAGGCATTATGCGGATGTTTATGTAATTTAGGAATCCAGTACATAGTTGGCTATTTGTTCTGCTGTTCGTCTACCACAGCCTTGAAATATGAAATAGTACACCCAGTGATATGTGTGGAAATCATCCTCAGTAAAATGAACTGGAGTATACCGAGTTCCAGTGATAAAACATTGACGTAATGTAGGCGTCAAACACTATTTACATTATTAGCTGCTTTATCAGCAGGAACTAAAACAAAATTTATTATGAAATGTTTGAATTCCCGATTTTAAATTACGGAAGGAAAACCTAGGTCTCGGAGGAAGTAAAAAGCCTTTAAAGACATTTTCTATAGTTTGTTCTGCATAACAGATTTTCTTTAAACTTTTTGTACAGTAAGTCTGCTATATATATAGACAGAAAAGGCAAAAATAATGGTAGGTCACCATGATTGTTAAAATTTTAAAAAATAATTTGTAATGCCACCGTCATGTCAATCTGTCCAAAAAGTTGATCAAGTCCATGAAATAGCTAAATAAGACATTTTTGAAGTCTAATAATTTATTTATTGGTCACAATTCTGCTAAAATTGTATTAAAGTAAAGAACATTTAATTACAATAACATTTAAAGCTCATCTTTATGTAAAACCTGTATTTTTTTACAAAATCTGTTGAGACCATTACCACAAATTATGCACAAATTAGCCCATAATGATACAATTTCCTTTTTTTTTTTATCTTCACAATAATATAATTTTTTTAAACTTTCTAAGCACATAGTTTAACATATATAAAAAGGGAATGTGCAATAAAAATGATAGGTCCCCATGCTTGTTTAGAAAAAGAATTTGAAACCCTACCCCTATGCTAAAAGGCCAAGTTTTGTATGAAATTATATAGAAATGTTATATTTTCCTTTTTTGTTATGTTAACAGAATTTGTTCAAACTTCCTAGGCACTTATTTGAACATATATTTAGGCAATATATTCAACTAAATTTATAGGTCACCATGCATATTGTGATTCAATATTGGATTTTGGAACCGTACCATTATGCTTAAATTTTTTAATTTGGTTAAATTTTTTACAAAATGCTATATTTTTCGTATTTTATGTATCTAATAATAGGCCTTCATTTAAATAAAGACAAGAAAAAAAAATGAAAAAAAAAAAAATATATATATAATTCAAAAAAATAAAAAAAAGACAACAAATACAACTAGACATCAAAAGCAACATTCCTGTAAATTTGTAGGAAAATCCATCCAATAGTTTTAGAAGAGAAGTCGCCCAAAAAAGGTGCGCATGGAAAACTACAGCAAATGTTAAGGGGTTAGCATTATAGAAGTTAATACGTATATCTATAATTTTAAAAATTGACTTTTTCCAAGTAGAAAAAGAGTTTGGGTCCAGATCTTCTTTACGACACCATTTTATACTAAACTCCTCAATGGATTGGGAGATCTGAGCACAACAGGCGTTAAAATCGATAGTTGAAGGTAATCTATACTTATGAAACCGATTTCAATTGACATACAGTGACAGATTCTGGGGTTTCTTGGTTCGATGCATGATTTCCAGTTTCAACACTTCTACTGCCAACTCTCTCCTGCATATTTTGTGCGTGGTGTACCTCTTGCATACATTCTTCTTTGACTGGTGCACACTTTTCTGTTGGTAGTGTAGAACGATCTTCCTTTGGGTGGTTAACAGCTGAAACATCCCTAGGTCCCAATAGAGTTACGCCTATTGACCTTTGTTGATGAGGGATCGATAACCGGCCACTGTTTTCAATCTTTTCTCGTTTAAATCCTCTGTACTTTTATTGCTGACTGGTTTATTGGGACATTCATTCTTAAAGCGTCCCGCTTGTACAAACTTGTAACAGGCATATTGTCCTTGTGCTAATCGACATTCCCTTTGTAAGTGTTCTGGTTATCCACATTTGTAACAAGTTATCCTCTGCTTCCACGAGTTACCTGAGGTTTCCTCAGCTCCTTAGAATTTGGTATTGCGGGTGCCTTTATTTAGTTGGATACCTTTGGAACGGTAGGGATTAGCTGTACCCATCCTGGAAAACTGCTTAGCCACATCTTCCAAGCCAACAAAACGGGACAGTGATTTCTAAAGAACTCTTTTGTTTCCTTCTTTCCTTCACCGGTTCTTTCAGAGTATATACATTTGCAGTCTCTTCATCATCTATGTCCCACGTAGAACGTTTAGACTCTTCTGCCATATATGATAACCATACACAGCTTTATGTGTATGTTGGTACCATTCGATCATGTTCATGGCGCTTTCAATAGTGTTCGGTTTTTGTATACAAACCTGTTATCACGCTTCTTTTTCTCGAAGACCTTGGCAAAATTTAACCATAGCTAGCGCGTTCAAATGATGTTCTTGGAGATTTCTTAAGGCTTTAGTGGCCAAGGTTAAAACCCGATGTATGAAAGATTCATCAACGGTTTGCCATGCTTGTTGAAATCTGGCTTGTGCGGTTTCTGCGAGCTCTTTTGCACCGGTTTTCCAACCGTTTCATTAATTGTCTATATGCCAAATCGTCATTCCTTTCTGTAATGACGGCATAGAAGTCAGCTGCTTTGCTTGTTAAACTCCAACACAAACAGTTCAAGCTTTCCTCCACAGTCCATTCATATATCTTGGAATATTTGGTGAACTTTTGTTTAAAAGACAAACAGTTACTTTTGCCGTCATATTGCAAGTTCTTTGGGAGATTTTTCAAAATATCTCTTTTCGATCTCTCTGTGCTGTTTCCGATGAGGTTTCTTTGTAGGTATATCATGGCTTTCGGTATCACTGCTGCTACTTGATTCATAGACTGCTTTACTCTTCCTTTCTCTCTCCTTTTTTGCTAAGTAATTAATGTTTTTCTTGTCTTGTTTCATCTCATTTTCACTGTCAGTAGAAGTGTCAGTAGTGTCATTCTTCTTAATCAGTTTGCTATGTTTGTTTTTTAAAATCAAGTTTAGGCTGTGGACCCTATGATGACGCCTACCTAAAGCCCATTGGGACGGTGGCGTTTGATGTTTGTCCATGATCTTTCTTGTCGTGCCCTTAATGGTGTATTCTCTTACTGCTCTGGCTTCTGCCAAGTCATTGAGTACCTTCATTGTGGCTTTCTAGGCTATTGTTTTTTTGTATTATATTTACACGAGCATATTTGTGTTTTACTTATATTGCCTATTGATGCTGCCTTGTTGGTTAGAGATTAGATCATGGCGGGGATTTCTTTATTTACACTGTCCTGTTTTAATGGGATGACAGTAGGGTAAGTGTGAGGTTTGGTGCACCCTAGAACCGGTTTAAACCCCCAGTGGCCTACTTTGCCACTGACCGTAACAAGGCGGTAGCCCTATTGTCAACCCTTTTGTGTTTGTGATGTCGTTTGCATTTGTTATTACTTTTGCCTTTTCGTTTGTCTGTTTGCGTGTTTGTGTTTGTGTTTTGTGGTTGACTGTCGTCCTTGAATGCTGCTTTCCCTGTCCGATATTTTTATCCTTCTTTACTTGCTGTGTCTTTGCTGAAAGTATCTGGGATTTTTTCATTTGTTTCTTATATTTCGTCTTCTCATTTTCACTTGGTGTGTCTTCACTTGAGGTATTAAGTTCCTTCTTTCCATGTATTTTATGCTTCTTCTTTTTGTTCATTCACTTTCACTAGGGGTACTATCGCTCAAGATGTCACCCTTCAATCTTTTAGAAATTGTATGTTTATTTTTACTTATACTCAGTGTTGACCTGAGATGTTTTTTCTTATCCACCATAGTGTTCGTTGTATTCTTGGGCATTTTACGTGGTCGTAATTTAGGCCTTGTATCTGCAATAACTCCTTCCTGCTTTCTTGAGGCAATTTTCTTTTAACTCAATCTGTTCTATTTCATCGTCGGTATTTTCTTCAGAGCTTAAACGTATTACCTGCTTGCTCAAAACCGTTTGTTTTGTCTCGTCACCTTTAAAACAAAGGTTTCATTTTTTCATCATTTTTTGCAATTTTTCTAATAGCTTTCGTCCTGATCTCTGTAATATATATAATTGTTCACGAACTTTATCTAGTTCAATTTGGTTACGCACGGCAGTTTCCACTGAATCTGTCAATACTTGGGGGTTGGCCCCTTGTTTACCGTTTCTTTTCTCGGTTTGGGGATCGCTCCATTATTTACTGCTTCTCTCTTTTTCGGGGTCGCTTCCATAGATTTTATTTGCGTATCTAGAAGACTTTGCAAATTTAATATTTCTTTCGCTTTAATTGGATTAGTTGCCATAGTCTTTATTTGCATGTTTCTGTGTGAACTAACCCGTCCCTTCTTTTACTGAGTCATTCAGAAGGCTTATATGATTTTCAACTACAACCAAATAGTGTCTGACCTTGATATAGTAAATAACACTCCTAAGGAATGCGAGAGGTCCTAAGTATAGATTGTCTTCTGTGAATGATTGCAATGCAAGTCGTAGTCCGATCACCCAATCCATTGAAGATTTTAGTTTTAAATGGCTATGTTTTTTTGTATTTATATATACACGAGTATCTTTGTGTTTTACTTATAATGCCTATTAATGCTGCCTTGTTGGTTAGAGAATAGTTCATGGCGGGGATTTCTTTATTTACACTGTCCCGTTTAAATGGGATGACAGTAGGGTAAGTGTGAGGTTTGGTGCACCCTATAACCTGGTTTAAACCCCAACTGCCTTTGTTCCAAGGCAGTAGCCCTACTGTCAATCTTTTATGTGTTTGTGACGTCATATGCCTTTATTATTATTATTGCCATTCTTGTTCGTCTTTTTGCGTGTTTTGGGTGTACTGTGTTCTGTGAAAGCTTCATTTCCTGTTCTACTTTTAAACTTATTAAGCAACGATTGGGTTTAAAATCGATCACATTCAGCATATTTCTGGTGATAGGTACGCAATCTCAGGGATTTCCGATAATTCCTGCCCATCTGCGAAATTTATCTCAATGGGCGCGCAGAACATTTTATCAAACATAGCCGATACATGCTCCAATGAGAGGGCCATAACCACAATAGTTGCATCAATAATTATACCTTGTAGACTGGGTACTATAAGCACCACCACTAAACACTGACACGTTACAAAATGCCACATAATTACAATTTAGTAATTAGTATACTACTTCCATTTTAGACAAACTGCCTTTAAGAATATTATAAATACTCAATTCTTGATATTCATACCGCCATGTTACTCTGTGAAAACATTAAAAGAATACTATTATTATAAATACTTCATTTTAAGTTAACACAGCACCCTTGAATTTCCCGGAAGTGTATAGAATTTCGTTCAAGCTTGCACACGCGCAGACGATCCACTTATGAATTTGTGAAATTCGATTATAAATCTAAATTTCTCTTCTCAATCCACTATATTGGTTGGACACTTGTGATTATTCACTATTTCCAAGCTATTTTATTCCTCAAATCGTTCCAACTCCGGATTTTTTACATTCCGGAAGTCGTCTTTTCCGCCATTTGAAAATTTTCCATTCTGAAAATTTCAAGCTTTGCGAACAATTTTTCCTGCTTTGGCGTAGTTTCAAATCACTTCTGACACCATTAAAGTGTATGTTACCTTTTATCCTAAACCTGTAAGTGTCTATATGGCCTTATTTCTTGGACCATCTGCCAATAACGACTGTTCTTCGTCAGGTCCACACGCGAGTACCTGCCGGTTCACTTGTCCCGAATCAGCTCACCTGATCACGTGTTCCGTAGACTGGTAACACCGACAAGAGCCGCAACTACCCGCAATAGTGATAATTCACTCCAATTCAACCAAATCAGCAACGAATAAATAGTTCAAAAACACCATGTTCTGGCTGCTCATTACTAGCGACTTTTCACACCACCATACATATCAACGACTATCCAATGGTATATGACAGAATACAGTAGAATAAATAAAAACAAAATAGTTTTATTCAGAAAATAAACAATAAATAAATTATATATTTTATATTATTGTAGACTATACATTTCTCAACTTTAAACATTGTTTGAATATAGTTTTTAAAAACCATTCAAGAAGGATTATTTTGTGTTTTCTGTAGTTGCTTTTGTTTGTTGTTCCTTTAATTGAATATAACTTTTCTGGCAGTAAGGAGCAGTATCTTTAAAAGTATATACTACTTATTATTTCGAAAAATAATATCAGTTGTTGAACATATTGTATAAATTAATGTCCTTACATTTATGATGAAAAAATGCGCAAGTTTAGTTTGCTGCATGTAATTCTTAAAATAGATATTGTTTCTTTATCTACATTGCAAGACGCAATCAGATCTGTATTATAAATATTCTCCCTCTCTCTCTCTTTTAGTTTGTGGTAAATAGTTTTCCCAAAAAATGTTATGATTTATTCCAAAATGAAACCATTGCAGATCTGTATATATTGTCCATTGGAATGGTAGATAAAATAATCCTGACCAGTACATATTACGGGTAATACGTAACTCATTTATCCATTTCCTTGCTAACACTGCTGGGTTTTCCATTGGAATGCATTGCATCATTAACGGAGCTGCATCCTTTTTAGCTTTAAAGAGACACACGGCAATCTTGATTTTTTAACAACTCACGGCGTCCCGTTAGTTTTTCTCTTAACTTGCATTTGTTCAATCATTAACATTAATTGTTAAAATAGTTCAAAGGAAATTGTTTTTACCTTTTACTAACTCTTTATAATATTGCATCAATAATATATTTTAAAAAATTGGTAAAATAGTTAAGAAAATTGAAATCACAGTTTTTTATTTAAGTATATGCAAGCATTTTCAAAGTCAAAATGTCGCAGGATAATTAAATCGATGAGCACATTTTAATTTTGAATAAAACTCAAGATTGCCATGTGTCCCTTTAATAATCATTCATATCAGAAGAAGTATTTTAACTAATGCTAGAAAAATGTGGGAAATTAAATTTATTTTGTTAACTTCTGACCTATTTCACTATTTCTTCATATTCTAAAATGAAATGCTTCGGAATATTTATTTTCGGTGTAAATTCTACAAATTTTGATAAATTTCCGTTAACGTTTATGTCATTTATAAAAAGTACTCCTCGTGAATACCCGATGTTATAAAGTAATGGAAGTTTGTCCGACCTAAGTATGTGGCCTATGCTATAAAAGAACGGAATGAAATTTACTCCATGATACTGAATCTGAACTTAATGCAAATAATGTATAGCTAACAAAAAATATATTTCCAAAATGGATTATGTATTTTATTGATATGTCTAGAAATAGACCAAAACCAAAACAAGAGAAATTGAAAATACGTGTATATAATTCATTAACACTTTTTAGAGATATTTTATTATGCTCCAAAATGATTCGAGTGAAATAAGCAATATGTCCAAATCCAACATCTGAAGAGTATTAAAGACAGGCAGTAGATATTTTGACCTTATCAGGTTTTCCACTCAACAAGAAGCGTCTAATTTTCGGATATTACTTGGCTTTGGATTAGGTACAGTTTAGATAAGGTGGTTTATTTTGAACATATATAAGTCTGTATTACTAAAACACATTCCAGTAGGAGTCATTTCATCGATTCATTTAAACCACTTTAATAAAAACAAATGAGAAAAATTGTCCTATAGAAACCACAGCAATCAAACGAAATGGCACAGTAGGTCCGCACTGCACAACACCGAAATAAAATAGTACGCGTGGTCACTGACATATTAATAAACAGACAGGAAACTTCCTATCTTAACCAATGAAGTAACCAAAATATCACGTGGCACCTTAACTTTTCCTTCTATCTTCTCTCTCATTTATTCACCGATTTTGATAAGAATACATCCAAAAGATTCATAGTGAATAGCAAAATGGTATTATAATAATTTATGTTTATTTTCAAAATAAGAAATTGTATAAAAAAATGTTTAAAGTTTAAAATGTCATCATTTTTCGCTTTTCTCTTAAAAATCAATGTTTTGACATAGTCAAAGTTTCCATCAAACTCCTTTTTTGCTCTCAATGTAAGAGAAAACAAAATACTATCATTGGAAAGAAAATTAAATTTGTGATGATATTTGTCTTGAATAAAATTTGTATCTATAAAACTCTTTATGATGTGTGTGTTTAAAGTTGGGAAATATTTTGTGAAATTTTTGAACTGTGCCACTTGAAATTTACACAATTTTCATAGTGTTCAATATATTTGTTATTAGGTCTGTGGTGTGGTTTATAGTACATAAAGGTGCATTATAATGAGCTTACGTAAACTGTGAAATGTGAAATCCGGGGAAATCAACTAATAAGCAGATAAGTGCAAATAACGAAATATTAAAAGATCCGTTATCAGATAGAGTCAGAAATGTTATGAACTGATTAACAATAGCTGTCCAACAATAAATGAAACATAGTACAACTATGTCGTCTAATTAAAACAATGTAACTTTATTTATACAGATACGATTTTCTAGTTTGTAAAGATATACAATAAAGGATAGGACGAATATGTTGATATACATATACACCGTAATATGTTGCTCGCGGAAAATTCCCGTCTAATTATGGATAACAAACGAAGTCAAAACCGCAAATTAGCTCTCTTAAAATAGGTCTGGCTAATTATTTCTCAGTTTTCTTGGAAAAGATGTAAAACGAGAAAAAAAGCGACAAAATCGGTAATACTGACTGTTGAGTTGAAGTATTTTACAACAGATAACCGTAATCATAGTAACAATAAAGGTTTGTCAACGTTCAATATATAACTAGAACAGTGTGAGCTGCTTTGGTGACATGGCTGAGTATCTGGTCAAACACTCAGCATAAAACCGCTTTCGCAGGAATTGAAAAATGAGAAATATTGTGCTATAGAAATCACAGCACCCATACGCAATGGCACCGTAGATCCGCACTGTATCACAAACAAAGAGCCAATTAACTATGCAATGAAAACGACAACAGAAAGAGTGGAGAAGACAGGGTTACCGACTTGGAACTAATTAGAATAACAGTGTTTCACAGATTGAAGGGGAAAAATAAGTATAAAAGTATAACATCATAGAACCCAGTAACCACAAAACAAGTTAAAGGACAAACATGAATGGAAATGTTAACAAAGAATAAAGGCATATTACGTCACAAACACAAAAAGGGTTGACAATAGGGCTACCGCCTTGGAACGGTCAGTGGCAAAAAAGGCCGCTGGGGGTTTAAACCAGGTAATAGAGTGCACCAATAAAACGGGACAGTGTAAATAAAGACATCCCCGCCTTGAACTATTCTCTAACCAACAAGGCAGCATTAATAGGCAATATAAGTAAAACACAAAGATGCTCGTGTATATATCAACACAAAAAAACAATAGCCTAGAAAGCCACAAAGAACGTCCTCCATGACTTGGCAGAAGCCAGAGCAACAAGAGAATAAACCATCGGGGCCACGACAAGACAAGATTGCAGACAAACATCAAACGTCACCGTCTTTTTGGGCTTTAGGTAGATGTCATCATAAGGTCCACAGCCTGTCCGGTCATCGCACAATTAAAGAGCAAAGCATAGTGGCGAACTGTAACTGGGTCCACCACCAAGCATGCAGTGCGTTGCAAAATGTTAAGATCATAATTAACCTCTTTTAACAAGTTTAACAAAGATAGTATGAAAGTGACTTAAGTCTAAAGATGTTAATTGTCTCCGTTGTCTTTGGATAATTATGCTTATATATTGTTACAGGCCAAAAACAAAAAATGATGGATTTTTTTCTCGCTGGAAAATGTCTTAAGTGTAAGAGAAATTAGCTCGTCTTTGATAAGACTGTTGTTGTTTTTTTTAAACATTAATAAGCAAGTATGTATTAAACTTGACGCTATCACAAATAGAATCAATAATATCTCCAGCATTTTTGAATGATCAAAACGCATACAAGCAGATGTTCAAGTTAAACAGGAAATGTAGTAATCAAGGACCACAGTCAACCACAAATTAAAGGCAAGATATGACATCACAAACATAAAAGGGTTGACAATAGGGTACCGCCTTGGAACGGTCAGTGGCAAAAAGGCCGTTTGGAGTGTATAAACCAGGTTCTAGGTGTCACCAAACGTCACTTTTACTCTATTGTTATCTTAAATAAACGGGACAGTGTAAATTGAGACATCCCCGCCAGGTTATATTCTCTAACAGTACTAGAATTATCATAAGCTTTATTGCACTACAACTTTACGTGATAACAGTAGACAAGGAGTTACATGTAGCTATTTTGAGATGTGTGTAGTGATGCATGAGTTAGAAATAAAACGAGCCGTTTAATGTAGTTTGTGTAAGCTGGAATTACAGTACATAGTTTAGAGTTTCATCTGCGGTTTCATTTGCTGTTCGACCAATTCAGCCTTGAAAACTGTGAACCGAGTAACATGCGTGAAAACAATATCATCATTAGTTTGAACTGGAATGTACCAATAGTTATCCAGAGTGTCACACATAAATATTGGCGTGCTGTAGGCGTCACACAGTAATTACTTGATTAGCTGCTTAATCAGCAGGAACAAAAACAAATTGTTACGGGCTTAATGAATTCTCCAGTTTAAATTACTAAGCGAAAATGTTCGTCTCCGAGGAAGTAAATAGGAAACAAAAATGATCTGACTGCCTTTGAATTTTAGAATTAAACATTTGTTAAGGGTCTTTTGTTCCGAATGTATTCTACGACTCCATTTTATATCTGAGAATCCTGTATGAATTGGGCGATCTTAGCACGGCAACGATACGTATTAAGAATAAAATAACGAAATAGATAGCTGAAAAGTAAGAAATATTGAAACATGTTACGTTCGTTCGGTGTGAATATTTCGTTATTTAGTTATTTGACCACAAAATTACGAAACGCTATGTTTCGCTATTTCTTTCTTTCAGCATAGTGCAGGGGATCATCGTATTAATAAGGTTAAATTTACTACAATGAATATTGGGTAAATTATTCTTTTAATGGTCAGTATATGTGTATAAAGAAAATGGCAAACTTATTTTTTTCCAAGTCAGACTTTTGTACGCCGAATTACGCTATTTATTTATTTAACAAGAAATGTAGTCAATACTATATTAAAACAAAATCCACGAAATTTGTGTTTAAAAAAATTGCAAAGCTAATTACCAACCAAGACAAACGTACAATATGAAGGTTTGGTTTTCATAAATTTTAAATCAGTTGTAAATAAATCTTTAAGGATGAATTATATAAAATGTAGTTATGTAGAATGTATTTTTAAGTATACGACATATAAAAACAAACTGCAGTTTGCCGGTCCGCAATGCATACCCTAAAAGAACGAAATAACGAAAGATATAGATGCGTAGTTTCAGGGTCAAACGAACAAAATAACAAAACATTCACCCGGAAAAAAACGACACATTGCAAGTTTCGTGTTGCTGTTTTCCTTCGGGGTTTTTTTTTTTGTGTGTTTGTTTTTTCTGGATAAAAGTTCCTTTATTTCGTTCTTTTGACCCGGAAACTACCCAACCACAATTTTCTTCATTGACATTTTGCGTAAGGAAACTGGCAGAAATCGGCCACCATAAAATGGAAATCCGAATAATATTCCATAACGTTTTGTAAAACTGTAAAACGTTATGCTGTAGGATTTTTACTTATGACAACCAGAAAAGTGTCATTACCAGAAAAGTGCCATTACCATTTCTGTTCTTAACAAAATGTTAATTTCGCATCGTCTATACAGTATACCAGTATTATAAGCTTACAAAAAACATGTGCTTACTAATTTATCAGGGTTTTATCCGATTCACTCGGATAACCTTGCTTTCTTTGTTTATTAAAATGAAAAACTGAACTGTTTTGCACAGGCTGTGCTAAAATAAATTCCTGAAAACATTAGTCGTTGAACAGTATTCATTAGAAAAACTGAATGTGTGTTGCAATTTACAGGAATTCTGAATGTGTATTAAAATTTACAGGAATTCTGAATGTGTGTTACAATTTACAGGAATTCTGAATGTGTGTTACAATTTATAGGAATTCTTACTGTGTGTTACAATTTACAGGAGTTCCGTATATATTTTTTGTTT